>CM051262.1:73992899-74460399 GCA_027921565.1 Artemia sinica
ATTAAAATCGTAGTCTAATATTTTGTATTAATTTGATTTAGTTGGCTTTTGCTGGAATCTGGTAGGCTCTGAACGCGGATCAATTTCTTACATGTTAAATGGTAAAATTAAGTATTTTTCTTTCCTTTTTTGTAAGGAAAAATCAGAACGTAACAGAAAATCAGTAAGACATAAAAAGAGAGAAATTTTTTTTGGAAAACCCAAAAATGTTTTTTTCTTATATCTAATTTATATCATTAACCCTCAAAATGATGTGAGCAAGGGGGGAAGGATATTTTTTCAATTACAAAGGGGTGATTTTTTTTTTTATTTTCTTCAACGAAAATTCCAGAAAGGTATTTTTTTTTTAAATCTACGTCAGATGGCAATTGCCCCCTCCCTGGATATGAGGCATTTCCCTTCTAAGAAAATTTCAGAAGAAGTGTAAAAGGCTACAGTCTCGTCATTATGCAATATGAAACGCACTATTCAAGCACCTATGAAACTACCCCTCTTTTGTATTTACCCATAAAGAGTTCTGACAAAAAAAGAATTGAAATTATTCTTCTGCGATTTCATGATAGAAAATGTTGCTTTAATTCATTAGCTTACCTCTGTGACGTATTTTCTAAAATCAAGCACACTATTCTTATTTCTGGAGACACGTATTGCGGCCTTTTCAAAATCTTATTTGTTTTAAAACATACTGTGTGAAACTTTTAGCCACTAAAAACAGTAATGTTTCAATGTTTACGTTTTGTCGAGTTTCACCAAGGACGGGGAATAGAGACGTACGTAGAGGAGGGGGGCTCGGGGTCAAAGCCTCTCAAATCCCAATTTTCCCTGAAATTCTAGGGAATTCTTTCCCTGCTTCTTATTTTCAAATAAAACTATCTTTTTTTTATTTTGCCCACCAAAAAAACCTGCCGAAGTGTCATAGGAGAGGTAAATTTTAGAATTGGTGATATTTTTTTAAAGCCAAAAGTGTAATTTCCGTGCATTTTATGTTTCACGATGTTTGCGAAGATCGATAAATAATCTTAAAAAAAAGTTTAATCTTTCTAAAATGTGAAGTTTCTGCCCCATTTCCCCCGCGTGTCTATACATTTTTTTTTGCCTGTACACAGAATAGATTTCTCTTTGTTTTGGCAATATCTAACATCTCATTCATTATCATTTAATCATCAAGTTTCCTGTATTCAACAGCAGACCTACAAAATTGACTGAGCAAGGGATGTGAGCGTTTATTTTCTATTCGTTCTGGCAAGCGTTTTTCATTTCCCTGTGGGAGTCTTTCAAATTAATGAAGAAAAAGCACGTATGGTAGTTCCTTTGTTCCTGAGCTTGCTCTGAGTCTTAGATAAAGAAAGGGCAAATGAACCATATCTGGGGGAACGTTCGATTCGAGGGCGAGTGTGATGTCATTCGTCAAGGGGGCTCACTGAGCAGAAGCAGGTGGCGCCTCGGCTGGAACTTATCACTAAAGGTTGAAGTGTTCAGGTTTCATTTCTTATCAAGGGTTCCATTGGGTTAATTAGATATCCTTATCCGAGCTGTCGTACGCTATCGAAATTCGCAAGAATGGCATGGAAGGGGCCTTAATCGAGTCGGGCTCAGCTTAATAAAAGTGCTCACTTTGTGAATCTGTTCTGAATTCTGAATCTATTGATAGGTGAATTATTCATGAGATATGGGTAATTAGTAAGAACAGGGGCGGACCTAGGATTTTTTTAGGGAGAGGGCGCAAAAATAGGTTGATCCGATAAACTTGCGTTAGGGGCAAGTTTAATTAACGAAAATATGCATTAATTAAGTAAATTATACTACTTTAGACTATGTTAGGGGGGACGCGCGCCTCCTCGCCCTCCTGGATCTGCCACTGAGTAAGAACGTGTTGAGGTTATGCAAGGGAAACGCTCAGAAAGACCCCCCCCCCCGTTTAGCCCCTACCTTGAGTAGTAATATCATATTTCGTTGAAATCCATGCTTATTAATTTAACATTAAATAATGCTAGTATATTAATGCACTATTATGTGTCTTTTACTCCCCTCTCCTCTTTGCATTTTAAAGCTCGCACACAGAAAATTCTACTCTTTGCTTATTTTTTAGTGTGCCCCTCCCCATACCGAACAAAAAATCCTGTACATATATCTGCAATTCAGTCTCTTAAGGCTATATAGAAATTTCAAATTTTACAAAAACGGTCTTGTCTTAGGGGTTTTTCTAGAACTGAAATAGGACATATTAGACCCATGAGTTTGCCTTCCTACACGGGGAGGTCAGAGATTCCCTCGAGGTCTCATATAATTTAGATGCACGTTGAACTTTGATGAAAATCCACCTCTTTGGGCCTCAAACGCATTTGGAATATCAGATGCAGACACTTAATCACATGATCTAAGATTTCTAATAGTTTTCATGCATACTTAGTCAATTACACCCCCTCCTCCTTACAGAAACATGTTTTCGTGCATTTACAAAATACGTCTATTTTAGTTATGTGAAAAGTACATATGTATCTGTGTGTTTTCGCATGCAGAGAGCGGGTTTTGAACTTCGTAAGTCCCCCCCCCCCCCCACTGTATACGGCTGATGTGTATTAATGGGAATGGAGTTACGAATTATGATAACCTATTATTATTATCTATTCAAATGGATTTTGGAAGAACTGAATGCCTTTTCAATATAATTGCAATTTCAAGCCCGTTCCGTCTCGGGGCATGACTCCGGGTATTTAATTGTGCCTTCTCTGATTTTTCAAGTAGTACCTTGGGTAGAACAACAAATTTTAATCCTCTTGTTAACCAACATTTATTTCAGTCACGCAACGCTAAGTTGAGGAACAGCACAAATCAAAATTCAACTGAGTCATTACCAGTCTCTGTCTAAAAAGTCACAGTTGTGCACGAAATGCCTTGAATGGGAATTACGATTCGTGCGACTTTAAAGGCATAGAAAACAACTTCCTACCTTAAAATGTAAATGAGCTTGATGAGATAATGATTAGTAGGTGGTTATCAAAAACAGTTTTAGAGACACGTTTGGCTTTGGTATTATACATGATTAAACTGAGTTCCAGTACGTCGAGAATTGATACACCGGCGTTCTGTCTGTTCACCTGAAACTGTCTGAACTCCTCCCCCTCCATCTAGAAAAATATATTAGAAAGCAGATGTGTGCCAGTGGCATTGAACCGTTTAGGAAATAGTTTCTTGTACCTCTCATAACCCACACCCCTAGGTCCTCAATATGAGCTTTTCTGAAGTGATTGGGGGGGGGGGCTTAACTTCACAAATATTCGGTAGTCATGATGTTAACTGGGCTTTGGCACTAATTTTTATTTAGATCAGAAAAATTAGTATAAAAATTATTGTTGTATTATAATTCTAAATCTAACTATAAAATGACTATATAGTTATAAATATAAAATAAATATTTTTATTCAATAATAATTGAATTTGTCAATAACTTAATAATAATTTGTAATTGAAGTTTTCTTGCATGTCCTATGGAGTCTGCTTTGGCGGGGGAGGGGGTAAATTTACTAATGTAAAATATTCCTATTTATTGATAAAATATAACTTGTCATTTTCCCAGTGCAAATGGGGTGTTATCTTACATCTGGCGTAAGCCTTACTCTATCATTGTTTGTTCTTATGAAACAAAATTTATGGTTTTTATAGTATATGTAAGTGTAATTTTGGTTAAACCAGATGGTTATAGTGAAACGATTTTACCAGGAAATGGCATTATAGACTCATAGCCATTAATTCTACCCACTCATGGCCCTAATAATTGATTCATTGCTTTATGGGATAGAAAGATTGGAACACGGGTTATTGAATAAATATTTGCCTATTTGCCTGTTAGGACCAAATATTTGTAGAACATCAAATTATTAAAGGGGCTTTAAAGATAAGGTGAATCTAAAGCTGTATAACTAGTCCATGTCAAGATAATACTTTGTTTGCTTGGTAGATATACCGTTAGAAGTTTTTCAAACCTGGGGTATCCAGGGATATAATTTACTTTTCAAAATAGCTCTTGAAGCGAAATTTTATTTCTATTTGGAAGCTTAATATAATTTAATTTCGCCATTGACTTTTTTCTGTCTGATGCCCCCGGAAACACGCTAGGTGTATCCCTGTCATATTTCGACCAGGGAGACTAGATGGATCCAAATACAGCCAGTGGCAGATCCAGGGGGAGGATGGCACCCCTCCCCCTAACGTAGTCTAAAGTAGTGTAATTTACTTAATTAAGGCAAGTTTGCTTTAATTAAACTTGCTGCTAGCGCACGTTCCTAGGCTCAACCTATTTTGCGCCCCCCCCCCCCCAAAAAAAAAAAAAAAAAATCCTGGATCCGCCCTTGAATACAGCGCCGGTCACGCCCCCCGGAAGATGTGTGAACATATTAGGGTGTATCAACCAGGCACATCCGAAGAATATGTTTTCAGCGGAAGGGAACAACTTTAAAAATTCAGGGTAAGGGGAAAGGCCAGTGGCTGCCACATACAGACCTATTCTAGGCCCTAAAGCACATTTTTTGAAGCATGATTGCCTGCGATGATTTGATTCCACCTATAGCCTACTTCAAGTTACATTTGTCTATAGTTACGTACCCTTTACGATAGACATAGCTACATGATGTTCGCCTTTCAGATTTGATGAACCTAAAATAGTCTTCATGGCTACCCCCTCCCAACCAAAATATCGGATACAGTCGTAGTGTCGGCAAAATAAAGCATAAAATATTCCATGTCGGAATGGTAAATAAACAGGATCTGTCTGGGGTGTGTGCTAGTAATAACAGATGCCGTAATACAAACTTCCTTTGTTGATAAGTTTACGTGTGGGAAAAAACGAAACTAAAGTTGAAAACTCTCCGGGAAGTAATTGCAGACTTTGCTAACAAACGCTGTTAAAACTTAATTGAGCAGAACCAGGCATTCTTAATTGGTTTTCAGCCCTGGCAATTGTCTGAAAGCATTTGCACCATGTCACTTTAACCTAATTGATGTTGGTCTTTACCTGTACCTACCATACCCTTGGAAATCAGTTAGGCAGACAAGATTTTTTGTTGTTGAAGAATGTTGGAATTATGCGTAAAAAAGGGCTAAAGATACAAAGGTACTTGTCGGTTATTGGAAACACATTAAGAATTACGCTTAGGTTACATCTCAGAGAACCGGTTTCATAGCTACAAAAACAAGTGATGGATGATACAACGCATTGGACTTTTATAATTTGGGATGTAAATTTGGACATTAAGGGTTAGGTTGGGTCATGTTACGTTAGGTTATGTATCCATAATTTTGTTTCTAAAGTATTATTTTATCATCATGTTATGTTTTTTTTTTTCATTCAGAATTAACCTAACTTCGCTTTTTGGGTGTGTTTACAATAACCGACAAGTACTAATACCCATTATACCCTTACACTCCCATCATCATTAAGAAAAAATGGCTGGCTTTCGTTCTAGAAAAAAAATGTCAAGATAGTCACATGTGTGGGGCCTATGCCCAAACAGCGGTAAATTGGAAGTTTTTAATTGGATAAATATGAATAGAACGAAAATATTTCATATTTGGAACTACAATTGATTTGAAATGTAAATGAAAGAAAAATGTATTATCTTCAAGTCGTTCTAGAATTCAACCTAATATCGAGCACAGAAGAAAGTAATTTTACTTCGTTCACTTAATACTGGGGTAGGGTTTAATCATTTTGCCGAAAATGAAAGATGGTCATTGTAGGGTATTCAAACGGTATCTAAACCAATTTCAAACCAATCAGTTTCTGACAAAAATCCTTAAGCGATTGCCCAAAAGCATATTGGGATAGGCCATCATCCAGCCCATTGCAATTTTCCTCGAGTCATTTTCTCAACTAACAATTTTTCATGATTGATTAAGCCTCCTGGGCTGTCTTAAAAGGGTTTGCTATTTGAATAATTTCGTGATACATTCTGAAAATGGGTAGGGGACAAAACTATTCTTTAGTTTTGTCTATTAAAAGTCAGGGGGTAACTTATTCACTGTGCTACTTTCGAAATATTATCGCCCTTTTTTACCCCCCCCCCCCTCCCTAAAAAAAACCAGTCGTATTACGATTCTCTTCAAATTATATTTTTGGTTAATTTATGTGTCAAGATTTTCATGGCTTGTAAATTTCCAACATACCCCCAATCTTGATTTCCTTTTTTTTCATGTCTTACAAACTTCACTTTTGGGGTAAAAAAAATATATTTTCGAGTTATAGGTTTTCCCCTACTATTCTTCATCTCGGACAACCTGCATTAACCCTAGCTTGGAATGAGACCAAAAAACTTCGATCAAACAGTTCATGGTAACGAACTGTAAGTAAGGAGCGACCCGGCTCAGTAGTAACCGAAACTGTAAAAAAGGAATTTTTATACCAATAGATACATCAAAAGAATCAGATTTTTATGGTGGTTTCAAATATTTAAGTTTTATCAATTTTAGTCTTTCCCATCAAAAGTTACGCGCCTGAGAAAATTTACTTTATTGTCGAAAAAAGGGGGCAACCCCCTAAAACCTTAATGAAAATCACACCGTCAGATTCAGCGTATCAGAGAACCCTATTATAGAAATTTCAACCTCCTGTCTGCAAAATGTGGAATTTAGTATTTTTTGCCAGAAGAAACATCACAGCTGCGTGTTTATTTGTTTTTTTTTTTCCCAGGGGTGATCGGCCCAGTGGTCCTAGAATATCGCGGGAGGGCTCATTAATGAATAATTAAATGACGTCATAATTCACATTGCAAACATGGTAATTTCAAAACCAATACTGTTGTAGTTCTGGGGCAACATAAGGTATGTGCCATAGATCAATGATCTCGAATTGGCGTTTTTTTGATAAAAACAATTCATTGAATATTCTGAAACGAAAATTGATAATCTTTAAAAAAAAAGTTGAAATTCGCTGAACGAAGGAAGTTCTGGTCACCGAATTCCTATTCCCCAGATTCCAAATCACCAAAACCGGAAGTCTGTTCCGGTTAATTAGAATTGATACTTTCGTAATTTTTTGAAAAATGTTAAATTTTGCAAACAAATTTTTTTCGGGGGTAAAAAAAAATTATATCCACTTTGTCACGTTTTTACGAGTCAGAAAAATATTTCGGGGGGGGGGGTCAAACCCCCTAACCCCCCTCCCTGGATACGGCCTTGTACGTCACCATTAAATGCTCTCATGACTTGTGTTCCCATTGTAGAAGCTCAATACAAAAATTCTTAAATAAAAACTTTGTTTTTTCTAAAACACTTATTTTAATTTGCTAGAGAAAGGCGGTTGAATGTCACCGTTGAGAAAATGAAAGACATGTCAAACTCCAAAGATAGCATAAATTATCCAAACAAGAAAAAAAAAACTTTCGAAATATTATCTCCGGTGAATTACATTTGGGCACTTTTTCATCAACTCATAAAAAACTAAAGAATTGATGACACAAAAAGATAATCATCGTACCATGACATCTTTTCGAAATAATTATCTTTTCCCAATACTAGAAATGTTTGTTAAGCTGTTTTCCATTCAAAGGGCAGATTGCCGTCTGTAATTACTTGGACAGTTTTGTTAGTTGACTTTGTTTCAACGGAAATGCTCTGACAAAGATGAAAAAGACAGGATTTTAGACCATCTGCGTCTGGCGTCGCTAGGGACCGGAAAATGGTCCATTTACGCTCTCCTCGTATCCTTTCTTAACTGAGGAACCGAAAAGCGGATTAGGAGGGGTTTCTTTGTCTTTTATCGCAGAAAGTTGATTACTCTCGGCGCAGGGGTTGCCGAATGGCTGTCCAAAAACGTTAACGGACCCTTCGCGTTGCAAACGTAAAGTATGTCTGACTGAAAGCATATTTCTCTGGTTTTCTTCGAAAACACAGGAATTGATTTTAAATATACCTTTAAAAAAGAAATGGTACCCACTGTTAAAAGAAAAAGCAGGATCAAAGGAGGAAATGAAAGCCCGACAGGGATCAAACTGCTCTTCTTTGAAGTGATTTTTTTTTTGTTTTGAAACCTAGAATTAATGGTGAAGTGCATTAAGTTCAACCTTGGTGTCTTTTGACTGGCTTCTCGTGTTTTAAAACCACGAGTTGGTGGGAGGGTAGGCTACGCTTGATATATTACTGACACCTGGCTCTATCTATTGCCCATTTATTTACAATTAATCCAATCAGGCCTTTTTTCACGATTTAGGGCTACGAGCTTGGAACTTGGTTTACGAGCTCGTAGGGATACGAGCTAGGTATTAGTGCTAGGAACTGGGTTCTATCAATTGTTCTATTTTCTTGAAGTATCAGGCATTTTTTATCCTAAAAACCTCAATACTAAATGTTATTTCTGCAAATTAGAGATTTTCGATTTGAAGTCTTTTGATTTTCGATAAGTGTGAAGTTTTGGGCCATAGATTTTCGTTATAGAAGCTCGCCAGAAAAATTATTAAATGTATTTGGCTTAATTCCTGAGTTTTCTAAGGGGTTGCTCACTCTCAGCTACCCGGAGTACACCTCAGATTCCTAGTTGTACAACACAGTTTTCAGTATAATGAAGTTTAGCATTGATTTGAAATTAGCTGCGCCAAAAAATCCCTAAATAGCCCTATTTTTCTAATAATTTTGAGCATTTTATATAAATTGAATGTTTCTGAAAATTATTGCTAAATATGCACCAAACAGTTTCTGTAAGTAAGGAGCGACCCGGCTCAATAGGAACCGAAACTCTAAAGAACGGAATTTTGATACCAATAGATACATCAGAAGAATCAGATTCTTATGCTGATTAAATAAAAAAAACAAGTTTTTTAAACTGAAAGTAAGGAGCGACATTAAACTTAAAACGAACAGAAATTATTCCGTATATGAAGGGGGCTGTCCCCTCCTCAACGCCTCGCTCTTTACGCTAAAGTTTTTTTATTGTTTAGAAAAATAGAGTTGTGAGAAAGTCAAACTTTAGCGTAAAGAGCGAGGCGTTGAGGAGGGGACAGCCCCTTCATATACGGAATAATTTCTGTTCGTTTTAAGTTTTAATGTCGCTCCTTACTTTCAGTTTAAAAAACTTGTTTTTTTATTTAATTTTTGAACGTTTTTGAATTAATGCAGGTTTTGATTTTGGCTCACCGTACATGAATAATTAAAACAAATTTTGCATATTATATTTGGTTAAATGGCTTTCTCGAAACTTGTTTAATTTTATTTACGAACGTTTTTATTAGTAATAAATATACGTAACTTAGAATTAACTTACGTAACGAACTTCTATATTCATAAAATTTTAACACGTATATTAGGGGGTTCGCCCCCTAGTCAATACCCTCCTCTTTAAACTATAGTTCGAATTTTTTTTTCCAGTTTTTTAAAAATGACCTCTTAATCACAATCAGTTGATCAGTTGAAAAACTTGTTTTTTTTTATTTAATTCCTGATCTTTTTCTTTAATAATGCTGGGAAATCCGGCGCCCCTTCATAGCAATGTCCCTTCCCCCATGAAAACTTCCTTCATGGAAAGATCCTTCCATATAGCCCCCGACCCTCTCCTTCCCCCACCTACCAGAAAAAAATCTCCTCTGAAAAAGTCTGTATACTTCCCAATAACCAATACTATATGTTAACATTGAGTAAAGTTCATAATTTTCAGCCCTCCCCCTGGGGACTTTGGGGGATCAAGTCATTCTAAAAGACATTTTTATCATATTTTCGACCATGCTGAACAAAATGGCTATCTCAAAATTTTGATCGGGCGACTTTGGGAAAAAAATGAGCGTGGGAGGGGGCCTAGTTGCCCTCCATTTTTTTTGGTCACTTAAAAAGGGCACTAGAACTTTTAATTTCCGTTCCAATGAGCCCTCCTACGATATTCTAGGACCACTGGGTCGATACGATCACCCCTGGGAAAAAAAAAAAAAAAAAAAAAAAATATAACACACGCATCCGTGATCTTTCTTCTGGCAAGAAATGGAAAATTCCACATTTTTGTAGATAGGAGCTTGAAACCTCTACAGTAGGGTTCTCTGATACGCTGAATATGATGGTGTGATTTTCATTAAGGTTCTATAACTTTTAGGGGTCTTTCCCCTTTTTTCGAAAATCAGCCAAATTTTCTCAGGCACGTAACTTTTGATGGGTAAGCTTAAACTTAATGAAACTTATATATTTGAAATCATAATTAAAATCTGATTCTTTTGATGTATCTATTGGTATCAAAATCCCGTTTTTTTAGAGTTTCGGTTACCATTGAGCCGGGTCGCTCCTTACTTACAGTTCGTTACCACGAACTGATTGATTTCAAATATATAAGTTTCATTTAGTCTTACCCATCAAAAGTTACGCGCCTGAGAAAATTTGCCTTATTTTCGAAAAAAGGGGAAACAACCCCTAAAAGTCATTACTTTAATGAAAAATCACACTATCAGATTCAATGTATCAGAGAACTCTTCTATAGAGGTTTCAAGCTCCTATCTGCCAAAATGTGGAATTTTGTATTTTTTTTTTTTCTGCCAGAAGAAAGATCACGGATGCGTGTTTATTTTGTTTTTTTTTTTTTTTTTTGATTTTCCCAGGGGTTATCGTATCGATCCAGTAGTCCTAGAATATCGTCAGAGGGCTCATTCGAACGGAAATGAAAGGTTCTAGTGCCCTTTTTAAGTGACCAAAAAAATGGAGGGCAACTTGGCCCCCTCCCACACTCATTTTTTTTCCCAGTCACCCAATCAAAATTTTTGAGATAGCCATTTTGTTTAGCATAGTCGAAAATCTAATTAATATGTCTTTGAGGATGACTTAATCCCCCACAGTTCCGCGGGAAGGGCTGCAAGTTAAAAACTTTGCCCATTGTTTGCATATAGTATTGGTTATTGGGAAGTATACAGGCGTTTGTCAGGAGGAATTTTTTTATAGTGGGGGGTCGGAGTAGGGGTTACGGGGGAGGATCTTTGCATGGAGGATATTTTCTTGGGGGAAGGGCATTTCTATGAAGGTAACGCCAGATTTCCCAGCATTATTTAAAATACAATCAGAAATTAAATAAAAAAGTTGAAAGTTTTTTTCAACTGAAAGTAAGGAGCTACATTAAAACTTAAAACCAACAGAAATTATTACGTATACGAGGCGGTTCTCCCCCTAGTCAATACCTCGCTCCTTACGCTAAGTTTTTTTAGTACTTTCAAAAGAGCTATCTATTCTAATTAACCGGCCTTTGTGATTCGAACAAGATTCGAACTTTAGCGTAAAGAGCGAGGTATTGGCTAGGGAGCGAACTACCTAATATACGTAATAAAAACACGAATATAGAAGTTCCTTACGTAAGTTAATTCGTAAGTTACGTCAGAATAAAATTTCGAGAAAAGCCAATTAGCCAAAAAAAGGAAAATTAATATGCGAATTTCGTTTTAATTATTCATGTACGGTGAGCCAAAATCAAAGTTGCATTAATTCAAAAACGTTCAGAAATTAACTAAAAAAAACGAGTTTTTTTTAGCTGAAAGTAAGGAGCGACATTAAAACTTAAAACGAACAGAAATTATTCCGTATATGAAAAGGGCTGTCCCCTCCTCAACGCTCGCTCTTTACCCTAAAGTTTGACTCTGTCTCACAACATTATTTTTTAAGACAATAAAAAACTTTAGCGTAAAGAGCGAGGCGTTGAGGAGGGGACAGCCCCTTTCATAAACGGAATAATTTCTGTTCGTTTTAAGTTTTAAAGTCGTTCCTTACTTTCAGTTAAAAAAAACTTTTTTTTTTAGTTAATATAGCTAAAAGGTGACCCGCTGAAGGGCTGTGTTCTTATCTGAATACATCAGACTGGGGGATTAGTCTTTATCCATCGATCTTAGCTTTGTATTCAGTTGCAAAACTTAGATTGAGTAGACCCGAGAAAATAGTCACGAACCCCTAAAAGTTTGAATTGATATTCAATGACTTAGCACATTTATTTGAATGTTAAATTAGTTTTCTCTTATATTGTTTGAATATTTTCTTTGTAAGCATTATTTGTGCTCTGGTTAATGAGGCTTAGCTTTATATTCGAATGATAGCTATTCTTTTAGTATTAGTCCAGTGGCGTAGATACACTTTTTAAACTATTTGTGAAAGCGTTGGTTGTTTTCAATTAAATTAATCACTAAAAATTAAAGTAAAGTTGCTTTTCTTGCTTTAAGAGTTCCTAACTCCTTTTAAAATAACGTAAATAATCAGGCACTGGACTTCACAATCCCTACCGGCGGTGCTGAACCCCTGCCGACGGTGCTGAATGGTTCTGAACAGTATTAATTTTCAGGACTGTTTTTGGAGGTATTTCGATTGTACCCTTTGATTCATGGTAATTTGTGCGTCCTCTGCTGGTATCATTTGGGTTTGTGCTAAAGGAGTTAAAAAAAAAAAACCAGCCTTCTAAGGATTGTTTCTGCTTGGAAAGTTTCGCGTGCCAACTGCTATCGCCCATTTTGGACTTAAACCCCATTTAAATTCCCATGAATTGTCTTAAATTCTCTTCTACAATTTTGTATCCGTTTTTATTTTAGTCTAAAATGGCTATTATATCCACCTGTAAGTTCAAAGCAATTTAATAAACATTCTGAACCACGGAGGCAATTTTGACCTCTGAGTTTCATTTTTCTGCACTGGGAGACTTGATTAAACTTGGCAGGGGATCTGGCACTGGAAACACATTAATAGTTCACCTATTGTTCTTCTACATATGCTTTGAAAATTTTCGTTATATCTATTTTGGGAAGCCTGTAGTTCTCTGTTGCTTTTCCACGTCAATTCATTGCAGGTGGGAACCTCATCAACACAATACTTTGCATAAACTCTTTTATAAATACTCATATTCAATTTCCCGTGGAGGGCTTTTAAGGGGAGGGGGCTTCCTGTTTAGATAAATTTCGCTTTAAAAAACCGTGTCAGGCATGTACTAAGTAGATATTCTGGCCAGTGGCCCCGCTTTTGAATATATTTACGATCTCCCCTCTAATCTTGTATAGTTTCTATTTAAACCACCCGTTTTTTGTACATAATTGGCTTTTAACCCACCTGGAATTGATTCCGAACTGTTGTGTTTAGGCTATAGTTGTTTTCCTTTTGTGGCAGAGCACCCTCTAAAGCTTATTGGGGGCATATGCACTCATCCAGGGCCGTATCCAAGAGGCTTCTGGTTTCTACCCCGCCCCTGAAATGTTTCTTCGGCTCGGCAAATTAGTCGTAAAATGCGGATAAAAAGAAGGCTTAATCCCCCCACCCCAAACAAAAAATTTTTGGTAACCCTTATCCTCCAAACAAAAGTTCTTGGATGCGACCCTCGCCCATTCCCATGTTTTTTTTTTTTTTTACTGTGAAATGTGAATTCGACCCAGCCGGGCTTTGTGATAGCTATTTTTTAAATAAATGTTATCTTACATCTTTATGAAGGGGGTACACGGGTACATTTTATAAAAGATTCCTTGAAGTTTTAATTGGTTGGGTCCTTGGGGCCACCTTTTGAAGAGATCTTTAAATAATTGTCTGGTGAACATTCATGGCAAACATCACCGTTTCAGATACGTGCCTTAAAACCTTTCCAACCTTATGCACTTATGATGGTTTCAATAAGTCTGAATTTGCTGCCTGCTTTTGTCCTGATTTATAAGCCAATAGAAGGAAAGCCCCCTGAACCTTTCAGAAAAGGTTAGATTCCTTATCTTTTTTTCCCTATTCTGACCCCCTATTTAATTCAATGGCTTGCATACAATTTCAACACCCGGTTAGGTATTTGGGGTCGTATAAACCTACTGTTAGGTTTAACCTTTTCTACCCTTCTTGGTGTAATAGCTAGCGTAAATCCAATCCCAAAAGTATTCTAAATTGCCTAAGTTAAGAATATACCCCAGTTTCTAATGATACCCAGGTATGTTCGCATGAATTGTGGCTATTTCCAACATTGCTATTCAATCTGGAATAATAAATAAATCTTTCTTAAAGAAATTTCAGGGGATATAGGAAACAAAATAATAAAAAAATAAAAGGAGAAAAAGCTTAAAATATTCAAATAAGAAAGATGTAGGTATTTGAAAAAAAATCTCTTTTCTCGGAATTAGTGTTTAAATGACTTGCATGAATTCCCCTCCTTTACAGACTGCTGGGATTAGTGTAGTCTCATGGCGGGATAGGAAGTTTTTACCCCCCCCCCCTAAGTATTTTTGATGAGTCTGCATTTAAAAAACCTTTCCGAACCATGGATGTTTGCAGCTGTAGCAGTGCGCGAGTAATACTTGTCAAGGGTGGGAGGGGCTACCACTCACTCACAGCTTGGACAATGCTAAGATAGGTGTTTCTACTGGGCTGGCCATGGGTTTTAGAGGCACGAAAGTGGTTACATATTTATTCGTTTAACTATTCTAGGTTCGTCAAGAACGATGTTTCCTTTTTTCTATTTTTGGAATTTCCTTCAAAGATCCCTCCACACAATTATTTTCAATTCCGCCATTTTGCCAAAAACGGGTACTTGGGGTCAGAAAGGAATCAGGGGGGAGGGGGTATAAATTTGAAAAAAATAGTCAAATTTAGGGGGAAATCGCCCAGGCCTGAAATGTCTCCCTTGTGCACATACCTCTGTTAGTTGTTAAATTGTAATTAACCTGAAACTTCGACTATTTTAATAGCGGAAGGGGCTGGGCCTCCTCCCCACAAATTATTCCTGTGGATCCATTGCGTCATGCATGAATATATTTCAAGTGCCACACCATGCTACATTACATACATGTGCATGTCAATAGAATGTATAATTTGGCCTAAGGTTCTGGGATAATATAGTTGAGCGAAGTTTCATTAATCAGCAAAACTTGCGTGTAACGCGTAATTACTTTACAATCATTCTCCTCTAGAAGGATAAAAGTAATATTCTTGATAATTATCTAACATGCAATGTATCTTGAATTTTCTAATGAATGTTGAAAGTTTTGAATTTTAAATTTGATATCAAAATACGATATTATTGAGGGAATTAAAGTAAACTGGATACTGTCTGTTATTACGGAGAGCTTGTCTGTTGATTGTGTTGCTATATTTCTGTATTTATTATACCATAAGATTTTATGTTCTGAATATATTATGGTGCTGTGAGGTTAATCTGTCTACCTTTGCATATGTACTAAAACATCAACATCTGAAGTATTTTAGTTTTTAATTATTCTGAAGCTAGTGACCTGGCGGGAAAATGCATTTATCAAAATCCAGGTGAGGAGAGGGGCAATTACGTTTTTTTTGTTTTTTTTTTTTTTCAGTTTTTTTTCAATGAAAATAGCAAAAGGTGATTTTCGAAGGTACTTTCTTTGACATACCCCCTACCTAATATTTATTCTAATATGTTTTTTCTGGCGCTCAAACCTAATGAAATATACTAAGTAAGATTAAAATATAACACTTTAGAAACAAATTTGGGCTATACATTGGCATATTAGGGGAGGTGGTAAAGTGTAGTGGGCTTGCATGCCTAATGTGTTAGGTACAATTCTTCTGCATATTATGTAGTAAGAATTGTTTTCTAACTTCACACTGTCCAAATACTTTATCCCCCCCCCCAAGGCCGTATCCAGGGGGGGGGGTGTACCGGTTTGAACCCCCCCCCCCCCCCGAAATTTTTGACCGACTCGAAAATTAGTAAAACCTCCCCAAAAAGTCAAAAATAGGAAAACCCCCCTGAACAAAAATCCTGGATACAGCCCTGCCCCCCCTAGTGTGCAAATATATAGCCCAAATTTTATATTTCCTATCTATCCTGTCACTTCTCTTTGTCTCTTCTCATGCTAAGCTGAAAGAAGCTAACGAAAAAAAACGGTTCTATAATGTATCAATGCATAAACAACTTGAGCGATAGGGGGTTTATCGTACAAGTGCCTTTTTGAAATCTAGGTGGGGCGGGACAAATTACCTAGTGCTAGTACAAACTCAGGTGTCTATTTTTGAGTTTCACTTGGTCGGTGGTGTATATTTTTCGAAAATGAAGTTTATTGCGAAGAAAAAATAGTAAAATATATTTCAGGGGTGTTCTGCAGCCCCCTTCATAGGATATGAACCTGCAATTGTTATTCTTTTATTCTTCAAGCCCTTTAGTATTTTTGGATGCCACGTCCCAAGGGAAAGTCACGTGTCTTCTAAATTACTTCCTAGCACCTTAGCAGGATTATGCTATATGGCTTCATATTTCAGTTATGAAATGTTTAGTTTCTCTGTGCTTTCATAGATTTTGCCGTAATTTGTATTTGAATCTTAAATATCCCCTATAATAGCCTTATCGTTGCCAATAATTCATCTTGTTAATATATATAGTTTAATAATAAAACTGTTTTGTGTTTATTGAACGAAATTTATAATTTATAAATATGACTTATTAGTTTTTGACTTCTCACATTAAGGGGATGTCTTCAAGTGTCCAGCATATCCAAAATGGTTCTTCAATCTGTGAACACCAAGCATGCCCACAAGAGCCTCTTCCGGGGGTAGAGAAATTCACCTTAACAACATTATTCGAAGTTGCAAAAATGAGGGAAGCCGGTTTCTTTATAATACTGTTATATTGTGTTCTTTTTCAAATTAAAAGTTATAGTTTGTTTATACTAGCCCTATGTATATAAGCAATAATTATAAACCTAGTTTTTCGTGTGTTTATTTTCTAAAGTTTCCATATCGTGGAAGGAGAGCTAAAGGGAGAATGGTGTATGCCTTTTATGAGATATAATGATTACTACAGCCCTTGCTATTACGTGTCTCTGGGAGACAGTTATAAACGATCAATTTATATTTTCTTTTTATTCTAGATCCTGTGATGCCCTATTCCAACTTTCAAATGGCTGATGCCGCACCTGTGATAGAACGACTGCAACCATGTCAATGCCCCAACTGCACCGCCCAACTGCCACCAACCCGGCTCCCTGTCCCACAGTGGGGCTACCTACCCGGGACGAAGCAGTGGAGCCCCATGCCTGGTACAAGTCCTTCATTTATGATGGACCGACAGACGACAATTTATACCCCTGTTTTGCCAAATTGTGTTTCAGTTAAAGAGAATATGAGTGATTGTGAGCCTACATCTAAGAGACCACGACCTGATTTGACTTTTAATTACTATGATTCAAACAAGTGGAATTCGTCTATGATTTTGGGCTTTAAGGCCCTCACCACTGCGGCTGTGATGCACTAACTTTTTTTTACTAGAACTATTCTAAGAACATATCACTATACTGTCCTTAAGGCTGTTATATTTCCAGTTGAAAGATTGTAAAGTTATAAACGTCTGAATATTTGCAAATCTGGTAGGAACATTTAAGAAACTTTTTCTTATAAGCAAAACCTGATCAACAGTTTTTAATATTTATCAAATTTGGTTGTGTCATTTTTTGTTTTGTATTTTACATAGAAATATGTACAATTCAATTATGAAGTTTTATTAGGGAATTTGAGATTTTATGTAGGAAACCTACATATTTTCTCCCCCTAAGTGCGACTTTTGAAGTTATTTTCATAAAAAAAATTGATTTTAAAAAAGCTCGTTATTAAAAAAAAAAAAATCAGGTGCTTAGGGAGTTAGAATTAGGATGTCGTTTAAATTTTATTCTTTAACGTATTTTTATCTTTTTGAGACAAGATGCAGATTTTTGAGATCTTCATGATCTTCCAACACGCTTCAAGACTAAACTGCTGAAGCTCTGAATTCATGATCATGGTTGTCACCACCGCTGGCCAATGAAACTGTTCAATTACATTTTCTCATGCTTTTCAGACTATTATTTTCTCTAGGACTACCTGACACACGTTGAACATAATTTATATTTTCAGTTAGGCCATTTTTTAGTTATTAATGTTGTTTGACCTGAATTGTCTAAGTGTGTGCATATAAGATAACACTCTCGATTTGCTCATTAGTTACATCTAAACTGTCATATTATAATTAGGTTGTTTAATTATACTTGATTGGTTTATTATATAATTAAAAGCAAAGTAATTATTTGTAAACTGTTGATCAAGTTTGAATGTTTCTCACCTTAATTGGGCATTTGCCGATCATTTGTGAAATATGACAGCCAGTTTTGTGTGGTTTTCTACTGAATCTCAGGATTTAAGGAAAAAAAAACACTGATGGTGGACCTCATCCTGAGGGGGGTTGAACACCTTTTGAAAAGGTGTCACAGTGTCAGTGGACTAGTCAGGTTATTCGTAGAATTCTGTGTGATCCACCTTTTTGCCTTAGAGTTTTTTCTTTGCGAATTTTCCAGCATCCTTTTTGTGCGTGTACTTTATGGATTTCCCCCTCTTTTAGACTGTGTTTTCATTGGTTTTTCAGAATAACTTGCACTTTAGTACTAAGTTATTAAGAATATATTATCAATCGACCTCGGATCTTTTGTTTAAACTAAACAACACAATAAATGTGACATATCTGGCACTGGGAGGGGGACAGCGCGGGGCTATTATGATTTATCCACAGATTTGTCTGAGTCACCAAAAAGTGAACTTTATAGCTTGAAGTTGCCACATTGTTTGCTCAAGCGAGCCAAATATTACCTTCTTTTATGGTTACAAGTCTAAATCGTTCACATTCTGTTCGTATTTTCCCTATCTGCTTTTGGATTTATTCTAATCAACTGTTTCTTTATTATTTAACTTTATTAACAAAGGTAATATGGAATGTTCAATTTGTAGCAAATCTAATTTTAACGAATAAACAAAATGTTATTTTACCCAGGGATCAGTAAAAAAAAATCAACACCTCACAATACGCTGTTCCAGCCTAAAAGGGGGGCAGGAGTGTCTTTTTACTCTCTCGTTTAACTAGTTAATTCCGATTAATTCTGAAGTGTTGCTGATCCATTTTACCAATAATGACATATGGAAGAGAAATTTCAAATCTAAAAGTGTATCTGAAAATTAATTGGTTATACATAAATGCATTTTATTTTCATTCCTAAAGCATTTATTACGAAAAAGGATCATTATTTTTTTATGAGCAAGGGATTAATTACTTTTGGATATGCTTTGACGTTGACAATTACATATACTTTGGGCTGTAATTTGTCAGCATTGACAGCCTTTCCATTGGTCTTGGAAATTGGTAAAAAAAATTAATTAAAAAAAAAATGCATCGCCTCTGGCGCACCTTACATTTTATATCTGGGTCTTTAAATACTGTGATAACTTATATATTTGTGCTTGAGCTCTGTAGTTAAGAATGTGGTTGCTTGAAATAAAATTACTGGTTTTATTATTTAATCTTTTTTTTTACTTATATACACAACAGATAGGATCAAAGGTAAATTGCTATGCTTAGTACAAAGCACATCAACATTTAAATTTTTAGTGCACAGTAGGCTGATTTTATTCATTTTATGTGATGTGCCTAGCAGGTCCGTTCTACAGGGGGGGGGGGGGAGGGGGGGGGGCGGAGGCCTGATTTTATTCCCTTTTCTATAAAAATAAATTTCATGGGGGATGGGGGGTGGGGGCGCAAAACATTTGGGAGGGGGGGGGGGGGGGGGAGGAGTGGGGGGGGGGGGGGGGGGGATAGGAGGGGGGGGGGGGCGGGGGGGGGCGGCTGGGTGGGGGGGGGGGGGGGGTGGGGAGCCAGGGGGGTGGGGGGGGGTGTGGGGGGGGGGGGGGGGGGGGGGGGGGGGTGATAAGGAGTTTTTAGGGCGAAGGGGGGGGGGGGGGGGGGTGGGGGGAGGTGCGCTGCGGGGGATGAGCGGGGAATATGACAAGGGGGAGGGGAGATGAGAGGGAAAACTTCAAAAAAAACTTCATAAAAACCATAAAAACATTGTTTATATTTATTTTTGGTGGCGTTTGTACAAACATTGGGACAAACATTTCAAACGAGTTGGACAAACATTTTCAAGGGAGGGGGGGGGGTTCTAACCCTCCTCCCCCTGGATACGGCCTTGGTGCCTAGGCTACTGCGTCTACTTTTTTATGCAAAATGGATGTAGCTAGGGGAGCAGTGCACTTGGAAAAATCATTGGTTTCCTCTTAATAACTTTCAAAATTGAGTGTGAAGATGATCTTTACGAAAAGAGCCCCCCCCCCCTTCCTAGCTGGGGAATTGTCCACTTGAAAGGGAGGGAAATTGCGACGCCTATGCTCACGGTTACTTAGATATAACTTTATAATTTTTTATGGATAAATTTAGCATGCTCGAGGACAAGTCCTTATTTATTGGCTAATTTACATTATTTCCCTCCATCTCGCTAGCAAAAAAATTATGATTGATCAACTGTTGCATCAGCTCAACTATTAACATAGTTGTACATTTGAGTAATTTTTTAACGAAAAAAAAAAGAGGTTTTTCTTCTTATTAATAAGGCAAATTCAATTCCTCTACACTTCTGCAATTTGAAAACAGCAGTTGCAAAAAGTTTTATTGTGTCTATTGTCGTTATGTGTTTTCTTGCATATGAAAAAAGGTTAGAAGAATCGGAAGATACGTAGGCCTATGTAAACAAAGATTAGAATACTGGAAGCCACTGGTAATGACAGTGATCAAATACAACTCGGTAATGTGATCCAGGGCCCCCCCCCTTACGTAGTCTAAAATAGTGTAATCTAAAATGGAGTGTGGCGGGAGGCTAGCTGCCTTCCGATCACTTTTACCCTAAAAAGTGAATTAGAATTTTCAATTTCCAATCGAATGAGCCCTCTATGAAGTGTATACGAGCATCCCTTCCAGAACAACAATATATGCCCCCAGGGCATAACTTACAACGCCTAACCTCGGGCCCTGGGGGGCTGTGTCGACACCAGAGTTTTTGTTATCTGAACTTTATGAAGTGCGTCTGGGGAAAAAAAAAAAAATAATGGAGTGTGGGGGGAGGCTAGTTGCCCTCGGATATATCTTTTGACTCTTAAAAAAGTGAACTAGAACTTTCAATCTCCAATCAAATTAGCCCTCTCTGAAGTTTATACGAGCATCCCTTTCATAACTACCATACACGCCCCCAGGATAACACTTAAAAAACGCCTACCCCTGGGCCCTGGGGGTTTGTGTTGACACTGGAGTTTTTATTATGTAGTTTTTGAACAATTTTTAAAAAAAATGGCTATCTCAAAATTTGTAGCGGATGGTTTTTGCGGAAAAAAGAGCATGGGGGGGCTAGTTGCCCTTAACTCTTTTTGACTCTTAAAAAGTGAACTAGAACTTTCAATTTCCAATCAAATGAGATCTCTATACGAGCATTCCTTTCATAAAAACCATACAGGCCCTTAGGGCATAACTTAAAACGCTTTCTCCCTGGCCCTGGGGGGTTGTATTGACACCGGAGTTTTTCTTATCCGACCTTTGAACAATTTTATTTTTAACAAAATGTCTATATCAAAATTTTCATCAGATGGGTTTGGAGAAAGAAGGCGGGGGGAGAGGTCTATTTACCCTTGGATCCCTTTTGACTACTAAAATGATAGATTTATATATAGATCGTGTATTTCAAAAGCCCAAGAGCCATATACACACAAAAAATTTATGAAAAATAAAGAAATCACAACAGAACAAATTACGGAACACACATTAACATGATACATAGCGAAAAATACCTCATGGTAATTTATCGAGAAAATAAGTTTAATTCCATATAATTAATAATAATTAATTGTAAAAACTTTCCTTCTTTCTAATCCCTTCTCTATATACGCACCAATACGAAATATTGTGGTTGGATTACTACTTTGTAAAATTCCAGGAAGCAGCAAACACAATCCCATGTAAGTAATTTTCCCTTACATCAGAGAGCACCGGGCACTTTCGGAGAAAATGGTCCAAATCTTCGTCCTCATCCCTACAAAGAGGACACACATACGACCATCTGGATGTACTATCCCCCTGTCGAACACCATTTGCCTGCTCTAGATTGGAAGGCAATTCGCCTAAGCTGAATCCATCGACATAAAATCATAGCCGTAAATTAAATTTAAATAAATTTCCTCTCCAAAACGAGGTTTAACCTGATTATAATGATTCAATGTAGCAGAATTTAAAACCAGCCCTTGCCAATACTGAATTTCTTGACCCTCTAAGATAAATCTTACCTGGCTTACTAAATTTGTTGGTAGATCACGGGAACTAAAACCATCATTCCATAAGTAAGGCATTCCCACTCTTTCTAGTAATGACCTAATTTGGGATGGCCACGACGTTTTCGAACCATAACTCAACATCTGATAATAAGCAGCTCTTACTAGTGTATCTTCATTACACCTAATGAGCTTCAACCAAAATCTAAGCATCAAAAAAATAGACCTACGTAGTTTTAACGAAAACAGGCCCATATCACCTTTCAGAATCTGTGAATGAGTTGTCTGATGTAATCCAAACAGTCTTTTATAATACTGGAGCTGGAGGGACTCCAACTCCTGTGCCGCTTCTTCTCCGCCCCAAATCTCTGCTCCATATTCTATTACTGGTAAAATTTTTGTATTCAATACTCTTATATGCATTTTTAGGTTTTTAATTCCCATTATCGTCGGATTTCTAAAAATTGCAGACATGGCCACTTTGCCTCTATTAATTATTTCATCAACATGACTCTTTAAACTTCCATTTTCCGATAAAACAAATCCTAAATATTTTATTATTTTACTTACTTTCAGTTCCTTATTATTAAATTTAAATCTATAATTATCTTCGCCACTTGTTTTCCTTTTTTTTAAAAATAACAACTTCACTCTTTTCAACATTCATCCTTAATTTTTTCATCTGCAAATATTCTTCTATAAGACTCAGAAGCGTCTGCAGATCTTGCGGTGTATTAGCCACCAAAGCAATATCATCTGCAAATAATAAAAGTGATAGTTTATGGGTCCCTAGACTAACTTTCGGAGCCCATCTATTCTCTAGAAAATCAACAACATCATTTATAAAAATATTAAACAATTTAGGAGAAAGAGTGCTGCCTTGTTTTACTCCCAGCTTAATATTAAAAAGCCTAGAAAACCTGTTACCAACTAACACGATTCCACTCACACAAATATACATACTTACTATCAACCTCACAAACATAGGATAAACAACCTTCATAGGATAAACAAACATCTCTGGGGTATGTGCCACCTCTTGTATTTCTGCACAATCACCTTCCAAGCTTTCCAGGTAATCAGGCCATGAATTGGCGTCTGGAGTCACCTGTGTATTTCCTTTTTCATTTCCAATATCATTCCTTATATAACCCCAAAACCTCTTAAAATCTTTATTTCTAAAATCATCTGCAATATCCAGTTTTCTTTATTCTTTCACTCTTTTTTTCCTTTTCATTAACCTTTTATAATCTCTTCTTTTATCTTTATATTCGGCTAATCTTAAACTTTGATCTTCAGCTCTATCACATTCTTTTAAATGACTCAATAAATATCTGACCTTTTCTTTCATTAACTTACATTCCAAATCAAAATATCGCTCATTTTTTTTCAAGTTACACGATACTGCACAACTGCAAATTATTTCATTTAACTCCATAATTATACCATGTATGTCTTTTCCATCTTCTTCTAACGCTTTCAACTTATTTGTTACATGCAACTTCATAAGCTCCCTTTTAAATGTTTCAAAATCGTTATCGGTTAAATCATATCTAATTCGTTTTCCTAAGCCCTCTAATCTAAGCTCCCCATTACATATATTTCTAACTCGAAGACCATCATCCTGAAGCTTGCCAGTCTTCAACTCAAGCTTAATAGCTCTATGATCGGATCCAACTAAATCTAGTACATCCATATCAATCGATTCAGGTTCAAATTTCGTATTAATCAGCGCATAATCTACAACACTTGGAGTTGGGCCCGAAAGGCAAGTAAAACTCGCCCAGACCCTTATAATTTCCAAACCTTCCATTCGCAATGATCAGACCATGTTCCTCGCAAAGCGCCAGGAGCTTTCTTCCCCAAACATTTATTTTTCTTTTTTTCATCCTTATTACTTCGCGGTATTCTACAACAAATTGGGACCAAATCTCCTAAATCCGGGATTAATAAATCTGGAACCTCAACACCGGTATAAGTATTAAAATCCCTCATCAAAACGCAATCAAAATCACTATAACTTTCTTGTATTAGCGACAGTTCATCATCTAAAATTTCCCAAGTATTTCCTCGACTATACGAACTATTTTATGGAGGGATATACACAACGCCCAAAATTAATCTCTTCCCACATTTAAAACAAATACGCAGCCAAAGTAAGTTTTCAGATTTACTATTAGCTCTTCATAACCATCAATAGCTGATGATTTAATCAAAACCAAAATACCACCATAATGGCTATTATTTCTTGCTGGTTTACGCACAAACCTGTTCAACCAAATACCTGGGAGAGGTGATATAGGAGAATGATCGTTCCATGTTTCAATAAACGAAATCACACTCAAACGAGAGAAATTCATCATATAAATAAGGCAACTTATCACGTAGTCCTTGTATGTTCCATGACACTAAACTCAGTATATGGCTCTTTATTTCCTATGCGTCTACGCTTTCTGTCAGTGTATTAATATCGCTAGCCACTTCTTGGAGTTTCTCGTTCCTGGCCTCTGTCGGGGAAAAGGCAAAATGGTAGTACTCACGACTGCGACTATTAATATCTGTTAGCACTCGCTGTCTATTATCAACAAAATCCCGGGAAAAAAACCACTGCGAGGTCTTCTGTTAAATCCTTTTCTTGGAGAATGGTTTCCTCTGGGTGCCACGTTACGAGTGCCTGGTCGATGTAGGTCATTAGGGCTAATAACAGCACTAGCAGGTCTTTTAGTTGCCGATACTGCCTGAGAATAGGCTGTTGATGGTATCGCTGTCTCGGCATCACTATCACTATCTAGCCCCATCGGGATAACAGCAGGGTAATTTGGGAGCCTAGCACTAGGAGATGGACCAAGATTTTTAAATGGCAAGATTTTTAAGGGCTCATTTGACTGGAAATTAAAAGTTCGAGTTCACATTCGTGAACTCCTGAATTCGAAAGTTTGAGTTCTGAATCAGTATTGATTCAGAGTTCAGAGAGTTAAGAACAATTCAATCGGATAAAATACAGGATTAAATCTGGACAGCTTGCGTAGCCAAATTTTACCTGTGTGTGGCTTTGTGCCAAAATTGTGATTATCTTTATGAAGACAAGAAAAATAACTTATTGCTTTGTTACGATAGTAGATCAAATTAAGGACTACATTTGTACATCGATAAGATCCAAAGTATAAAAATGACAAACCAAAAATAGAGGCCGAGAAAATGCAAAATGCCCAGTTTTTGCGACAAATAAATTTCAAATTGGATTTATTACCAGTGCTTTCGGAGAAAGTTAATGCAATTCCTGAACTTTCGGATAGCATTGCTGCCTTGAGTTTTTTCTTATCCGACCTTTGAATTATTTTTTTAAACAAAATGTCTATCTCAAAATTTTCAACAGATGGCTTTGGAAAAAGAAGGCGTGGAGGGGGGGGGGGGGGCTAGTTTGCCCCCGGATCTCTTTTGACTATTAAAAAGTGAACTCAAACTTTTAATTTCTAGTCAAATAAGCCCTCTCTGAAGTTTATACGAGCACCCCTTTCATAAGAAGCATATATGCCCCAATGCATAGCTTAAAACGTCTGCCCCCGGACCCTGGGAGGGGGGGAAGGTGTCGACACATGAGTTTTTTCTTATATGGTCTTTGAACTATTTATAAATAAATGGCTATCTCGAAGTTCTTATCAGATGGGTTTGAGAAAAAAGGGCGTGGAGGGGGCTAGGTGCCCTTCAATCTCTTCTGTCTCTTAAAAAGTGAACTAGAACTTTCAATTTCCAACAAAATAGGCCCTCTTTGAAGTTTATACGAGCATCCATTCCATAAGAACCATAGATGCCCCCAGGGCATAACTTACAACGCCTGCCCCCGGGTGTTGGGGGTTGTGTCGACATCGGAGTTTTCGTTTTATGATCTTCGAACTATTTTTAACAAATAGCTATCTCCAAATTTTTATCGGATGCATTTAGGAAAAAGAGGGGGGGGGGCTGGTTACCCTCCGATATCTTTTGACGTTAAAAAGTGAACTAGATGTTTCAAATTCCAATCAAATGAGCTGTTTGAAGTTAATAAGAGTATTCCCTCCTTAAGAACCATATATGCCCCCAGGGTATAACTTACAACCCTTGCTGTGAAGACTGTGGGGGAAGTGTCCTGCTCAAAGATATAATTTCCAGAACTTTCAACTACGTTGAACAAAATGGCTATCTCAAAATTTTGATTGGATATGTTTGGGGAAATGGTGGGCGTGGAAGGGGTGTTAGTTGCCTTCTAATCACTTTTGACTATTAAAAAAGGCACTAGCCATTTTAAATTTCCAACCGAATGAGCCCCTTTTGAATTTTCTACGACAACGCTTTTCTATAAAAAAAAAACTTATATGCCCCCAGGGCATAACTTACAACCCTCGCCCTGAGGGCTGTTGGGAGGTTGTCATCCTAAAAGACCTCATTCCCTGAATTTTCAACTACGTTGAACAAAATGGCTATCTCAAAATTTGGATTCGATGTGTTTGTGGAAAAGGTGGGCGTGAGAGGGGGGTTAGTTGCCCTCCGACTATTAAAAAGGGCACTAGCCCTTTGAATTTCCAATCGAATGAGTCCTTTTTGAAGTTTCTATGACAAAGCTTTCTATAAAAAACCTTATATGCTCCCAGGGCATAACTTACAACCCTTGCCCTGAGGGCTCTTGGGGAGTGTCCTCCTCAAAAACATAATTTCTATGTGGAAATCAATTACGCTGAACAAAATGGCTATCTCAAAATTTTGATTGGATGTGTGTTGGGGAACTGGTGGGCGTGGAAGGGGTGTTAGTTACCTTCCAATCATTTTTGGCCCTTAAAAGGGCACTAGAACTCTCGATTTCCAACTAAATGAGCCCCCTTTGAAGTTTCTACGACGACCCCTTCCATATGAAGTGCCTCTGGGGAAAAAAAATAATAAATAATAAAACATTGGAGCCGTATGGCCTTTACTATAGGCAACGCTATAGCGTTGCCTCGATAATATAACTGCAAAAAATCTCCAAAAGAATACACACATATATTAGAAAAAGTATGGGATTCTATCAAGATCAGTAGTTCCCAGCCAATTTTGGGCTATGCCCCACCAAGGCATATCTAAAATACTGATGCTCCCCTTGTGATATTAATACATAGCTTAAAAGGCCATTAACTTAGTATTTTTTCTAGGGTCGTTTTCTAGACAAATTCTATACTGATGAAAAATATTGTCTGAATACAACAGTTTTTATACAATTTATTATGTCATTTCTATACTATCATATTTTTGGCTCTTTAAATGCAATTAAATATGACGTCATTCACATGAAAACGTTTTTTTTTTTTCAAAATTAACGCTCTTAAGTGTATTCAGCCAAAGGGTACACGTCCTGCCCATAACCCCTCAAAACATTGCCATGTCCAACGTTGGGAATCTTTGATCTAGATAGAATATTTTTATTGAGACGAAGAACCCTCTAGTGGATGTAAAGGGTTACCAATTCTTTCCCTAAATCTTCAACTACCTAAAAACAAATTTACCAACCTTAACTGATCGTGCTAATCTTTAATCAAGGTATAAACTGCCTTTAACTCTTCCCAGGACAAATCAATACGGCTGCCTGTGCTATTTTATGCATCTTGAAACATTTTTTAAACATTTCTTATTTGTTTTCTTGAACACTTGACATAATTTTAAGTTAAGAGAATACAATTTTGATTTATTTCGAATCTAAAGACATGAATTTACTTTGGTATAAATTAACTATGGAAGTGAAATACCTTAAATAATATGCACAAACTCCTGTTTTTGGGTATTATTTGTTTTTATGACTAAGGTAATCATTAATTTTAAAGCATTCAAAAGCTTATAAGTATGCAAGTACTTCTTTTTAATGAGTTTTGCTATTACCTGTACTATGATTATCTTTAAGACAGTTAAAATCACTTTGAGATATGTTGCAATAATCAAAAAGTATTATTATCTAAATTTATCTTTGCAGTTTTTGTCTATCGCCTGCAGTTGAAACTTGCAACTTTCAAAAAAGTTTTTTTTGACCTTTTTAATTTCGAAATTAACTTGTAGTTATCTCCTTTCGGATTCTATCACAAACAACTATTCCTGTTAGAGGCAAAAATGATTTTTAAAAGAACTTTTTGGAAAAATAGAAAACACTTCTTTTTTTTACTTTAACGTCTGTTTAAGATGTTTCTGAGGATCATTCACCAATAAAGAATATAAGCCATATAGCTTTTGTTGTACCTCACACATGGTGTAAGAACTTGTCCAGGATTCCGCTTTGAGGGTGGTGTAAGTCAGTCACGTACACAACTGAAAGGGTCTTCAAGCCCATAACTTCTTCGAAAACTGTATTATCTTAGATTTTTCTAACGATATACCACAACGCTCCAGTTTCAACTATAGTCCCCAACTCTGAGCCTTTTGGCACCAAATTTCCTGAAAAGGAAAATTAATATTGAAAAGGACAAGATGGTCTTTTTAAGAAGTATATTTTACTGACCATGCTCATTTATGATTAACATACTTAAGATATTTGAAAAGTTAAAGTGAAAAAATAACCAAATGAAAAATTTTGAAAGTATTTTAAGAAACAAAAACTTCTGACCCAAATAGGGTAAGCTTGACTTTCACAAGTAAAGCAATTGTAAAAGTATTTGTATCAGATTTAACATGGAGAGGCATATGACTTGAGATTGCACAATCGTAGTGTTTGTGTCTTTCAAATTCTGAGAACACCGTGATCTCAGCGTATGCTGGAAAAAATAATGTGATGATAATTTCTTTCTCTACATTTTATTTGGCACATACTCACTCGTTCAATGACAATACCAAATATTTTTCATAACTTGAACACTTGTGATAAAAATATTATGTAGTCATAAATTGAACATAAAATGTTACATAATAGTAATATATTTTTTTTGGCGAAAAGCCTCATCCCTTTTACCTAAATGTTTGTGAGGTATTCGTCTTCTCGTTACTGTTTTTCTCAGTCACCTTAACATCTCACCTTTTTGGTTATCTTCCTCTTTCCGTTTCTACAAAAACGAAATGGAATTGAACGAAGACGCATAGAATAAATAATTTTGAAAAACGCTTAACATCTGAAGCGGGAGGAGAAAGAATTCTACGAAACATAAGGAATCATCCAGGGACATCTTGACATTTCAGGGAGAGGGATTTTAAAAATATTGGCGTGTTCTAACATGCTCCCGCCCCCTGCAAATGTCTATCCTGACAGACGGTACCGCACCAATTTTTGCAGAAAGAGAAAATCTCCATTAGACATTTTTTTCTAAGAGGAGGTTGGGAGGGTTAAAAGTAATTTCTCATAAAAATTGAATACATTTTCAAAATATTGCCAATTTTTCATTTATTATGCATATTCTTGGTCTTGCCGAAATGGATTGAGGGGGCGATTCCTGGTTTCTGTTCTCTTTCAACTGTTGGATTCATATTACCAAACATAATTAACCCTGTTTTTTCTATTATCTGATTGTACCCAGTGGCACCAGTCCACGGGAATATGAGGATTGGTGGTAAGCATTTATTTTTATGAAGGTACAAAAAAGTACTTTCCAAAATCTAGGGGGGGGGGGGAGTCTTTGATTTTTTTTCAATTCTTGAGGGGTCATTGCCCCCCCCCAATTGGCGTCCCTGAATGTGTCCTATAATTATGTTTAATTTCTTTATGGGACTCTCCCAAGTGCAATGGAGCTCGAGCTCGCCAGTAATATTGGCCCAATATGCCCATTATAGGAATTAAAAAAAAAAACATAATAGAAGTATCTTGGACTGAATTCCACATGATTTGGCAAAACAAAAGCGCTTGTTTTGGAAAATTCGGCTCCCATTGAAAAACAGGTGCATGTGCTCATTGGTATATTAACTCTGCTTTCCTCTACTAAAGACTAGTATCTATATTTCCCAATTCGTCGCAGAAGATGTAAAGCCCATTTCATGCCCAATCAAATTGATTTTTGGAACAGCCGAATTAAATTGAGATACAAAATTTCGCGAGTGTTTTTTTCTAGATCTAGTAAGATTGTATTTCAGAAAGCATGACAAATAGAAACGTTCTGACTGCGCCATTGAGCTCAGCGTGTCGAGTTTAAGGGATGTCCATTTCTAACTAAAAATTGAATTTTTGTGTAGATACTAAATTTTGGAAGAGAACAGCCGAACTGTCTGCTTCAAATTCGTTGAACTCTTGTCGAATCGCTGGAAGAAAAAAATATGATTAAACTCAAAACCTAAGAGACACGCATCAAAGAGAAAAAAAGAGAACGGGATGTCCCAAATTTCCACACTAAAAATTGCGGTTTAATTATATTGGTTTATTTTCGTGACGTATTTACAGACGCCAGTACCATCGGTCCTTATTTCTGGAGAAAAAATTGACCTAGCTTTTAAAAGTTCGGTAAAAATAAATTCTTAGTGATAAGCCTAGGTTAACAATGAAATGTAGTTTCTGTAGAGAAAACTAACTCCCCCTTGTTAAGTCTAATTGGCTCTTTTTTGTGAGGATTTTTTTAACGAATAATAACATTCTTTTTAAAAGTAAACATTCTGTTTCTATTTGCTCATATCAAATAAAATAATTCAGCAAATGTTTATCGTCTTTTCTTTTTCTTTTTTTTTTTTTGAAAAGAAGACAGACAAGGTCTGCCCAATAGTTTGGATTCACAACGTTGTTGCACAGATAACGAGAACCCAATTTTGGGTTGTTGTATTTCAAAGAGGTTACTGGTGTTTGCGATTGGCAGTCCAAGGATTGTGAAAATAAAAGAAAATCTCGCGCTTTACAGTAGGGAGCCAGGTATTACTACTGATTACACATAATTTATGCATGTTTTTGTTCTGTTTGTTGATGGTTATTTGATGGTTATGTTCTGTTTGATGGTTATTTGATGTTTTTTCATGGTTATTTGATGTTGTTCTGTTCTAAATGTTGATCTTTGTTTGATTATTATGATTGTTGGTCAATTTGTTTGTTGTTTTCTTGGATGTAGACATAAGTCCAACAACAATTGCTGGATGTTTCTTGGATGTAGACATAAGTTCAACAACAGCTTGGATGTAGACATAAGTCCAACAACAATTGCTGGATGTTTCTTGGATGTAGACATAAGTCCAACAACAATTGCTGGATGTTTCTTGGATGTAGACATAAGTTCAACAACATTTGCTGGGTAATCGATTCTAACGGGACAAGATCACGTGTCTTTTTCAGGGTCAATCAGGGGATGTTTCTAAGCCTATTGAATACAGATGGGAGTGACGTCACAGTCAGATTGTTGATCCACGAAGGGGACTAGATTTCTGGGAAATTGATTACATAGTCGATGTCACAGTCAAACTATTGATCCAGGAAGGGGACTAGATTTCTGGGAAATTGATTTGCGTAATCGACGGGGAATTCTAATGTATCATAATGGGGTTTAAGAAACAATATGGCTTCTCTACTTTAGTGTCAGAGATAAATTAATATTCTTTCGAAACCTTAACAGTGTAACTAGGAACACCTTAGATTTTTTTCAGAAAACGAGATACAAGACAGATTGAATACATTTTACACGGGAAATGGTTTCCTGGGAATTTTAAATGTGACATCGCAAAAGGATGCCAAAACAAAAGGAACATTCTGAAATTACTTTTAGGGATTATTTGGGCGAAAACAAATTAATCAACATTTTAGGGATTTTTTGGATGAAACAGTTTGAGACATTTTACAAACAGTTTGATCATATGAGGTGAAACTCAGTGGTCGTTTATAATACACAAGTTCCATTTGAGCAGTGTTGTAAGGTCCCCTGCCCCAACCCCCAAGGGCCCCCCTCCCCCAACTTTTTGCCCCCCATTTTTTAATACTTTTTTTTGCGCACTTGAGAAACAGAAGAGCCCCCAAAGGGACCCCCCCCCCCCATTTTTTAAAACTTTCTTTTTGCGCACTTGAGACACAGAAGGGCCCCCCTCCCCCCAACTTTTTGGCCCCCCTAACTTTTTTTTGAACTTTTTTATTTTTTTAACATGGTGTTTTTTTCAACTTTTTTTTTTATTATTTTTTAACATGATATATTTTTCAACTTTTTTTCTACATGTCTTCTAATGACATGAAATTAAAACATAAGAAATTCACATTTAATATTTGCACAATTTGTTAGAAGTAACAGTTTTTTCTTAGCAGTAACAAATTTCTTCTAATAGCACCGAGAATACTAACAAACTTCCACTTAAAACTATCAAATTTTTCTTAGAAGTATAATTTTTTTCCATTCATGATAAAAAGTTTGCTGTCAAAAGTAGCAAGTTTTCCTTAACACTAAAAAATTTTCTCCTCGAAGTAGCAACTTTTAGCTTAATACTAACAAACTTTTACTTAACTCTATCAAATTTCTCTTAGAAGTAACAATTTTTCGTCAGTGATAACAAGTTATCTGTAAGATGTAGTAAGTTTTCTGCCAAAGATACGAGATTTTTCTTACAAGTAACAATTTTTTTCGTTTATGATAACAAGTTTTCTGTCAGAAGTAGCAAGTTTTCCTTAACACTAACAAATTTTCTCTTTGAAGTAACTAATTTTTCCTCAATACTAACAAACTTCTACTTAAAGCTATCAAATTTTTCTTACAAGTATAATTTTTTTCGTTCATGATAAAAAAATTTCTGTCAAAAGTAGCAAGTTTTTCTTAGCACTGACAAATTTTTTCATCAAAGTAATAATTTTTTTCCTTAACACTAACAGAGTTTTAGTTACAAATATCAAATTTCTCTTGGAAGTAACAATTTTTCGTCAGTGATAACAAGTTTTTATGTTAGAACTAACAAGTTTTATGTCAAAGATCCCAAAATTTTTCTTAGAAGTAACGATTTTTACGTTTTTGATAACAAGTTTTCTGTTAGTAGTAGCAAGTTTTCCTTCACTATAAAAAATTTTCTCTTCGAAGTAACAACTTTTTCCTCAACACTAACAAACTTCTACTTAAAACTATCAATATCTCTTAGAAGTAACCATTTTTTTCGTCAGTGATAACAAGTTTTCTGTAAGAAGTAGCAAGTTCCATGTCAAGGATACCAAATTTTTCTTAGAAATAATAATTTCTTCGTTTATGATAACAGGTTTTTTGTCAGAAGTAGCAAGTTTTCCTTAAAATTAACAAATTTTCTCTTCGAAGTAAAACTTTTTCCTCAATACCAACAAACTTCTACTTCAAACTATCAAATTTTTCGTAGAAGTATAATTTTTTCCGTTCATGATAAAAAGTTTTCTGTCAAGAGTAGCAAGTTTTCCTTAACACAAACAAGTTTTCTCATCAAAGTAATAATTTTTTCCTTAACACTAACAGAGTTTTAGTTACAAGTATCAATTTCTCTTAGAAGTAACAATTTTTTCGTCAGTGATAAAAAATTTTCTGTTAGAACTAATAAGTTTTATGTCAAAGATACCATTTTTTTTCTAAGAAGTAACAATTTTTTCGTTTATGATAACAAGTTTTCTGTCAGAAGTAGCAAGTTTTCCTTTTACACTAACAAATTTTCTCTTCGAAGTAACAACTTTTTCCTCAACACTAACAAACTTCTACTTAAAACTATCAATTTCTCTTAGAAGTAACCATTTTTCGTCACTGATAACAATTTTTCTGTAAGAAGTAGCAAGTTTTATGTCAAAAAGACTTACATTTTTCTTAGAAATAACAATTTCTTCGTTTATGATAAAAGTTTTCTGTTAGAAGTAGCAATTTTCCTTAACTCTAACAAACTTTCTCCTCGAAGTAACAACTTTTACCTTAATACTAACAAACTTTTACTTAACACTATCAAATTTCTTTTAGAAGTAACAATTTTTCGTCAGTGATAACAAGTTTTCTGTAAGAAGTAGCAAGTTTTCCTTAACACTAACAAATTTTCTCTTCGAAGTAACAACTACTTCCTCAATACTAACAAACTTCTACTTAAACTATCAAATTTTTCATAGAAGTATAATTTTTTTTTCATTAATGATAAAAAGTTTTCTGTCAAAAGTAGCAAGTTTTCCTTAACAACAAATTTTCTCATCAAAGTAATAATTTTTTCGTTAACACTAACAGAGTTCTAGTTACTTCTATCAAATTTCTCTTAGAAGTAACAATTTTTCATCAGTGATAACAAATTTTCTGTTAGAACTAACAAGTTTTCTGTCAAAGATACCAAATTTTTCTTAGAAGTACCAATTTTTTCGTTTATGATAGCAAGTTTTCTCTCAGAAGTAGCAAGTTTTCCTTTCACGCTAACAAATTTTCTCTTCGGTGCATCAACTTTTTTCTTTAATACTAACATACTTTTACTTAACACACTCAAATTTCTCTTAGAAATAACACTTCGTCAGTGATAATACGTTTTCTGCTTGAAGTAGCAACTTTTCTGTCAAAGATACCAAAATTTTTTCTTAGAAGTAGCAATTTTTTTCGTTATGATAACAAGTTTTCTGGCAGAAGTAGCAAGTGAATAAGCACTCCCCTTTTCAAATTATAGTAGCTGACTGACGACGAAATTTCTGAAACAAACAAGACAAAGATTTAATCAAGAAATAAGAAACATACGTAAAAATCTTCCTTCACAAATACATGCAAAGCCTGAGCGTGCCATGTTTCAAGTGCTGGTAACAATAAAATTTCCAAAAAGTTGGATTAATTTAGGTTCACTTAGAGTGGTGCGCCACTGACGAAAAATTATTACTTCTAAGAGAAATTTGATAGTTGTAATTAAAACTCTGTTAGTGTTAAGAAAAAAATTGTTAATGTGATGAGAAAATTTGGTAGTGTTAAGGGAAACTTGCTACTTTTGACAGAAAAACTTGTTATCACTGACGAAAAATTGTTACTTCTAAGAGAAATTTGATAGTGTTAAGTAAAAGATTGTTTTATATTGAGGAAAAAGTTGTTACTTCGAATAGTAAATTTTTTAGTCATAAGGAAAACTTACTACTTCTGACAGAAAACTTGTTATCATAAACGAAAAAATTGTTACTTCTAAGAAAAACCTGGTATCTTTGGCAAAAAACTTACTACCTCTTACAGAAAACTTGTTATCACTGACGAAAATTGTTACTTCTAAGAGAAATTTAATAGTGTTAAGTAAAAGTTTGTTAGTATTAAGGTAAAAGTTGCTACTTCGAGGAGAAAATTTTTTAGTGTTATGGAAAAATTGCTGTTTCTGACAGAAAACTTGTTATCATAAACGAAGAAATTGTTATTTCTAAGAAAAATTTGGTATCTTTGACAGAAAAATTGTTAGTTCTAACAGAAAGTTTGTTATCACTGACGAAAAATTGTTACTTCTAAAGAAATTTGATAGTTGTAACTAAAACTCTGTTAGTGTTAAGGAAAAAATTGTTAGATTGATGAGAAAATTTGTTTAGTGTTAAGGAAAACTTGCTACTTTTGACAGAAAACTTTTTATCATGAACGGAAAAAATTATACTTTTACGAGAAATTTGATAGTTTTAAGTAGAAGTTTGTTAGTATTGAGGAAAAAGTTGTTACTTCGAAGAAAAAATTTGTTAGTGTTAAGAAAAACTTGCTACTTCTGACAGAAAACTTTTTATCATGAACGAAAAAATTGTTACTTCTAAGAAAAACCTGGTATCTTTGGCAGAAAACTTGCTACTTCTTACAGAAAACTTGTTATCACTGACGAAAAATTGTTACTTCTAAGAGAAATTTGATAGTGTTAAGTAAAAGTTTGTTAGTATTAAGGTAAAAGTAGTTACTTCGAGGAGAAAATTTGTTAGAGTTAAGGAAAACTTGCTACTTCTGACAGAAAACTTGTTATCATAAACGAAAAAATTGTTACTTCTAAGAAAAATCTGGTATCTTTGGGAGAAAACTTACTACTTCTTACAGAAAACTTGTTACCACTGACGAAAAGTTGTTACTTCTAAGAGAAATTTTATAATGTTAAGTAAAAGTTTGTTAGTATTAAGGTAAAAGTTGCTACCTCGAGGAGAAAATTCTTTAGTGTTAGGGAAAAATTGCTGCTTCTGACAGAAAAATTGTTACCATAAACGAAGAAATTGTTATTTCTAAGAAAAATTTGGTATCTTTGAGAGAAAACTTGTTAGTTCTAACATAAAATTTGTTATTACTGACGAAAAATTGTTACTTCTAAAAGAAAATTGATAGTTGTAACTAAAACTCTGTTAGTGTTAAGGAAAAAATTGTTAGACTGATGAGAAAATTTGTTAGTGTTAAGGAAAACTTGCTACTTTTGACAGAAAACTTTTTATCATGAAAGAAAAAAAAATATACTTCTACGAGAAATTTGATAGTTTTAAGTAGAAGTTTGTTAGTATTGAGGAAGAAGTTGTTACTTCGAAGAGAAAATTTGTTAGTGTTAAGAAAAACTTGCTACTTCTGACAGAAAAAACTTGTTATCATAAACGAAAATATTTTTACTTCTAAGAAAAATCTGGTATCTTTGAAAGAAACTTGCTACTTCTTACAAAAAAACTTGTTATCACTGACGAAAAATTCTTACTTTTAAGAGAAATTTGATAGTGTTAAGTAAAAGTTTGTTAGTATTAAGGTAAAAGTAGTTACTTCGAGGAGAAAATTTGTTAGTATTAAGGAAAAATTGCTACTTCTAACGAAAACTTGTTATCATAAACGAGGAAATTGTTATTTCTAAGAAAATTTAGTCTCTTTGACAGAAAACTTACTACTTCTTACAGAAAACTTGTTATCACTGACGAAAAAATGGTTACTTCTAAGAGAAATTTGATAGTTTTATGTAGAAGTTTGTTAGTGTTGAGGAAAAAGTTGTTAATTCGAAGAGAAAATTTGTTAGCGTGAAAGGAAAAACTTGCTACTTCTGACAGAAAACTTGTTATCATAAACGAAAAAATATTACTTCTAAGAAAAATTTGGTATCTTTGACATAAAATTCGTTATGTCTAACAGAAAACTTGTTATCACTGACGAAAAATTGTTACTTCTAAGAGAAATTTGATAGTTGTAACTAAAACTCTGTTAGTGTTAAGGAAAAAATTATTACTTTGATGAGAAAATTTGTTAGTTTTAAGGAAAAGTTGCTACTTTTGACAGAAAACTTTTTATCATGAACGGAAAAAAAATTATATACTTCTAAGAAAAATTTGATAGTTTTAAAGTAGAAGTTTGCTAGTATTGAGGAAAAAGTTGTTACTTCGAAGAGAAAATTTGTTAGTGTTAAGGAAAAAATAGCTACTTATGCCAGAAAACTTGTTATTATAAACTAAAAAATTGTTACTTCTAAGAAAAATCTGGAATCTTTGGCAGAAAACTTACTACATCTTACAGAAAACTTGTTATCAATGACGAAAAATTGTTACTTCTAAGAGAAATTTGATAGTATTAAGTAAAAGTTTGTTAGTTTTGAGGAAAAGTTGCTACTTCGAAGAGAAAATTTGTTAGTTTGAAAGGAAAACTTGCTACTTCTGACAGAAAACTTGCTATCATAAATGAAAAATTGTTACTTCTAAGAAAAATTTGGTATCTTTGGTTATTTGGTATCTAAAAAAAACCTGGTATCTTTGGCAGAAAACTTGCTACTTCTTACAGAAAATTTGTTATCACTGACGAAAAGTTGTTACTTCTAAGAGAAATTTGATAGTTTTTAAGTAGAAGTTTGTTAGTGTTAAGGAAAAAATTATTACTTTGATGAGAAAATTTGTTAGTGCTAAACTGTTAGTGTTAACTTTTAGTGAAAACTTTTTATCATGAATGGAAAAAAATTATACTTCTACGAAAAATTTGATAGTTTTAAGTAGAAGTTTGTTAGTGTTGAGGAAAAAGTTGTTACTTCGAAGAGAAAACTTGTTAGTATTAAGAAAACACTTGTTACTTCTGACAGAAAACTTGTTATTATAAACGAAGAATTTTTTTTCTAAGAAATATTTTGTATCCTTGACATAAAACTTGCGACTTCTTACAGAAAACCTGTTATCACTGACGAAAAATTGTTACTTCTAAGAGAAATTTGATAGTTGTAACTGAAACTTTGTTAGTGTTAAGGAAAAAATTATTACTTTGATGAGAAAATTTGTTAGTGTTAAGGAAAATTTGCTACTTTTGACAGAAAACTTTTTATCATGAACGGAAAAAATTATACTTCTAAGAAAATTTGATAGTTTTAAGTAGAAGTTTGTTAGTTTTGAGGACAAAGTTGTTACTTCGAAGAGAAAATGTGTTTAGTGTTAAGGAAAACTTGCTACTTCTGACAGAAAACTTGTTATCATAAACGAAAAAAATTGTTACTTCCAAGAAAAGTCGGGTATCTTTGGCAGAAAACTTACTACATCTTACAGAAAACTTGTTATCACTGACGAAAAAAGTGTTACTTCTAAGAGAAATTTGATAGTGTCAAGTAAAAAGTTTGTTAGTGTTAAGGTAAAAGTTGCAACTTCGAGGAGGAAAATTTTTTAGTGTTAAGGAAAACTTGCTACTTTTGAGAGAAAACTTTTTATCATGAACGGAAAAAAATTCTACTTCTAAGAAAAATTTTTTAGTTTTAAGTGGAAGTTTGTTAGTATTAAGGGAAAATGTTGATACTTCGAAGAGAAATTTGAGTGTGTTAAGTAAAAGTTTGTTAGTATTAAGGGAAAATGTTGATACTTCGAAGAGAAAATTTGTTAGTGTTAAGGATATCTTACTACTTCTGACAGAAGACTTGTTATCATAATGAAAAAATTTGTTATCTTTGATGGAAAACTTGGTGCTATTAGAAGAAATTTGCTGCTGCTAATAAAAAAAACTTTTACTTCTAACAAAGTGTGCAAATATTAAATGTGAATTTTTTATGTTTTAAGTATGTTTCATGTCATTCGAAGACATGTAGAAAAAAAAGTTGAAAAATATATCACGTTAAAAAATAAAAATAAACAAAAAGTTGAAAAAATGCCATGTTAAAAAAAAGTTCAAAGAAAGTTGGGGGGTCCAAAAAGTTGGGGGGGGGGCTTCTGTGTCTCAAGTAAGCAAAAAAAAAAAAAAAATGTATTTAAAAAAATGGGGGGGGTCTTTGGGAGCCCTTATGTGTCTCAAGTGCGCGATAAAAAAGTATTAAAAAAATGGGGCGGCCAAAAAGTTTGAAGAGGGGGGCCCTTGGGGGTTGGGATAGGGGGCCTTACAACACTGTTCAAATGGAACTTGTGTATTATAACGACCACAGAGTTTCACTCCATAATCATCCTCTAAAATGTCTCAAACTGTTTCATCCAAAAAATCCCTAAAATGTTGATTAATTTGTTTTCGCCCAGATAATCCCCTAAAAGTAATTTCAGAATGTTCCTTTTGTTTTGGCATCCTTTTTTGATGTCGCATTTAAAATTCCCAGGAAACCATTTCCCGCGCAAAATATATTCAATCTGTGTTGTATCTCGTTTGAATTTCTGAAAAAATCTAAGGTGTTCCTAGTTACACTATTAAGGTTTCGAAAGAATATTAATTTATCTCTGACACTAAAGCAGAGAAGCCATATTGTTTCTTAATCCCCATTATGATACATTAGAATTCCCCGTCGATTATGCAAATCAATTTCCCAGAAATCTAGTCCCCATCGTGGATCAATAATCTGACTGGGACGTCACTCCCGTCTGTATTCAATAGGCTTAGAAACATCTCCTTATTGACCTTGAAAAAGACTCGTGATAAATGATCTTGTCCCGTTAGAATCGATTATCCAGCAAATGTTGTTGAACTTATGTCTACATCCAAGAAACATCCAGCAATTGTTGTCGGACTTATGTCTACATCCAAGAAACATCCAGCAATTGTTGTTGGACTTATGTCTACACCCAAGTTGTTGTTGAACTTATGTCTACATCCAAGAAACATCCAGCAATTGTTTGTTTGGACTTATGTCTACATCCAAGAAAACAACAAAGAAATTGACCAACACTCATAATCATCAAACAACCATCAACAAAGAGAACAGAAACAACATTAAATAACCATGAAAAAAAAACATCAAATAAACACCAAAAGAACAAAACCATCAAATAACCATCAACAAACAGAACAAAAACATGCATAAATTATGTGTAATCAGTTGTAATGAATTGCTACTGCTATTTTCAAGCAAAATTGCTTGAAAATAAAATACAATTGCAAATATTTTCTTTATTTTTGACATTGAAAAAATAAAATTATACTTAAATAAAATCTTGAATTACTGAGATTTTCAAGAATTAATTTAATTCTATATTAAACATTCAGTTTATTTTCATTTGTTCTTTCCAGCTACCTTGATTATTATAATGACATATCAAGCAATTTTGATTGTCAAAGGTCATATTTTCTGTCCTATTTTGACAGATCTGTCAACAGAAAACTCACCTTCATAAGGTCCAGAATCCGGAGTATGGCACAGAAATTTGTTAATCAAGCCCGAGCTTAACTAATCGTTATTAAAAAGAATGTCTAAAACGTCACAAAAAGACACTTTGACACAAGTAACCGTTCTTCAGTTTCAAAATAAGTTGTCTTGAATAATTGTTCTTGAAAGTCTGTATGATAAAGCTTTACTGACATTTGGAAAGAGCGTCAGAAAATGCGAGGGGTTTAGAGATTTTAGTATTGAAAATGGGGTTTCCTAGAGTTTTTTTTTTCTCCAGCCTTTTAGGGATTTTGAAAAGTATGAAATGGAGACACTGTTCGAGAACCTAATTCTTTGATATTATAAACCAAATCCACGGCCAATTTGTGGATGGAAATTGAATTTGACGCGATTTTGGAATTCAAACCATCACTCAAAAGGCCCTTATGAATATTATACCTCTTGTTTGTTTGTTTTTGTTTGTTTTGTTTTTTTTTAGAGCAGGCCCGATAGACGACAAATCCCTACAGTGAAGTAACATCCTTTAGCTTACTATTGAAAGATCTCTAAAGCATAATGCTAAACACAGCTGCCTATATTTTATAATTTAAATGTAATTTAAAAATATCTCACGTTAACGGGTGTTAGTTGAGTGACTCTGTAAGCTGCATTAGCTGCAGTAGGGGACCTGGAGAAATCTAGGGAAGGTAAACAGGGAGGGTATGCGAAAGCACCGGATGGCTGGCCCCCCATTGCGCCCCCATTGCTGGCCCCTTACTGAAAGGGCTGTGAAACGGAGATCAGCACCACCAGGAGATAGCCTACTAAAAAGGCCTGTGTCCCATTCTTTACCTTTACCTGAACTCTTGAATTCCATTGATTTTCACCGATTTAAAAGCTAAGAATAGATTTTTTCTGAAAATGTCAGGAAGACTGCATAGCAAATGGTTAAAAACTCATTTAAGATAAATCTGGAGGGTATGTTTGGAACATAAACTCTAGATACAAACTCTAGCAATACTTAAGTTTAAAAAATCTGTATATATCATTGCCCTAATTCTAGACCTAACGCATATGAAGAATATAGGTACGCATAAAGATTTTTTTTCAGGAGGGGGCAATAACATAAAATTCGAGGGGGGACTGTAATAAAAAACAATGTTTTTTTAATAGTTTGAATAAGAAGTACCTAGAAATTCAAAAAATGTAGATCTTCGGGTGGAGAGGCTAGGCCCAAGCCACTACCCCTGGGTAAGTCTCTGAGAAAATGTATCAAAATGCCTTATCAACTTAGATGATACTTGTTAATAAAATAGCTACAGAAAAAAAAACTTTCCAAAGATAATAACATATAATATTTTTACCAAAAATATGAAAAACTGCATAAATAAGAATTGAATAATTTCTTTCTTTAAAAGAAAAACTTGCTTTCGAATATCTGAACCTATTTTCATGAATAAATTGAATAAGCCTAGTACTGCATGCAAAGTTCCTTGAAGCCTCCCTGTTTGACAGTCTCGAATAGAAAGGGAAAATAATATAAGCATGTCTGCTTTAAGTTCAAAGTTGTTTTGACAAGGAAGGGAAATAATATTTTTGTTATGGTTCCAATATAGCTGTCTGCAAATTTAAAGTAGTAATTATTTTGTTATTCATGAGTTTTTCGAGTTGAAAAAAAGGTTATGCTGATACCCAAACGTTGCTAAGGGTAACATGAAAAAAAGTTTAAAAGAAATTAGCCACCAATCAAAGTTCTGGTGTGAGTAATTAAATTAAAGAGGAATTCTATAATTTTGTAAAAATTTAAGACACTTGAAATGCTGTAACTAATGAACCCAATTCAGGTTTCGTACCGGGTAATTTCTTAAGCTTAAAACTTCACATACCCAACAGACCTCAATTACAAAAAAAGAAGTCAGGACTAAACATTGTTTACTAACTTCAGGCTGGAACCAGATGGTCTTCTTTTCTGCTCGGCCCGAAATAGATAATGAAGTTAATTCCAGTGACTAATTTGGCTATGGTAATTTGAAAGACGCTGTGGGACTTTTTTTGAAAAACGAAGATTTTTATTCCGTCCCCTCAAAAAAGTGAGTTCATTTAAATTGGCTGAATTCATTTTCTCTTGTTTTGTTTGATTCCACAGATATTTAGAAGTTTATTTTTTTTCCAGAATATTTCATGTCCTCTTTTCTAATTTTTAGAAATAGCTGGAAGTTGGAATTCCTGGTATAACAGCAATTGGCTTCATATCTTGAATGCCTATCTGAAAAGTTCATTTTGTTTAGCAAAGCCCTTTTTTGAAGCAACGCGAACGATTTGACTAAAGGCCTGCAGCTCTGTTGATGCTATCGACTTACCGAAACTATAGGAAAATAGACAATTGACTTGTGAAAAATATTGCAACTCTAAAATGTCCTTTCTTTTTAGTTTCTACAAATTTCATATCAAAGAACCAATCACATTTCGTGTTCTTTTTACCGGCTCAAAATTTGACATAACATACAACAACGACCAAAAAGCAGGGTTGTTCGGCTTCCCTTTCTGAAATACAATAATGTGATTAGCTTTCGAAAACACATCAATAATGGACAGTACAGGAGGTATTAGGACAATGATTTTTTCTCTTTGCTAAATAAAAGGCTAAAAAATAAATAAATAAATAGAGACCGTGATCCCACCTTTTTGTAAAAATTCAACCAAAATGTAGTAGGTGTCATTTAGCTATTTATGCTATAAAAACATCAATTTTTTACGCTTTTAAGAGAAGCTTTTTGGGTGAAAAGAACCGTTGAGGAAAACCTATAAAAACAACAATTTTGAAAGTATACTAAAATAACAACGAAATTCCAGTTTGTTATTTTGTTTCAAATCGTAGATTAATATCATAGTACATTTTAATATTTAATGAAAAGCCCCATATCAAAGAAAGTGTTTTTCCAGCTTCTTCGATTTCAGAGCTTGGAACATTCTAAAGTCTTTGGTACCCTAGGATGGTACGCTGCCTTGAAATTATCATGGTATACTTTTCCTAACAGGTAAAGGTTGTACATAATAAAAACAAATACAGTGAATAACATCTTATCATAGCCCTCCAAAAATAAACAAAACTAACTGATGATAGAACCATGGCTCTTAGTTAGTGATTTTTTCGAGGGAGGGGGGGGGGGGTAACAATAATAAAAAAACAAACTTTATTTAATAATTGGATAAGAAGTGCAAAAAAATCTGAAATTAGGATATTGGGGTGGTGTCAAAAGGCCCTCTGTGTACGTGCATGACGAAGTCCCCTAAAAATTGTATGATGTGGACAACCCATTGTTTTAAACCCGATGTTAAACCCTGTTTAAAACTAGTCGTACCTTATTTGCCTCCTATTGATTCTGCCTTTTCGGAATAGTAATGGGCCGAGCGAATACCAAAGGGTACCGGCTGAAAATTTCCCAGGGGGGCAGATGCCAGAATAGCAGTGGTGGTTGGGTGACAGGAGGTATATTTCAGGATTTTTTTTGTTGGGATAAGTTTATTTTAAAACATTTAGGATAAAACTCTGAAATACAAAGAGCATTTAAATTGCATGCAAAATGAAACAAAATACAGTAAATTTCAAACGAATAGGATTCCTGGCAAAGGGGTCAATCCATTTAATCAATAATATATTTAACTATTATGCATTTAATCTTAAAAGAAAATCAAACTAAAACCAGAATTACAGAAAGATTTATTGCTTCCGTAGATTATAACAGACGTAGACTTGTTTTTATGCAATTTCCTAAGCCTTAGAATAGTTTACAGAAGGAGTAAAGATACTTAAAAATCATCCTGCCTGCATAGATACCACGTTTTGGTTCTATAACGGCCATGTAAAATGTATCTCTTTCATAGCAGGACAATTCTCTCTTTCGAACTTAAATCTCTCACTTAAAAATTCAGACACTTAAAAATATATAAATAGGAAAAGAAAAACAAAATTCAAACTTACTATTCAGCTGTCAAACCGACCCTATTTCTTTTTATTGTCCTATTCAACCGTCTAAATTAACAGGCCTCAAAATCATTTTCGTCACAATAAAATCTTAACAAATAGTTTGTGATAACAAACTGGTAGTAAAAAGTGACTTGGGCCAATATTCACCACAACTAAAAATGAAATTTTTATGACAATTGCTACACCAGTAGTATTGGATTTTTATGCTGATTCTAAATATATAACATTCTTTCAGTTTATTATTACCCACCCAAAACCAAAAATCTGAGAAAATTTACCTGATCTTTGAAAAAATAGGAAACACCCCCAAAACAGCAAGCGATCCTAGTGAAAGTCTATTATATACATCATATCAGAGAACCCCACTGTAGAGATTTCAAGCTCCAATCTTCAAATATGGAATTTCGCATTATTTTTCAGAAGAAACATCGTCGATGCATGTTTACTTGTTTTGTTTTTTTCCCAGGGGTAATTGTATCAAACCGAAGATCGCAGATAATTGGGAGGGAGCACATTCAAACGTATATTTAAAGTCTTTTTTTAAGTGACCGTACAGATTGGGCCAGGGGAAAGTCTTGTTTTCTGCCATTTTAGGACACCGAACTACGAATTTACCCCAAAGAGGATGAATTTGCAATCAATTTAAAATTTTCAAAAGCTAATTGATTAAAAGTATCAATAACTATATTTTAGGCTTCCCAGATGTTGAAGAAGTAATGCCATGCGGTGGCAGTATTTGATTTAACCAAGTTGATTCACTTTATTTGAAATGAAATTACGTTTGGTGATTTTGTATTTTGTGGGTCAGCTATAATGAAGGGGGGGGGGGGGGGGGGGGTGAGACATTGTTTTGGTGTGGGTAGGGTAGATTCCTAAGAAAGTACATTTTAATTGACAGACTGCTTACTCTTTATGAGCCTTCAGATAAATTTTGAAAGAGGTGGAGGGGAGTAGAAATTAATTAAAATGTTTCTCTATACAGCTAAAATGTTACATTCCCGTATCTACCAGCACAAAGGAGAAAAAGGCAAGGTGGGCCATCATCAGCCCCGCTAGGAAATTTCTTTAGGCTGGCAAATGCTGCTAGAACTTAGTTTTCAACAATTTTATATGGTAATATTTTTCTATTTATATGAAGTACTTCAATGTATTTAAACATGTGTATGTAATGTATGTATCGATAAGAGAATCCTATTGTAGAGGTTATGATGGCTTCAGATATGTAGAAGATCAAAAGTCTCACAGAAATTTCCATCCATACAAACAATAATACTCCTTTCATTTAACCAAAATCCCTTAGTAGTCCTTTAACAAGGACTTTATACCGAAAATACTATTCATCACCATTTTTTTAAGTATATTCAAATGTTGTCAAAAATTGAAATTGCAAATTTAAATGTAGGACGTTACTAATCAATTTACAATTATTGATATACACATTTTAACAGCAATTAACCAGGGATTTAAGGGACTGATCCCTCACATTATATCTTGGTTAGGCCTTGATATGATTTGGAAAAACAATAAGAAATTAAATATATAAAAACATCTTTTTCAACTGAAAGCAACACACGGATTATTCTTTATATGAAGAGGACTGTCTCCTCCTTAGCTCCTTACTCTTTTCTGTGAAGTTTGGCTCTTGTCAGTTTTTTGTTTAAGAAAATTTGCAATTAAAATAAAAAGATTTTTCAAAGCACTAAAAAAAACTTTTGCTTAATGAGCGAGGTGTTGAGAAGGGGGCAGTCCCTCTATTATAAAGAGTAATTTCAATTTGTTTTTTAAATTTTAAATTTGCTCCTTACTTTTAGTTGAAAAATGTTCTCTATTTGTTTAATTACATTTCATAAAACTGTAAAGTTTTATAAATACAATACTTTTTGTAACGCAGAAAAACGATTAATGATCTCTGTCTGGTTTTTGATGGGTAACGACGCTTAGAGACAGTCATTTTTTTCTAAAGGCAATGAAAAAATTATTTCAATTAAAGTAAAAGTATATAAAAATGAAAAAAGTAATTAATTACAAAAAATCCACAAAGTAATAGCCTATTTCGAAAACTAAGATATAAACCCCCAGAATTCAGTTCTGTTGAGCAATGCCGAAGTGTTGGACGGATATTTTTTAACAATATCGATAGTTTTGAACTTGGTTATCAAACACCAAAATATTTAACGTCTTTAGACTCAGTGTTTATAAAAAGTAACGCATTTTCAAAGTAGTTTGTTCAAACTAACATTAAGATAAGCAAATACAAACTTTAATTTGATATTGAATATCAAGAACCAATATATTTACACCTTTATGCTTCATAACCGTAAAACATTAAATGTTTTTCAATGTGGCAACTAGATCAATACAATCATTTTTGGTAAAAAAAAAAAAAAAATAAATAAAGGATAACAAAAAACGCATCCGTTCAGGGGGAAAATACAGAAATTCCCAGCATTCCGTTCAGGGAAAACGTTCAGGGAAAAACGCATCCGTTCAGGGGAAAATACAGAAAATTCCCAGCATTCCGTTCAAGGAAAACGACAAAAGTTGTTGGCATATTCTTAAGAAATTACCCCTTATTAAGTTGTTTTCCTTGTGTTTTCTATAATTATACGAACTCTCTTGTGTTCTAATAACTGCACTAATTACTAATAAACAAATACATATTTAAGATCACCATAAAAAGCTGATCCTTTCACTGAATGTTATCAATAGTTAGGCTCTTATACTTTTTTTTATTGACAAGGATCGTTATTTACTTACCAGTCATTAGTAGCCTATGAAGAATTTTTTTTTTTTTTTTTTTTTTTTTTTTTTTTTTTTTTTTTTTTTTTTTTTTTTTTTTTTTTTTTTACTCCAACCAAATCATATAGAAAAATGTTTGTGGAAAACTGGAAAGGGGTCACTCAGTCACAAATTGAAACTTATATGTAAGTTAAGAAATTGGCAAAATTCCTTATTAAGGGTCAAAACTTATTGACAGGCAGCCAACTATGGTGCAACACACAATTTTCCCAAGATTTTTCCTATTCTGCTCTCTTTTCTTTTGATTTCCTCATAATTGCTTTATAGTTCCAAATTTCCAGGGGGAGCATAGCCCCCTGACTACTCCCCTTGCCGGCGCTCATGAAAGGGCTGTGTACGGTAATGTCAGAGACCAAAGAGCCCGAGCAGCTGTCTGTGAAAAGCAATGGGTATCCTCCTGCCGAAAGTGTCATGCTCAAAATTCCAAGAAAGTTTCCTTGCTGCTGGCTTTACAAATGATACACATGCTATGATACATCACTATTAGTTAGAGAAATCATTATATGTTTTATAAACTACCCAAAAAAGTTGTTATTCTTTTAAATTGGGAGAACCCAGTACAAGTCACTCATAAGATAATTATTGAGTTAATGGAGAAACTGCTTAAAGATTAAAGTTTATTCTCATAGCTTCATGATGTCCATTCAGTACAAGCAGCAGAACAACACAGTCTTGCCGATCATACAGCATTGAAATAATCTTCAAAGTGTGCTCACTACTAAATGACAGAAGCGGCAAGTAATTTTTCTGCAAGTAATTATTTATTTAAAACTTAAAAGCGAGTCAAAATTGACTTGAACCTGAAATACCCAGCCCAAGTCCATTAAACAAATTATGGTACTTGTTTAGAATCCAGGAGTCACACGAGAAGTAAAGTTTCAATAATGCTAATGAAATAAAACAAAATAGGATGAAAATATAATAGTTTGTGAACAAATTTGGGCTATATATTTGCCCATTAGGAGTGGGGATGGGGACCTTGTTTTACCCCTTTAACCCAAAAATTCTAAAGTTTAAGTCTTTGTCACGGAGTGAGCAGCACCTCACATCTAGCAGAAACCTGTTTTTCATTAAACATCTCCGTCTTTCTCGATGCGGTTTTTCTCGCGTGACTACTGGATTCTAGACAAGTACCCAAATTATTAAGTTATGAAATTAAATTGCAAGAGGCTACAAAATCAACAAATGTCATTTTGACATTCAACTCAGAACATCTCCAAATTTTGTGTTCAAGCGATGAAAATATGTCCGAACCCCCCCCCCCCCCCCCCCCCCTCCCCATGGCAAAATAAAAAACAGTGTTTTAAAAATCTACTCTGTATTACAGGGTCCTTTCGTCCTCTCAATCTTGCTGTACATAATAAATTCGAAGGGTACTTTCTTGTATTGGCCAGAAGCTTTAAATAGTTTTTTCTACAAATCACAATTTTTTATAAATATCTTAAAGAGATTCAAACTTCAAAGTCCACTTAAATCTGAAGTAACCAATATAAATCAACGGTAAGCTAATTGGTAAGCTAATTAAAAAGTTGCGTCATGCAACTGTTCACAAGTTAGAAGTAAAATTTACCTTTGTAGATTCGTGATGTAAGCTAAAGTGGCCAATTTCATATTTCCTTGTCCAACTTCCATTTCTAATAAGCTAATCAACGTTCGTATCACGGAATTAAGACGGCTAGATGCATTGTAAATGTTCAATAAATTGTAAATAAAGTTGCATTATCAGCTCAATTTATAATTCCTTCCTTAACCCTATAGATTTTTCCTTTTTGCCACTCAAATTGAGGAAAACAACAAGATACCCAACTGCTTACTAATTTATTTAGGATTACCCAGTTCTATGAGCAGTCATCAGTAACGGTCTAAAAAAGAACAGATAAAAAGAAAGAAAAGAATGAAGAAAATGATTTGGATGCCACTATTACAATACCATCCAGATGGAATCTCACTTTCAAAATTTCAGCTTTAATTTATTCTTGTTACAAAACCAGCACAAAATGAGAAAAGTACGAATCAACTAGGGTACTAGTGTTTGGCAGAGGGTGGGGCTGTGGAGAGGGGGGGCTGTATCGTCAGCTCTGGGATGTCTTTTCAAAATAATTTAAAGTTGTTTTCATAATTTCTTACGTTTGTCATATAATTAATTTAAAAAACGAAGTTTTTCTGAAGGGAATAAAGAGCGAAGTTGAAATTTAAAACTAATAAAAATAATTGTTTCGCAGTTATTGCAACATATATTTGCAAAACTTGTTCAAATAAACTGACTCGTGCTGTTGTTACCTATACTTGTAGAATTCTGAAAAACTAGCGCTTTACTGGAAACACAAAACCAACGCATTAAAACAGACTTAGAAGTACAATATTTCTTAAGTAGCCCGCAAGAACATAAAAAAAAAATACCAATTAATAAGGCTCTCAATAGTCAATATATTTTAGAATACAATTTTATTTTTCTAAAAGCACCTCATGCAAGTTCAATTTTCAGAAACCATGTAGATATTATACGAAACTTTGAAGTAAGCCTTTAAACATAACTCCACGATTTTGCAGCAGCCTGATAACTCTGCTAGTCAGCAACGATTTTATGAAACTAAGGGGGCTAGCAGGAGGAGTATAAAATAAGATAAGATAAGATAAGATAAGTTTTATTCTTCATTAAATACACATACAATATTAGATGAAATACAATATTAGATGGAAACACAAACCTCCGGCTTAGGGTTCTAGAACATGAATATTATGACTATTCCCATTTCATGCATCTTAGCATTTCCAATACAGAAATGACACCCAAAAATGTTCTTGTTTACACAAATGTTCTTTTTCATATTACACTTTGCGATGGCATTAGCAAGTAGAGTTTATAAAAAAAGAAAACATAGATACTTTTTACTTTATTTTTTATTAATATACATGATTATAACACTTCACAATTTACCTAAGTTTTTGCTGACGTGCAGTAAAACTGCTAGCCATTTTAAAAACACACAAACAAACAACAACTAAATAAAATAAAAAATGGGGGGGGGGAGGGGGGAAGCAAACCAAACTCCTTCACATTATCAAATCCAAATCAACTTTTTAACATTCTAGATATGAATGTTAACTTTCAAATGATCCCTTAAACAGCGCTCAATATGCTCCAGTGCCCCACTAGTGGCATGAAAAAAAGGGGGAAAAGGAGACGCATCAGTGCTGTTCAAACAGTTCGTGGTAACGAACTGTAAGTAAGAAGCGACCCGGCTCAATAGTAACCGAAACTCTAAAAAACGGAATTTTGATACTAATAGATACATCAGAAGAATCAAATTTTTATGCTGATTTCAAATATATAAGTTTCATCAAGTTTAGTCTTACCCATCAAAAGTTACGCGCCTGAGAAAATTTGCCTTGTTTTCGAAAAAAAAGATGGAAACAACCCCTAAAAGTCATAGAACTCTAATGAAAATCACACCATCAGATTCAGCGTATCAGAGAACCATACTATAGAAGTTTCAAGCTCTTATCTGCAAAATGTGGATTTTTGTATTTTTTGCCAGAAGAAAGATCACAGATGCGTGTTTATTTTATTTTTTTTTTTTTTTTTTTTTTTTTCCCAGGGTGACCGTATCAATCCATAGTCCTATAATATCGTGAGAGGGCTCATTCGAACAGAAATTAAAAGTTCTAGTGCCCTTTTTAAGTGACAAAAAAATTGGAGGGCAACTTGGCCCCCTCCCACGCTCATTTTTTTCCCGAAGTCACCCAATCAAAATTTTGAGATAGCAATTTTGGTCAGCATAGTCGAAAATCTAATTAATATGTCTTTGAGGATGACTTAATCCCCCACAGTTCCCGGGGGAAGGGCTGCAAGTTATAAACTTTGCCCATTGTTTACATATAGTATTGGTTATTGTGAAGTATACAGGTGTTTTCAGGAGGAATTTTTTTTCAAAATATGTAAACAATTCAATTTTTGGCTCACCATAAATGATGAATTAAAACAAAATTTGCATACTAATTTTACTTTTATATTTGTTAAACGGCTTCCTCGAATGTTGTTTAATTTTATTTACGAACTTTATTAGTAATAATAAATATACGTAACTTACGAATTAACTTACGTAACGAACTTCTATTTTCATGTATTTTTAATGCGTATAATAGGGGTTCGTCCCCTAGTCAATACCTCGCTCTTTACGCTGAAGTTTGAATTTTGTTCCAATTCTTTAAAAATGACCCCTTAATCACAAAGGCCGTTAGTTAGAATAAATAGCTCTTATGAAAGTACTAAAAAATCTTTGGCGTAAAGAGCGAGGTATTGACTAAGGGGTGATCCCAGATCATATGCGTAATAATTTCTGTTCGTTTTAAGTTTTGATGTTGCTCCTTGCTTTCAGTTGAAAAACTTTTTTAAGCCAGGAACTTAGAAATTGATAAAAATTTTGTAACATAGGAAAACAAAAATCTGGCCACTTGTTCAAAATGAGGGACTGTAATTCTTGATTGATCTTGATAACTAAGCCCCCTGGAGAGGTCCTTTGTCCTTTGGCAAATTTACCGACAACAGAGTCTGAAAATCTAGCAACAGACAACAGTGTGGCCTTAATCGATTTTTTCGACCATCGGTGTACTTTTTATTTAGATCCAACGTCACTTTCAAAGAATTTCAGACTCTTTTTCGGAATTCCAATTATTTCACCATTTTTGTACATTTTTGTTTATAAATGAGGCTGGTTGAAAAATTGTGTAAAAATATCTTCACCCTTAAAATTTATTATTTATCCCCTAATTGGATGAATGGGGAAAAAATTCACCGGCATTCCGAGTTAAAACAAAAAGAAAACCTCACACATTATTCAAGCATTATTATTCTTTGTTCGTTCTTATCACAAATATTTCTACGGGTACTACTCAGGGTTTCTCAAAATGGAATCCATAATAATAAAAAACGCCCCGATGCCTCTGACCGCCTCTGTGTCCATTTTCAATCTGATAAACATATCCTTCTGTAGTCCCGACTGTCACGCCAGGCTAAGCTTAAAGCCCATGCCATTATCTTCTTTATAATGACTATTCATCCTGCCTTTAAGGTTCTTATTTTCCAAGTTGGGATACTAATTTTATGCCAATTATCTAGTAAATGCGAAAGCCCTTTGTTATGAAGCTAACAATGGAGTTGGTCGATGTTTTTCTTCGATCTTCGATGGGAATCGATTTGACTTTAGGCGCAACAGGATTTTCAGTCATCTGAGATTCTAGCATAAATATCATCAATTATCAGCAATTATTGCTGGTAGTCATGTTTTCCGTTGAATGTGTTTTAATTACCTTACTTAAATAAATTTTAATACTTGCCAAGTTCCTTCGACTGTTTAAGAGAAAAGTACAAAGAAAATAACAGTATCAGTAAACAGTGGAAAAAACTAATTATTTGTAATTTATGCGTTAAACTATTTTAAGACCTGAAAACCGATCAAGGGATTAGGCCTACATACTATTTTTCAATACCTTCGTTTCTTCCTACACCAGCCTTACTTATTCTCTCTTCAAACCTCATTTTGGATCTATTCCTGCTTCATTCCTGCTTTCAGAATTGTACACAAAAGGGCTGAGAAATAACTCACATCTACGAAGAAAATATTTAGGGCGTGGGGGATTTCAAGGGTAGGCCAATCGTCAAAACATCACCGAAAAGATTATTTTTGCGAAAAATAAAGGAAATTATGAAAAAGAAAATTCATTCGAGGTACCTGTGAGGTTTATTTTTTGTTTGTTTTTAAAACTAAAAAATTGCTTCTTCTTATTTTTTTAATATATACATTCAAGTAAGTAAATAGTGAAATTGTTATATTAGAGTAAGTGATTAAAATGTCGAGTCCTGCCATAAACAAATCTGTGTAGATTTTCCCGTGGCAGGTCTGTTTGATATGATTTTTTTGTGAATATTGCTCTTCAATTCAAAATGACTTTTTTATGTCCCGGAGACCAGAATCTCCTCCGTGTTTACGTGTCTGGAGTAACCCCTTGAGTTCAATACGAGATCCACTACAAGGACCGTCTACAAGGCAAAGATGTTGTCCCCCTGGAATCCTAAGTATTCCCGAATGTTTGGGCATTTTTATACGCATTATCAAAAAATCATGTGTACATGCCTGTTACAAGATGTATGCTCTGTCCTTGAAAAATTACCGTGTCTTATACTAAGGTTGGGATGTTTTCCCCAAAAAGGACATTTCCGGTCGTTGTAGTCGTGAATATGATGATCAAATTTAAAAGTCCTTCATATTAAAAGCGATAATTGCAATTAAAAAGTGCTCAAATTAAAATTAGCTTTCGTGGATTCATGATATATGTTCTATTCCGAGGAAAGCGAATGTCCCCCTCTTGTCAATCATGCTGCAAAAAAAGCTTCGAAGTGTGCTTGCTATAGAACAGAGGCTATAATTTGTTGTTTCTGCAAATAATAATTCGGTTGAAACTCTTAAAAAGAATCGAAGTTACAGAGCCATGTTACAACCATTTAAACCGTTTCTTAAAGTAGGGTGAGAACGTTTGTCCCCCAAATGACCCCCCTGTTAATAAATCGAGATAATAAAACCCAAACTAATAATAAACGATTCGCAGGAATAAGTTTAGTATCCTTTTACACTAGATTAGGAATCCTCACTGCCCTCCATTGGATATCTAATACCTCCTGGGAGTGACAGCGCTCTCTTTGGCAAACTTTTGTATATGAATGATTAGGGCCAAAGAGAAAGGGAAACTTATAGAAGTTGGCTCGTCGGGATTTAACATGGGAAGATAGGGATTCAAAATAACTGTCGTCACTTAAAGTGCAGCGTCTGGTTATTGCATTGAAGAAGTAGAAGATTTAAAATACATTTGGACATTTGATGTGATTAATCTACAATTCAATAAGACTAACGCTGAAATTGTTTTATAGGGGCCAACCAACGAAATACTTTAAAAATTCCTAAGAAAAGACGGTATTTTAAGGCATTACTTTAAGTTTATTTAGCTCTTTGAATACGAGTTTTGAGTAGGGACTAAGGAATGAATGATAAAACCGAGCAGGTTATATAAGATTTAAAACGAAATGTATTTTTTCTTGAGGGGGGGGGGGCTACAGCCCCTTTAGACCCGTCTCCCTCCCCGTGGGTACGCGCCTGCTCGACTGTGTTTTAAAAAACCCTAAAAGACTATAGTTTGCGTAGTTATGGATAAAAGAAGCTACCGAACGCTAGATGTTGTGGGTGTTCCGACACTAGCACTAGTTTCAACTCTTATAGGTTCCCCATGTTCTTTGGATTGGGGTTTCATACATCACAAAGACTTTTTGAAAACAAGGGAGAAAACTATAACCAAGCTCCGGGGGAATATATATATTTCTTAATTACGGCTTTTGATACTTTTTTACAACTCATCCAAAAAAGTAAGTATCATTTTGAAGACTCCAGATTCATAGGAGCCGCATTCGGGGTTCCCCAAATTATACCTAATTTTACTTGCGATCTAGCAGGGGACGACTGTACATTGTTCCTGTCAAAATAACATTTCTTATGACTTATTTGTCTAGTAAATGATAGATTTAAGTATACATTTCTTTTGCTACCTTCCTTTAAGTTAGTTTAAGGAGCATTACAGAAATGATGAGTCAAAACGTTCGTGGTAACGAACTGTAAGTAAGGAGCGACCCGGCTCAATTGTAACCGTAACTCTATATAACTAAATTTTTATGCCAACAGATGTATCAAAAGAATTGTATTTTCTTGCTGATTTTCAATATATAAGTTTTATTATTAAGCTTAGTCTTACCCATCAACGGTTACGAGCCTGACAAAATTTGCCTGATTTTCGATAAAAGGGGGAAACAACCCCTAAAATTCATAGAATCTTAATGAAAATCACACCGTCAGATTCTACGTATCAGAACACCCTACTGTAGAGGTTTTAAACTCCTATCTTTAAAAAATGTGGATTTTGTCCCCTTTTTGCCAGAAGAAATATCAGGGATGCGTGTTTATTTGTACTGTTTTTTTTTCTCGGGGATGATCGTATCGACCCAGTGGGCCTAGAATATCGGTAGAGGACTCATTCTAACGGAAATTAAAAGTTCTAGTGCCATTTTCAAGTGACCAATAATCGGAGTGCAACTAGGTCCCCTCCAACACCACCTTTTACCCCAAAATCGTCCAATCAAAATTATGAGATTGTTATTATGTTCAGCATGGTTGAAAGCCCTAATAATTATGTCTTTGGAGATAATATGACCCCCACAGCTCCTGGGGTAAGGTCTTTAAGTTATAAATTATAATTTTAAGTATAATTATAAATTATATAATTATAAATCATAAATTGTAAGTTATAATTTGCCCCTTGTTTACGTAAAGTATTTGTTATTGGGAAGTATGCATATATTTTTCGGGTGAGAGGGGAGGACGAATTTTTTGCTGTGGGGACTTTCCATGGGGAGAATTTTCCATGGAGAGAGAATCTTTCAGGAGGTGAACTTTTCAGGGGAAACTGTATACTGGAGGAATTGCCAGCGTTCCTTTACGAAATTTCTTTATATGTCTTGTTTTCCCTTTACTCACTCAATTTTACGCGTGGAGGCGTTAAGGGTTATTATCCGGGGTAAATTTTCACCGGGATTGAATATTTCCGTGCGGAAGTTTAAATTGTGTCCCAATTCGTTAAAAAACGACTCGTGAAACACAAGGGTCATGCAATTCGATTTTAAATGCCGAAAAAACTTTAGCATGAAGAGCGAGGTGTTAATTTAATAAATAAATAGATTCAGCCGAGTTTAGATTCCAGAGAAAATAAATTGTGCAATACTATCTAAAAATGACGCAAACGTTCAACCAATTATTTGACATTTGAAAGACAAAAGGCAGTCATGATCAAACAGTTCGTGGTAACGAACTGTAAGTAATGAGCGACCCGGCTCAACAGTAACAGAAACTCTAAGAAACGGAATTTTGATACCAATAGGTACATCAGAAGAATCAGATTTTATGCTGATTTCAAATATATAAGTTTCATCAAGTTTAGTCTTACCCATCACAAGTTAAGTGCCTGAGAAAAATTTGCCTTACTTTCGAAAAAAAAAAAAGGGGAAACAACCCCTAAAAGTCATAGAACTCTTTGACTCTGTCTCACAACTTTATTTTTTTAAACAATAAAACACTTTAGCGTAAGTGCGAGGCGTTGAGGAGGGACAGCCCCTTTCATATACGGAATAATTTCTGATCGTTTTAAGTTTTAATGTCGTCCCTTACTTTCAGTTTAAAAAAACTTGTTTTTTTTATTTAATTCAAAATAGAAATGCTCGATTATAACTTAGTTAGACAGGGCTATAGTAAAAGGATTTGATTACTATAATCAATTGAACTTAGTTGCTGTTATTCATTTTTGTAGGATTTATTTATACTCAAAATTTAAATATTTTTAAGGTTTAATTGCTGGTTTAAGAAGATATTACGAGATGTCAACTAAAATAACATACGCTGGCTTCATCTTACTACCAAAATTTTCTACTGTTGGTTATACAAATAACAAGAGAAATTTTATTAAGCTAAAGTTTAACTACATTATAGTATGGTTGATTTAGCTTATTGAGTTTTGTCATATATAAACAAAGACAAAAGAACTCTTAGACACGTACGTATAGAGATGAATATCACAAATTTGCTTAAAATACGGTTTCTTTTACACTTTGTCAATCTTAAAGTATTCAGTCTTTAGGAATTAAAGAAATAGATGTCTAATTATCAAAATCAAATTGTCATAGTTTAAATACCAGATTAATTTCAACTAATCAGAAGCCAAATTGATCAATTCCACGTTTTCCGTTATTTTAGTAGTTAGTATCAGAGCAATTAGTTATCCCTTAGCATTTCAATTTATTAGGGTTATGTCTCTAAAAAATATAATAACACTCCCTCTCCCTTTGTTTGTAAATATATCCGTATTAGCTGTCCTTGTGAAAAGAATTCCGGTGAAAGTCCATAGTGGTAGAAATATAAATGCTAAAAAACTTAAACCCTTGATAAGTATTTATGTTATAGCAGGATAAATATAATGCTAGCTCTATTATGTACAATATTTACACCGAAACTATATCAAAGGTGTCACTAAAATATTTTTTTTTTTCTTTATTTTCCTGGTATTACAATTTTTCCGGGTTAAATTAATATTGCATTGAGATTTACTAGGGGTTACGACGGATTTTGCAAGCCTACTATAAATTCACTAAACATTTTAAAACCATAGCTCTCATTTTAAAACCATCAGACGGTTCGTGATATCGAACTGCTAAACCGCGTTTTCAGGCTCAGCGGTTCGAACACGGGCTGTTCTCGTCTAGTTTCAAGTTTCTAGTTTTTCGTCTAGTTTCAGCAGGTTCGAAGTTTCAACCCTATGTGTGATGCACTGATGCACAACGCTTGATGCACTAGACGAGAACAACCCGTGTTCGAAGGCGGGTTCGGGTTCGAACACGGCTCAGCGGGTTCGAACACGAGTTGTTCTCGTCTAGTGCACCAAGGGTTGTGTATCAGTGCATCAAACACGGGTTGAAACTTTGAATCCGCTGAAACTAGACGAAAAACTAGAAACTTGAAACTAGACAAAAACAACCCGTGTTAGAACCCGCTGAGCCTGAGAACGCGGCTTTAGTAAGGAACGACTCAGCCCAATAGTAACCGAAAACTCTAAAACAAGGAATTTTAATATTAATTGATGCATCAAAAGAAATACTTTTTTATGGCCGATTCCAAAATACATGAAATACACCAAGTTTAGTGTTACGCATCAAAAGCTACGAGTATGAAAAAAACTTGCCTGATTTTCGTAAAAGGGAAAACACTCCCAATAGTCAGGCGATCTTAATGGAAATCACACCATCAGATAAAGGATATCAGTTAACACAACTGTAGAGGTTTTTAAGCTCCTATCTAGAAAAAAAGGGAATTTTGTATTCTTGGCCAAAAGAGAGATTGCGGATAGGTGCCTCATTTTTTACCCCCAGGGGTGATCAGATCAACCAGTGATCCTAGAAGATCAGGAGAGGGCTCGTTTGAACGAAATCAAAAAGCTCTAGTATCCTTTTTAAGTGACCAACAAGACAGGAGGGCAACAAGTCCCCCTTTTACGGCTTTTTATCCCCAAGGCATCTAATAAAAGTTTTAAGATAGCTGTTTCATTCAGCTTAGTAAAAGGTCCATCCAACACACATCTTTCAACCGAAAACGAAAACACTACCTAATGAGCGAAAACGAATTTCCAATACTTTCACAGTGAGGAGGGGTTGGCCCATCAGCTCCTTATCTCTTTTTTCTCAAAAACAAGTCCTCTATCAATAGGGTGTATTATGGCTACCCTCAATCAAAATGTGGTAAATGACATTTTTAATGACATTTTTTGCTCATCCTATAGCCTCTCTCAGAACAATATACGGTATTCTTTCGGAGGGTATGAGGTGAGCCTGTAGTAAAAAAAAAACTTTGTTTGATAATTTCAATAAGAAGTGCCTGAAAATTTTACGATTTTGGGGATCCTGGGTCCCGAGGACCATATCAGAAGGAAAATGCATGCTCAATATCTACATTGTTCTGTTGATCGTCCCTTTGAGAACAGATTATCAAGTAATTCAGAATCGCGAAATCGTTACCTTTATGGGTGATAGTGACGATATGTCAATTTGGTAAGTTCAGCACAATTTTAAATCCTATTCTGGCTGAAAAATTCGGTTCCTTTCTGTGATCTGTTTCAAAAATGTGATGCAGTAGATAAGCTCTTTTGACTGAGGGTAGCCGACTAGCGTACATAATTCATTAGGCAGTAATTTTTTAACGAACTACATCATAATACAGCCCCCCCTTCCCCCAATCGGAGATCCACAGTAAAATCTGGTCCGTAGTCAATGCTAATAATACAAATCTAGCAGACTCATTGATATTCTTCGTGGAGGAGCAGCACCTGTTTAAAAGGATATCCTTGGTATGCCATGTGTGTCAAAGGGGTTGGTGGCAGCCTTCCACTTAAAATTCGACAGGTGATGGTCCCAATAGTCCATCACACAATTTGGTCGATTTCTGAGACAACTGCATATGCAGACACCTGACTAGAGTCCAAAAGCCCTTACCGTGAGAAGTATATTGTTACACATGTCTAACCATATACAATTATAGATGTTCTTTACATCTGGCATATTTTAGCAGTCGCCAGCAAGAGATTACTTTGAGTATCTGATAAAAACATTTTCTGGAATGGTAGTTAGGCTGTGATTAAAAAAATCATTAAGAAGTCTACATTAAGTTCAACCTTTGTTTCCTAATTCTTTTTTTTCCGCCTCACTCTGTTTTTTTTGGTCATTTTAATACTAATGGTTTTACTTTTCGATTTATCTGAGGAGGCTCCCAGACGTTTGGATATGATTGAAATATAATCAGGTAAATTTTGAAGTTTGACAGATTGAAGAATAAAGACTTTAGGGGGATATCCATGAAAAGAAGCAAATCAAACTTTAGAGGCCCAATTAATGTTTTTAGTGATTTCAATGTTGATGATTTTTCTTTTTCATCCTGTTCTAAGGTATTTGAATATGATTGAAATAAATTTAAGTAGCTTTTGGGAATCGACTGATTGAAGAATGAAAAAGTTACAGGGATATCCACGAAATTAAGCCCAAAGCAAACTTACGCGGTAGGCACATATAGAGGGAGGCTTTCATCCCCAACCCCTCTGAAATCTTAGATCCTTTGTAAACTTTCTAATTGTTTCCGGTATTTTACGTAGAATCCATCTTCCTTCTATATTTGGAATTTTTCCCTGGCCCCTGAAATGCTAACCCCTAAGAAGTTCCTGCATGCACGACTGATAAGATGAATGCATTTGTTTATAACTATGCCTTGATAGGCTCGGTACTTTTATTTTTGTGTTGTAAGGACACAAATCGTTTGTGTTTTTGGAGGTTCTATTTCTCTACCTGTTTGGTAATCAAACAGTTCGTGGTAACGAACTGTAAGTAAGGAGCGACCCGGCTCAATGGTAACCGAAACTCTAGAAAACGGGTCTTTGATACCAATAGATATATCAAAAGAATCAGATTTCAATGCTGATTTCAAATATATAACTTTGATCAAGTTTAGAGCTACCCATCAAAAGTTACGCGCCTGAGAAAATTTGGCTGATTTTCAAAAAAAGGGGGAAAGACCCCCTAAAAGTTATAGAACCTTAATGAAAATCACACCATCATATTCAGCGTATCAGAGAACCGCACTGTAGAGGTTTCAAGCTCCTATCTACAAAAATGTGGATTTTTGCATTTTTTGCCAGAAGAAAGATCACGGATGCGTGTTTATTGTTTGTTTTGTTTGTTTGTTTGTTTTTTTTTTTTCCCAGGGGTGATCGTATCGACCCAGTGGTCCTAGAATATCGTGGGAGGGCTCATTGGAACGGAAATTAAAAGTTCTAGTGCCCTTTTTAAGTGACCCAAAAAAAAAATGGAGGGCAACTAGGCCCCCTCCCACGCTCATTTTTTTCCCAAAGTCACCCGATCAAATTTTGAGATAGCCATTTTTGTTCAGCATGGTCGAAAATATGATAAAAATGTCTTTTAGGATGACTTGATCCCCCAAAGTCCCCAGGGAGAGGGCTGAAAGTGATGAACTTTACTCAATGTTAACATATAGTATTGGTTATTGGGAAGTATACAGACTTTTTCAGAGGAGATTTTTTCTGGTAGGTGGGGGAAGGAGAGGGTCGGGGGCTATATGGAAGGATCTTTCCATGAAGGAAGTTTTCATGGGGGAAGGGACATTGCTATGAAGGGGGCGCCGGATTTCCCAGCATTATTAAAGAAAAAGATCAGGAATTAAATAAAAAAAAAACAAGTTTTTCAACTGATCAACTGATTGTGATTAAGAGGTCATTTTTAAAGAACTGGAAAAAAAATTCGAACTATAGTTTAAAGAGCAGGGTATTGACTAGGGGGCGAACCCCCTAATATACGTGTTAAAAATTTATGAATATAGAAGTTCGTTACGTAAGTTAATTCTAAGTTACGTATATTTATTACTAATAAAAAACGTTCGTAAATAAAATTAAACAAGTTTCGAGAAAGCCATTTAACCAAATATAATATGCAAATTTTGTTTTAATTATTCATGTACGGTGAGCCAAAATCAAAACCTGCATTAATTCAAAAACGTTCAAAAATTAAATAAAAAAAAAAACAAGTTTTTTTAACTGAAAGTAAGGAACGACGTTAAAACTTAAAACGAACAGAAATTATTCCGTATATGAAGGGGGCTGTCCCCTCCTCAACGCCTCGCTCTTTACGCTAAAGTTTGACTTTCTCACAACTCTATTTTTTTAAACAATAAAAAAAACTTTAGCGTAAAGAGCGAGGCGTTGAGGAGGGAACAGCCCCCTTCGTTTTTTTTTCTTTTGTTATTGCCATGAGACAGCCTTGGACGCAGTATCCTTAGAACTCTTCAAAATATAACACAAGCAACCTCCATCATGAGGTTACGACAAAAGTTAACTTTTTCTTCTGAAACTAGATTTTACGTGGTCGGGGATGAAAAAAAAAAAAATTCAAGCGAGCGAATCTTTGCTTCGTTTTCGAATCGGATGAGGGTCGAAAATTTATTTGTCCATCCGTGAAATCTGGGTTTCAAATAAATAAATACATCCTGTGTATGAAGTGGTAAAATTGTACGATTATTGCTCTTTTTTTAGACATGTGTTCAAAGCAGTTTCTTTCTTTTTTCTCGAGTAATTTCTAAGTAGACCAAAGCATTTCGCTTTCAATAAGACATACCGTTCGGTGAAATCTAGATAGCGACATCATTCGAGAATTTTCCCTTGAAAAAATTTATTGTCTTCTATCATAAATTATCATTCAGCTGCTTATGTTCTTCTTGCCATACAATGGATAGCATCGGGGAGGCCTGATCCCCTAGATTTTTTTTGCCCCTCCCCGTGGAGAATTTTAGAAAATAACTTTTTTGGGGTATTTTAATTGAAAAAAAGGACTTTTTTAGTATTTTCATTGACAAAATTCAAGAAAACGAAAAATTTGCTCGCCTAGAGATAAAAATAAATTTGACCCCCTCCCCTAAATTTTCGTGAATTGACGCCATCAGATCAAGTTAAAATTAACCTCCTTATTAAAGCTGATACTTCACTTAGTGTGTAGCTAGAAATGATACTTGCTGAAAAATATATTATATAAAATATAAAAAATATAAAAATATATTATGTTCGGCTGAATCCTGGGAAATATTATTTCATTTACATGCACTTTCTAGTTCACTGAAGAGACATAGTCCTTGGTACCATAGTGCAGTTAAATTTTTTTTCCCTATCATAAATAGCATTCGAGAAGACAGCTGGGGGGCAGTTCGAAATAGAGTATAGGATATTTTTTGGATAGCTCTATTGATTTGTTCAATCTGTTTTCTCTACGTTTTTGGTTCCAAAGATATTTAGAAGTTCGTCTTGTTTTAAAATATTATCTCCTTCCTTTTATGCATAGAAATAGTTGGGACATAACAAAGGTGGATCTAGAGCAAGATCTATAGGGGGGCAATGCGACAAGGTTGCCAATAACTGAACGAATTGACAAATTTAAAAAAAAGAGTAAAAACAGAAAAAGAACACGGAATGAGGGCACCAGAAGAAATCTTTGGGGCATGGCCCCCCTGGATCCGCCAGTAGGACATAGAGAAAAAGAGGGACTACTTGCAAACAATCCTCTGACTCAAAGAACTTTCACATAGCTGAACCACCCAGGTGGAACTTATTTTGTGTACTTTTTCCTGGCTTAACATTTCACAAACGAGGTTTCAAAACCAATATGGCATTCAAAAGGTAGGGTTATTCATTTCTCCTGAAACAAAGGATGATTTGATTAACTCAAAAAAACACGTCATAGATGTAGGCCAATTAAATTAAAGCCTAATTTGTATAATGAAATCATAGGATTTATTTTTCTCTCTGGTTGGAAGTAGGAGCTACATTTATTAGAATAAGTAGTGTTGCATCTAGGATGCCAAAAAAAACCTATTTACCAAAAACTATTTGTTAACAACAGAAAAAGTAAACCAATTTCTGCTCTTCCGTCTTCCTGTAAAATTCTTGTTATGAAACATACCACTTTTTGAAGCATCACATTCAAAGTATGCAAATGATTTATTTTAGTCTTCATTCCAATAGTGTTGTGTGTGTGTGGGTGTCTTGTTTTTTTTTTTTTTTTTTTTTTTTTTTTTTTTTTTTTTTTTTTTTTTTTTTTTTTTTTTTTTTTTTTTTTTTTTGTACAAAAATAAAATAAAGTCTTGTGAACCTGCTCATACCAGTTTTTCTTCTTGACAGTTATATATACATAGAGTATAAAAAAAATAAAATAAAAAAATAAAAAATAGAGCCTACCCGGTAATGAGAGCCCAATGGAAAGTTATGCATTAGGTGTGCACAATACACGATTTTAGAAAAATAAAAGATTTTTAAGGGTACGAAAGAATCTGACAAACAAGAGCTAATTGTAAAATCGAACCTGGTACGGATCAGAACGACATTGAATCACAGAGAAATAGAGAGTTACTAATAAAAATGTTGTTGCTAAAAAATTTGGTTCGATACTGTTGCGCTTAATGGTACACACGAAAGAAGTCAAGTTTGGTTAATGTTAATTTAAAAAAATAAAATAAGATGAATATATAATAGTTTAGAAACAAATTTGGGCTAAATATTTGCACATTAGGGGGGGGGGGGGTAAAGCATTTGCATATATTAAATACGTAACTTAACCCGAACTAGGTACCCCCCCCCCCTAAACCCCAAAAAGACTACAGTTTAAATATTGTAAATTCAATGAGAAACCACGCTCTTCGAACAATTTAGATAGTAATTACCCGACGGGTCTCCATCACTGCATTCCTTCGACAGTTTATAGCGCTGTGTACCATTAAGCGCAACTGTACCTTTTGTTCTTTCTACTGGCTCAAAATTTGGATTATCGGCTAAATAGAATACGACTAAATACGGCTAAATAGAATAAAATAAAAAATATCTAAGAGGCAAGGCCGTGTCCAGGCTTTTGTTTGCGGTGGGGGGGGGGGTTAAAAAAAACTTTGCAAATATGTGAGTCATAGATTGGACAGCTACCACCTCCTCTATCTTTATCATGATACACTGATGATTTTCTTTTGTCAAACTCAGGCTGTCAAGACATCACCCCCCATAACATAAGAAAAAAGAATATTTTTAGCCTAGCCACATTTTAACGAAATTCAATTATACGAGAAGCAATAAAAAGAGTGACACCTAATTAAACTTAAATATCTAGTAAAATTTAATATTTTTTCACTTCCTTCTTACAGAATTTCTTCATCCAAAAACGAAAAAATGCTGACGTTATTTACGACTTCTGTCATTTACAATGCTTCATGCCTAACAAATTAGTCAGAGTCAGAAAGTATGTAAACGAATATAAAATATTTAGATCGGACATAAAGAAAGAAAAACAACAGTAAGGTAGCTGTGCTAATCATAAGACCAAAACTTTCAGAATACCTCAAAGAAATTGGGTGTCCTAACTTTTATTCAAATGGAAAACAATTCCAGCTCGAACTACGCCCTACCACCTTAGCACAGAAATACATCAATAGATCAAAAATACAATAATGCAGAATTTGTACCAGCTATCTCTCAGGTTATAGCAAGCCATAATGAAAAAGGAGCTGGACACGAATCAGGCGTATTTCTAGTGCTGTGATTTGTTTTCTGAAATTAAACAGAAATTAGCGTATGGAGGCAGCGAATCATATCTAGTATCCTCGGTCGTTTTAGACAGCTGTCGCTTCAGAGTTGACAGTCTGTATATAATATACGCATAAGTACACTATTTTTCCGCTATTTATTAAATTACAGTTTCATATATTTGATACGAGGTCTACAATTTTCGTTTTCATGCTTTGCCCTTTTGTGCCTAACTTCAAGTCACTTCCACCCTGGTTTTCAATTATCCATTCTATTTGGGGAAAAAAAAATTAATCCCGGGCTCAGGTCCTGGCACCCCAGGGAACCTTAAATTTCTGGGATTTTCTACTTAAATTATCAGAAAAATTGTTTTTATCCTGCGTATATGCCTACCAATGCCAAATCCAGTGGAGGTTTACTGGTTTTGACCCCCCCCCCCTCCCCTAAAAAAAAGAAATGTCCGAATCGTGAAAAAGTAAAACAAACGCAAATAAAAAAAATTTCCATGTACTTTTTAAATATTTTTGCAAACACTCCTCCTTTCCGAATGAAATACACCCCCCCTCCACTCAAAAACAATCTTGGATACGTCCTTGGTGCCTGCTTGGCGTATTACAAGTTTTTCAATAAGTAAATATTTAAATCTCTCCACTAATTTTTAGTACACTGTGTTTCGACGAATTATCCTCGCCCAAAAGCGAACTTCGCGTATAATAAGAGTTAGCTGCCCATCTGCCTACCTTCACTTCTTGTTAGCAGCCCTCAGCATAAAGGTAAAAACAATTATAACACTGAGGGATTAAAAAAAGAAAGACATTACTTTTCTTTATTTTTACTCTATTACTTTATTAATAAACACGATTATAACACTTCACAATTTACAACTACTGCATAATGAAAAAACCTAAGTTTTTGCTGACGCGCAGTAGAACGGCTAGCCATTTACAAAACACACGAACAAACAACAACTAAATAAACTTAAAAAATGGGGGGAAAAGCAAACCAAACTCCTTCACATTATCAAATCCAAACTTCTACCTCTCGACCTCCCTATGCCAGGACCTCCCATTCACCCCAGTTCCTCCCTACCATATCCATTCTCCCTACCGGCGTGCATTGGATTATGTGCGTCATACTTTGTGTACATTCGTTTCTTGTTCTTTAGTGTTTTTTTTTAGGATTATAAGGTTCAAGGGCGTATCCAGGGGGGAGGGGTAGGGGGTTTGAACCCTCTCCTTCTTGAAATTTTTTCCGACTCGTAAAAACATAAAAAAATGCAAAGAAACAATTTTTTGATGGGTTTTTGAAGTTTCTTTGTACACCCCCCCCATCAAAAATATCCCCCCGCCCCGGAACAAAAGTCCTGGATAAGGCCTTGATAAGATTTATAATTTTGAAACGATGCCAAAAATACAACCAATATTTAAGTTAAACCCTCCTCAGTTCCTAGAAAGGAAGTAATAGTAAAGACTGGTAATCTAAACTGTTTATTAGACATCCTACATCAACTTGTTAACATGCATAGCGATGATACCTTACCGGAACTAATTACACAGAAACTATCTAGGTGATGAGTAATCGTTACTGACGACAATTCTTTTACTGTTTTTTTTTTTTTCCAAACTCTTTATTGACTCATCATTTCCCTTTTTAAAATCTATAATCAATCTTGAGAATTCGTGATACTGTTTTATTGAAGGACGTCAAGATTATTCTCTTCCGTTTCTGCAAATCAACTGATCATTAAACGAAAATCAGCAAATTCTTGAGATAGCGACATCTATACCTTCTCCTCCTCCTCTCCCCAAAATGTTATGATTAAGCTCTATCTGTGTTTATTATATTAATCCACCGGGTTGATACAAAATAACAACCCGTGGTGCCGATTCACGAAAATGTAGGCGGGAATTTCTTTTTTAACTTTTTAAAAATTGAGACAAAAAGATTTTTTTCAGAATTAAAGGCGGGAAGACAATTTACCCCTCTCATTCTAATTGACGTCCCTATTAGCCCCTCTGAAGAGTAATCTGGAGGTATGTGCTTCAGATGGTCTTATACGACAAACAAGAACGTTAAAACGTAGTTCGAAATTGCAGTTTGGTTATAAAACATCCCTTCTTTAATTGTTGTTACCATTACTGTAAAAACTGTAAAGTATTTGCAAAAACTTGCAAATACTTTTCCCCTATCTTATTGTTTTTAACGGTTCTATTTACCTCCGATTAGAATACCGTTGCTTACAACATCATTAGTACCCTCGTTTAAGCCTGATTTTGGATAATTGGCTCAACTTTTTATGCTTGGTGGTCACACCCACGAAGTGCGTGAACAAGCAAGTGTGTCAATTACTGGGGAAAAGGGGGAAGTGCCCCCTACCTATCGTTTTATTCTTCCCCTAGATCTTCTTGCCCCTCCTAAATTTTGAAATTATCTTTTTTTTTTTATCTTCATTAAAAACCACGAAAAGGAAATCCTTGCCTTCTCCACGTACATCTTCATGAATTAACACCCCCTTTACTCAAGAATACCATCTTCCTAAGTAATTTTTCTTTAAGCAGATAAAAGATTAAAATATTTCCTAGGACACAGTCAAACCGTCATTTTGGACAGGGAGGAGGAGGGTCATATTTACATCTAAAAAAAAACAATCAGGTTTATGAAGCTGAGAGGAATAGCGTCAGGGTAGGCGGAAGGGGGCAATGCACAAACCCATCTTTTTTGGACGCCAGATGAATGATAGAAAACTTCTTCCGTTTAATTTATTCTTAATAATCATATTATATCTCTTTTATTTTTCTGCCGAACGGAAAACTGCCTAACATTAGTTAACAAACTTAATTTTCTGCTTGTGGAAGAGTCTATTAATGTTTGATATCAAAGGGAATGGGAGAAAAAATGACTAGACGAAGCCTTAAAAGAATTTAACTTAAAAATAAAAAAAATAGAGGAATACAGTCCATTGAGCTTAAAACAGTATTTTATTGACAAAATCGTCAGTAAAAGTAGCATCTTTTTATATTGTAAATATCTTTTTCTCCTGATTATATGTTTCAAACAGAAAGAAACTTAATTTCTCTGTCCATCAAAAGAACGAACTGCAAAAGTAATTGGTAGCATATCCTTATACATTAATTTCTGTTAGACTGAGCTATATTTGGGGAAGGGGTATTTAGTATTGACCGATAGAAAGATTATATTAATTTTTTTAAGAAAATAGGGCTAAAATCGTAGTGAAACATAATATTTCAAAGCGTCAGACCCAGGTCTCCCCTACACATGGGTTAGTCTCCGGCTATGACCAAAATGATATAGAATATATTAAGAACGAATAAAACTTCTAATTAAGACAGTAAAAAGTCAAAGTTTTGCCCTTTATTCATATTTTTCATGTCATTTCATTTATAAAGGGAAGGGCACTGTAATTTAAGAGAGTGAACTTCAAAAAGGGCTATTTCGATTGGAAATTGAAATGGCTAGTGCCCTTTTTATAGTCGAAAGTGATTGGAAGGCAACTAACACCCCTTCCATGCTCACCATTTCCCCAAACACATCCAATAAAAATTTTGAGATAGCCACTTTGTTCAACGTAGTTGAAAGTTCTGGGAATTATACATTTGAGCAGGACACTCCCCCCACAGTCTTCAGGGCGAGGGTTATAAGTAATGCCCTGGGGGAATATAAGGTTTTCATTGAAAGCTTTGTCGTAGAAACTTGAAAAAGGGCTCATTCGATTGGAAATTCAAAGGGCTAGTGCCATTTTTAATAGTCGAAAGTGATTGGAAGGCAACTAACCTCCTCTCACGCCCAACATTTATCCAAACACAGCCAATCAAAATTTTGAGATAGCCATTTTGTTCAACGCAGTTGTAAGTTCTGGAAATTAGGTCTTTGGGGATGACAACCCCTCCCCCTCAGAGCCCTCAGGATAAGGGTTACAAGTTATGCCCTGGGGGCATATGAGGTTTTTATTGAAAGCTTCGTCGTAGAAACTTGAAAAAGGGTGCATTCGATTGGAAATCCAAAGGGCTAGTGCCCTTTTTAATAGACGAAAGTGATTTGAGGACAACTAACCCCCCTCTCACGCCCACCTTTTCCCCAAAACATCCAATCAAATTTTTTAGATAGCCATTTTGTTCAACGTAGTTGAAAGTTTTGGAAATTAGGTCTTTAAGGATGACAACCCCCTCCCCCCCACAGAACTCAGGGCAAGGGTTGTAAGTTATGCCCTGAGGGCAAATAAGGTTTCTATAGAAAGCGTTGTCGTAGAAACATCAAAAATGGCTTATTCGATTGGAAATTGAAATGGCTAGTGCCCTTTTTAATATTCGAAAGCGATTGGAGGGCAACTAATCCCCCTCTCACACCCACCATTTCCCCAAACACATACAATCAAAATTTTTTCTACGTAGTCGAAAGCTCTGGAAGTTATGTCTTTGTGGATGACACCCCCCTCACAGCCCTCAGGGCAAGGGTTGTAAGTTATGCCCTGGGGGCATATGAGGTGTTTATAGAAAGAGTTGTCGTAGAAACTTCAAAAAGGGATCATACGATTTGAAATTGAAACGTTTAAAGCCCTTTTTAATAGTCGAAAGTAGTTGAAGAGCAACTAACCCCCCTCTCACGCTCACCATTTTCCCAAACACATCCAATCAAAATTTGAGATATTAATTTTGTTCAACGTAGTTGAAAGTTCTGGAAATTAGTACTTCGAAGATGACAACCCCCCATGTTGGGTTGTCAACGTGATCAACGTGAATCTGACAACCCAACGTTGGGTTGTCAGATGTTCAACGTGAAACTACCACAAATCAGCATCGATAAATAAATGAAACCCAAACCGAACAGAAATTACAATAAATAACCGAGTCAAACTCAAAATGAGCAGAAATTAACATGAGTAGGGCTCAAAACCCCTATGCCTTCCCAAGGCTAGAACATAATTTGCACTTTACTGAAGAAAATACAAATGAATGTGCATTGTCAGTTTAATATACATATACTGGTATTTAGTAATCAAAATGTTAATATTATTTGATTTATTAAAGTTTATAAAAGTAAAAACATTTATCTTTTTTGGACATAATGCAGGCTTTGCTTCGACAACTTCAACCAATCAAATGGTTTAACATTTAAACATCTTCTGAATATTTCGAACTAATACCCAAATCCACTAATTTATTATGTATTTTATTGATCAATGGTTTTGGGCTGTAAGACTCTTGTTTCCATTTAGTTCAATCTTGAGAACCTTATTATTTTCTTTGTTTCTCTGTCGAATTTCAAACTGTCTAACATTAGCTAATAAACTTCTCTTTTTCCCCAAGAAAACTGTGAAATATCGTAAATTTAATTCTATTGCTATTTGATATCAAAGGGAATAAATTTGATAATAAGGGAGACAATCACTAGACGAAGTCTTAGAAATTGTAATTGATTTGGAAAAGGAAATGATTTTTTTTTTTTAAAGAGAAAAAAAATACCTTAAAAACGTTCTTGTTCTGACAAAATTTTCCATTTGATTGCATTTATATTTGTCCTTGATCAAATGTTTTGAATAAATTGAGACCAGTAGATAAACGATTGAAACATTAAAACTTATTAGAAACAAATAGAAACGGGACCAGTTGATAGCATGACTTTTTACATATATTTCTTTCGGATGGACATACACTTTGGAGGAGGGGATCGTTAAATTCATGGAGGCATTTAGTAGCAGACAAATTATACTAGTCTTTTTTAGGAAATGACAGCATAAACTTCAAAACAAATTTCAAAGGGCCATACTCCAAGACTCTCTTATGCACGCTCTTGTCTCGAAACCTACTTCTATATCAATAAAGCCATATCCAGGGAGGTGCTCCCAAGTTTGAAACCTCCTCCAAAATATTTCTCGGACTCGTAAATTGGTCATAAGAAGGTAAAAACTAAAAAGACTAGCCAATTTTATCTAAAAGGAAAAATTTCTCCGACTCACAAATTTTTCTCAAAATACAAGTAAAAAAATTCTTGATTCCCCTCTCCTCCCGAAAAAATTGTTTCGGCTGCACCCGCTAAAAAAAATCCTGGATACGGCAAAAGGGGCTGTAGCCCCCCCCCCCAAAAAAAAAATCACATTATGTTTTTAAATCTTATTTAATCTTCTCGGGTTTTATCATTCATTCCTTAGTCCCTACTCAAAACTTGCATTCAATGAGCTAAAATAAACTTAAAGTAATGCCTTAAAGGTTGGTGCGTATATTCATTCTTTATGCCTCTGTGTCATAAATATGTGTAACGCAAGAAAAAAAAACTAATTAGAAAGAGCAAATTTATTTAGGCAAACTCTCCGGATAAATAAACCTAAATACTCTCGCCTTACACCAACAGAAAAAGTACACGGCCTTACGGTTTTTCCTATGGGTGGGTTAGACTTAAGTTACAACTCGAAAATGTGGGCGTTTCTGTGTCAAAATGTCCACTTACGGTTTAAAAGGCATGCATAATAACTGGAAGTGGTAAGGAAAAATAGACATGTGGTTTAATTTCGCTTTTAATTGATTATATACTTAACTTCTTAACTTCAGAAGTAATATAAGGCAGGATGTAGAACCATGAATCATTCATACTTCAATGAATAGGGAGGGGTAAGTGGTTCCCCCAAGTATGGTTGAATTATGTTCAAAGCCGACAATTTGGGAAAAAAACAATCCTGATTCTTAATCCCAAAACATAAATAAAGACAGATTTTACTCAGATTGCGAGTCCCCTGGCATTTCGTCGTTTTTACAATTTTTCTATAGGTTAATGTATTTTCTATATAATTCGTTTTTTTAAACTGTTCTTCTCCTTGGCCCGAATCATGCATATGATTCTATGTGTGTTTAAACTTGTTTTAACACAGCTTTAGGTTTGCTGCCAATAGCACATGCGAAGGGATACTGTGAGGGAGGTTTGGATGCGATGGAGGTTTGAACCCAACTTGTTTCAACTGAAGTGAGATGTACGATTTTTGGGTACATTTACAAATTGAATCGACTAGCGATTGCTGACTGTCCGTTGTCCCTCAATGAACTGAGCTCAAAAGTGGACCGGCTCAGGATTTCTTTACATAGCATATACACTTATTTTAATTAATATAGTAAATTTAATGACAGTTCGCTTCTTTTCCACCCTCTTTTCAGTTCATTTGAGCAAGCAGTTCCAACCCTTTTTTCAGTACATGTGACATATGATCATTATGACCCCGCGGAAAAAAAAGAATTTTTTTTTAACTCATTTAAGAGGTTAGAAATGTTTTTCGGACCTTCTTTAAGATTTAGACTTTGTGTATGTTCTGTTATCAAACAGTTCGTGGTAACGAACTGTAAGTAAGGAGCGACCCGGCTCAATGGTAACCGAAACTCTAGAAAACGGGTTTTTAATACCAATAGATATATCAAAAGAATCAGATTTCAATGCTGATTTCAAATATATAACTTTCATCAAGTTTAGTGCTACCCATCAAAAGTTACGTGCCTGAGAAAATTTGGCTGATTTTCGAAAAAAGGGGAAAGACCCCCTAAAAGTTATAGAACCTTAATGAAAATCACACCATCATATTCAGCGTATCAGAGAACCCTACTGTAGAGGTTTCAAGCTCCTATCTACAAAAATGTGGAATTTTCCATTTTTTGCCAGAAGAAAGATCACGGATGCGTGTTTATTTGTTTGTTTGTTTGTTTTTTTTTTTTTTTTTTTTTTTTCCCCAGGGGTGATCGTATCGACCCAGTGGTCCTAGAATATCGTGGGAGGGCTCATTGGAACGGAAATTAAAAGTTCTAGTGCCCTTTTTAAGTGACCAAAAAAAATGGAGGGCAACTAGGCCCCCTCCCACGCTCATTTTTTTTCCAAAGTCTCCCGATCAAAATTGAGATAGCCATTTTATTCAGCATGGTCGAAAATATGATAAAAATGTCTTTTAGGATGACTTGATCCCCCAAAGTCCCCAGGGGGAGGGCTGAAAGTTATGAACTTTACTCAATGTTAACATATAGTATTGGTTATTGGGAAGTATACAGACTTTTTCAGAGGAGATTTTTTCTGGTAGGTGGGGGAAGGAGAGGGTCGGGGGCTATATGGAAGGATCTTTCCATGAAGGAAGTTTTCATGGGGGAAGGGAAACTGCCATGAAGGGGGCGCCGGACTTGCCAGCATTATTTATTGGTTATTGGGAAGTATACAACCATTTTCAGGAAGGATTTTTTCTGGAGGGGGGGGGCTAGAGGAGGGGGGTTACTCTGGAGAATATTTCCGTGGAGGATGTTTCTTTGGGGTAAGGGACATTTCTATGAAGGGGGCGCCGGATTTCCAAGCATTATTTAAGAAACGATCAGAAATTAAATAAAAAAAACAAGTTTTTTCAACTGAAATGTAAGAAGGAATATTAGAACTTAAAACGAACAGAAATTATAACGTATGTGAGGGGGTTCTCCCCCAAGTCAATACCTCGCTCTTTACGCTACAGTTTTTTTTAGTGCTTTCAAAAGAGCTATCTATTCTAATTAAACGGCCTTTGTGATTCAGGGGTTTGTGAATCAAAATTTTTTTTAACTTTTAAACGTAAAGAGCGTGGTATTGACTAAGGGGAGAACCCCTTCATATAAGTAATAACATATACGTAATAAAAAAAAAACAATAAAAAAATAAGCGATACGGCTCAATAGTAATCGAAACTTTTAAAAACGAAATTTTGATGTCAATAAATGTATCAAAAGAATGTGTTTATAATGCTGATCCTAAATATATAAATTTTATTAAGTTTAGTATTACTCATCAAAGGCTACGAGCCTGAGAAAATTTACTCGTTTTTTTAAAGAGGGGGGAAACATCCCCTACAAGTGAAAGAATTTAATGAAAATCACACCGTCAGATTCAGCGTATCAGAAAACCCTATTACATAGGTTTCAAGCTCATATCTGCAAAAATCTGCAACTTTGTATTTTTTGCCAGAAGAAAAATATACGAATATAGAAGTTAGTTACGTAAGTTAATTTGTAAAGACATCCATTTAGCAAAAGAAAATTAAAATTTTTATGCAAATAAAAGCGGCATTAACTAAAAAACGATCAGAAATTAAATAAAAAAAAAACAAGTTTTTTAAACTGAAAGTAAGGAGCGACATTAAAACTTAAAACGAACAGAAATTATTCTGTATATGAAAGGGGCTGTCCCCTCCTCAACGCCTCGCTCTTTACGCTAAAGTTTGACTCTGTCTCACAACTTTATTTTTTAAAACAATAAAAAACTTTAGCGTAAAGAGCGAGGCGTTGAGGAGGGGACAGCCCCTTTCATATACAGAATAATTTCTGTTCGTTTTAAGTTTTAATGTCGCTCCTTACTTTCAGTTTAAAAACTTGTTTTTTTTTATTTAATCGCACAGAAAGAGCGATGACGTTAAAGAGCGCTTCTTAAGGGTCACATATGAAATTTCATTTTCCACGAATCTGGTCCTAACACAAAGGAACGGGGGATCATCTGTAAAAAAAATAATCTAGTGACTTAAAAATATTTTAATCTTGTGATGAATTTTCAAATTGAAAATATATTCATGCTATACAGGGCTAATCCAATCTTCAGAAGTTGTGTTTGTTTTTTAATTCTAGATTTCAATTTAGCCACCCTGTTTCATAAAATGTATCAAACATTTCGTATAGTAATGCTTTGTAATGACTATTTTGTATACTATTTCGGTTTTTGCCATCATTCAGTCGATTGACGCAGTATATAAGGCAATCAGATATCAGCCTTGTGATTTAATCCGATCTCAAAGGTATTATTTTCAAGCAATTTTTCCTTTAATCTAACGATTTTGGGATCCTAAAATGCAATATTCATGTAAATGTGGTCCGAATACGTAAAAGTGAAATCTGATGAATAAATTGAAGTTGTATTTCAGAAATTTATTTGAATATTTACTCACTAGTCATTCTGTAAAAAAAAAAAAAAAAAAAAAAAATAAATAAATAAAAAAAAAAAAAAAAAAAAAATGATCACCACGCAATTTGAACGATAATATAGAGACTGGTCATGGCTGTTAGTGAGGCTTGTAGATGGTAAGGTGTGATATGATATGATGTGATAGTCATCTATGCTAAAAGCCTTACTGGGCCATAGTTAATACAAAAATACAACAACATTATAAAAAACGATACACCCTTAAAATCAAATTAATTCATAAACAGATTACAGAGAATAGTCCATATGTGTCATATCTGTACCTACAAACTTCCCCAACTTCTTATTCCCTATAAAATTTTTATCACTTAACGTAATATCCACTCATTCCTCCTTTATATACCCCAGGAAAAAATTTTTCCCTCAGTCGTGTTTATTCCTTAATTATCTTAATTCCTTAATTTAAGCCCTTCCCAAATAATTTCTCTTATCATCAATTGGTAAAAAAAAATTACCAATTGCCAACATTATCCACTTCAGTGTCTCCTTATTAAGCCTTGCCTTGGAGACCTAACAAAAAAAAAAAAAAAAAAAAAAAAAAAAAAAAAAAAAAAAAAAAAACTACACCAGATTCTGTCTAACCCTTTTCCCCTTTTGAAATCGCCAGATTTCACTTCCATACCTAAACACTAGTTTGAACTTACTATTCAAAACGTACTTATGTTTTGCTAAGGTACTTAACTTATGCTCTTTTATTCCAGTAATTTCCAAACAAGATCCTTTGCAACAGAGCTTGGGTAATGGCAACCGATCCACTAGGGTTTAGCATTAATCGATATTGTTCCAGTAAAATGGATGATTATACGTATTTTTAAAAGTCACGTTCTAACTCTAAGTAGGCTATCCCCACAGTTTCCAGAAAATGTGTCTGAATATTATCCCTTTTACTTCTTTCCCTACTTACCCGTTAAAAGGTTCTGTGCAACATACTCATGGAATTATAACAGCGTGTCCCTTGAATATCAGAACCGTCGATTAAAATTGCCCCAGGAATCCCTGGAACATTTCACTAGACGATTAAGCTTATTTCAGAGCCAACTGAAGTAATAGATTAGAAGGGGGCTAAGTGAATCACTAGCGCCCACAAAAGAGTCTATTTTGGAGAACAATAGAAGAATTGTTTCCCACAAAAGGCCTACGTGGGATATTTTATCTTCGTACATAATGTGATATTAAGGAGTATGGAATTAATGTGTACCATAGCTACTGTGTGTTACTATGTATTGTACTACTAAAGTCATAATGCCAAAGGGGAGATGCTCTGAGGGAGTTTGGACCTTCTCCCCCAATTTAAAACGTGATGCATCGATATTGTATTTTTGTTTTCAAGACTGCCACACAGGTGATTATGTAGGAACCTCATTGGAGGTGGGATTAAAAAATGATGCCGAAAGATATGTGAATCATATAAAAAGTATAAGGAGATATTGGCTTAATTATAATTTTATGATATCTTGTATAAAAAAGCTCTTTAGGGGTTTCTTAGTAAATGCTGCCTAAGGTGTTGTATAAGATAAGTTATCTAATCAAATCCCTTTTGATGAATAATTATTATTTCTCCTTTTTAAGCAAAAAGCTAGATACTTATGATTATCTCACAATCAGTTCAACTAAACTTTTCGGTGTTGTACAGGCAATATTTTTAATGAGACTTTGAGTCATACTTCTAATTCAACAGTATCAATGACCCCTTTTACATACACATTTGAAACAACATTGAGCCAAGTTCCGAGGGCTGTAGTGTCTAAAATATTTGATCAGATTTAGCCCTCCCCTCTCCCCGAAATGAGCTGGTTGTCCTTTGAACTGGAGTCTTCTTTTTTCTAATGCGTGACTCAACATTTATGCTATTAAGCCCTTGTAATGTAATGTAATGTGATGAGGTTGGTTTTTTGACATCAGCAAGGGATGTGAAGATCTAAATTTATTTTCATTTTGTAAAGAGTTTGGTGATGCTATTGATGTCTGGATATTCATTTTTGAATCGGGCTTGGTTGATTTTATGCCCACTTATGAACTTTGGAAAGCCATCTATGAGATTTAAACATGTAAACAGTATGGCTTTTCTCTGCCTTAACCTAGCATCTTCATTTTTCAAGTTTTCAAGAAAAATGCAATATAGTACTTTTTTTTTCATTTTTTGGAATAGGTGAAACAAACGAAGACATATGTTTTCTTCTCTAGGTCTCCTGAAGCCACTTTTCTTTTCGTCTTTTGTCGCTCCGTTTTCTGTTGGACGTAGTTTTATAATTATATTAAGATTTGTATAGTTTTTGGCTTTAGAAAACCGATTAAATATGTTTTACCTCCTATACATAGTAGGTCGTGTCCCTGAAAGCATAACAGGCAGAAACATTCTGACTGCGCCACTGGTTTCGCCAAGACATGGCTTAAGGGATGCCCATACTTACCTCAGAATCATTTTTTTTTTTTGCAGATAGCTGGTTTTTGTATGATTAAATAAAAAAAAACAAGTTTTTTTTTTAACTGAAAGTAAGGAACGACGTTAAAACTTAAAATGAACAGAAATTATTCCGTATATGAAAGGGGCTGTCCCCTCCTCAACGCCTCGCTCTTTACGCTAAAGTTTTTCACTGTTTAAAAAAAAAATAGAGTTGTGAGACAGTCAAACTTTAGCGTAAAGAGCGAGGCGTTGAGGAGGGGACAGCCCCTCCATATACGGAACAATTTCTGTTCGTTTTAAGTTTTAACGTCGTTCCTTACTTTCAGTTAAAAAAACTTGTTGTTTTTTTTTTCATTTAATTTCTGAACGTTTTTGAATTAATGCAGGTTTGATTTTGGCTCACCGTACATGAACAATTAAAACAAAATTTGAATAATAATTTTACTTTTATTTGGTTAAATGGCTTTCTCGAAAGTTGTTTAATTTTATTTACGAACGTTTTTATTAGCAATAAATATACGTAACTTACGAATTAACTTACGTAACGAACTTCTATGTTCATATATTCTTCATACGTATATTAGAGGGTTTGAACCCTATTCAATACCTTGCTCTTTAAGCTAAAGTTCGAATTTTGTTCCAATTCTTTAAAAAATGACCCCTTAATCACAAATGCCGTTAATTAGAATAAATAGCTCTTATGAAAGTACTAAATAATCTTTGGCTTAAAGAGCGAGGTATTGACTAGGGGGTGAACCCAATCATATACGTAATGTTTTCTGTCGTTTTAAGTTTTGATGTTGCTCCTTACTTTCAGTTGAAAAACTTGTTTTTTTTTACTTATAATTTCTGATCTTTTTTTAAATAATGCTGGGAAATCCGGCGCCCCCTTCATAGCAATGTCTCTTCCCCCATGAAAAATTCCTTCCTGGAAAGATCCTCCCACATAACCCCCGACCCCCCCCCCCCAGTACCAGAAAAAATCCCCCTGAAAACGTCTGTATACTTCCCATAACCAATACTATATGTTAACCACAGTAGACAGAATATACCAGTAAGCTTATCGCAGATCATTTCTGGTCTTCCTGAACAAAAAGCTCCTCCCACTTACTTCTGCCTTATTTCTGCATTAGCTTGTTTCTGCATTAGCTTTATTTCCGTTTGTTTCAATGAACTTTGATGGAAACAGTCGGAAACAGACTAACCTGCATTCCCGCTAATCTGACTTCGCCTATGTTTATATCTGCCAAAACGGAAATAAAGCTAATGCAGAAACAAGCTAACCCCGGTCCGGTTTTTTATAATGGTGAGATAGAGAATGATAATACTGCTAATTATATAAACTGTGATGTTAACATTGGGTAAAGTTCATAACTTTCAGCCCTCCCCCTGGGACTTCGGGGATTAAGTCATCCTAAAAGACATAGTTATCATATTTTCGACCATGCTTAACAAAATGGCTATCTAAAAATTTTGATCGGGTGACTTTGGGAAAAAAATGAGCGTGGGAGGGGGCCTAGTTGCCCTCCATTTTTTGGTCACTTAAAAAGGGCACTAAAACTTTTAATTTCCGTTCGAATGAGCCCTCCCACGATATTCTAGGACCACTGGGTCGATACGATCACCCCTGGGAAAAAAAACAAATAAACACGCATCTGTGATCTTTCTTCTGGCAAAAAATGCAAAATTCCACATTTTTGTAGATAGGAGCTTGAAACCTCTGCAGTGGGGTTCTCTGATACGCTGAATATGATGGTGTGATTTTCATCAAGGTTCCATAGCTTTTAGGTGGTCTTTCCCCCTTTTTTTCGAAAATCAGCCAAATTTTCTCAGGTGCCTGACTTTTGATAGGTAGAACTAAACTTGATGAAACTTATTTATTTGAAATCAGCATTAAAATCTGATTCTTTTGATGTATCTATTGGTATCAAAATTCCGTTTTCTACAGTTTCGGTTACCATTGAGCCGGGTCGCTCATTACTTACAGTTCGTTACACGAACTGTTTGACAAGAGCCTTGTCAGAGGTCTAGAAAATTCTGCAGTGCGGGGTAACGGGAGGTTCAGAAGATGAAGATGGCTCTGAGTCTTGACGACACGTTCGGTTGTGATAGTCGGTCTGCAGTCAAAAATTAAGGCAATTTAGGTATCTGAAATCTTTAGTTAAAACCCAATACAGTTTTTACGTAGAAAATAATTCCACCCGGTTCTATAAATAGTTTTGTCATATTCTCTAGTTTTGTGCATTTTTACTTTTTTCAAAACACTTTAGAAATCCTTGACCATTTTTAAAGGAAAATCCTCCCTGTTCCAAGGTTACGCAAAAGGAAGAAAGGCGGTGGCGCCCCCTCCGTGGAAAGACGAAAAATGTACCTGAAGTCAAGACCTTTCAAAATAATAATTACTAATCCAAATCGGCCTTATTGATAAGCCCCGCTCCCCACCTTAAGAATTTCTATATTCATGATTCGAGATAAAGGATACGATATTTTGCAATGGATCATTTGAAATGACATTCAGATTTATGGAAGTATCTGGTGCATTCATAATGTGCATTGATCTTTTGACTCGACCGCTCAGAAGGTCGTAAAAAGTTTGGATAAGATACCCAAATAAAAGAATAGAATATTAAATATTACAGTTTTTCTAGTCTACTTATTAAACTCTGTATAGACTGATCTAATCATACCGATCATGGCTGCACTGAAACTGACCGGGGGCGGATCCACGGTCTGGTTTTAGGGGCATATGCCCTTTCCCCGAAGGTCCAAAGTCACACTAATAACAGGGATGAAGAGGCAAAAAAATGCCGATGAGAGAGCCAATTTCTATTGGTGCCCTCCCCTAACATTATTCCTGCATCAGGCCCTGTAATAGAGCGTCATATGTTAGGAAAGTATATGTATGTATATAGTATGTATATTGTATATGTATGTAGTAAAGTAAATGTATGAAAGTATATGCATAGTATATGCTCGTCTATGTATGTATATATTATATAACAATTCGAAAAAAATTAGACAAAAACAAGCCGCAGAAATGGAATTTGGGTGTGGTAAAAATATATTACAGAAAATACATGTAAAATAAATTGATTGATTTAATCAATGGGTTGATTGAAAACCCAAAGATTATTAGCTAATATGAAGTATTCTTCAAATGTGCACCCTTAGGGGTGATCCTCAATTGACCTACAGTATAAGAAAATTTCCTGAATAATATAGAAAATGTAATATTTTTGCTAATTTTAATAGTTTTCACTGTTTTTTAACAAAGAAAATTTTCAAACAAGAAAAAATAGAGGGTTTGTTATTATAAACAATTTTGTCTTTACTGCGTCCCAGCCCTCTTCTGGTGGAGTTCGTGGGTGTGCCTCTATATAATGCAGAGGATAAGATAAAACCACTCACTAGTATCGATTTTCCTGTATGGGAATATCTGAATGTTTAACCGTGTGAAAATTTTCTGGGAGCGCTGTTGCTTAGAATCTTAATCGTTGATGAATAAATTAAAGTGTACACTAACACGGAGCAGCGCAATAAAAGAGAACTAGGGAACTCCCAATAATATAATGTTTTTAAGATATTTCAACCTGTCTTTTGATGTATTGAATAGCACCCTCCCCCTCAACAGTAACCTCAAGGTTGAATCGAAAATAAACAGATAACAATTTCCACCACAAAACAGAGAGTTCACTTGTAAAAAATGTCGCAATTTCTAAAACGTTCTGTTCTTTTATGACTTAATATTTCTTACAAAAGAACCAATACGATTTTAAAAGACAAAGTTTTCGTCTCTGTAGAAATCACATTTCTTTCGTATAGATTTATCGCTCAGCAATAATTAACCCGAAACATTAGTTAATTCGATTTTTAAAAGGGGGCTATTTGTGTCTCCAGAGATAAAGAATAATATATTTGGTTTGCAAAAAAAAAAAAAAAAGTCGTCGGATGGAATTAAAGCACACTCTTAACAAGGAAAGTGTAGGACATTCGAGGGGCATCCACTTTCACAAAATCTGCGGCATATTTGGCGTTCTGAGATATACAACAGATGGGGGAAATTGGGAACCTCCTTGAGCAGGGGCGTTCTTTGGGGTGGAGGGGTCAATGGGAAGGGGCAGTTGTCCCCCACTAATATAGAGAAAAATGATTATATATCCCATGCCTCTTGACTATCCGGATATCGACCCCTCTTCCCCCCCCCCCAATAAGAATGCTGCAGATTTTCCACTGCCCTTGAGGCCAGTAATATCTCTTTTTCTCTGTGACCCCACTGAAAAACAATATTCTATTTCATAACGTCAAATTTACTTCATTTGTTAAAATATATTAAATTTTTCTTTTTAATTTGTGATGCATGGATAGTTCACGACACCGGAAATCTTGTCTCAACAATTTGTTTTATAACAATTTATCATAACAAAAATATGACACAGCAAAACAAATTTCTTATGACAATTATTGCAATGACAGCAGTTCATACAGCAGTTCAGCCGTTCATTTTTGCCACCAATTAATCTAAAAATATTTATAATTTTGCCGTTTAGTATAAAACCGTTTTAAAAACATTGTGTTATGTTAAATGGATGCCAAAAAAGATTAGGGGATATAGCATCTGATGTAGGCTGAGAAGGAGAAGAAAATCAGTAGGTGCACCTATAGTTGACACTGTGCAGCCCCTGGCTTGTTTAAATAATCCAATACCTTCAAATAAAGTGTTTTCAGCTACCTGTCAAGACTCAACTTTTCTCTTTTAAGTGTGAAACTCATATTTTCTGTGATCTCTGTTTGGTTCCACTAATCTTAAAAATGTGATAAACCAACGCTAAATACTTTTTCAACACTGTGACAACATATTATGATTTCAGACGTTTACTTTGGTATTTGTCTTATTTTTGCATCATGTTTAGCCACTTTGTTGTAGTTAGTTTTCTCCTTGGGTGGTGTTTCTCCCTTACCACTGTCACAATACAGCTTACAATCCTTGGATTCGAGGGAGAGGCCTTAATGCTGTAGCAAGGTTAAATGATTATACCTATGTATCCATAAAGCTCTACTTTCATCCCCGCTTCCATACCTCTGAAGGTACTACCATGCCTGGTACTTCCTGCGCACACGAAAGTATTGAGTGAGATCCCCTTATTCAGGATACTCGCGTACATTTCAATTGAGAAGATTTTTGGACATTTATAAAACTATAGACAAGAAATTTACTATTGCTGCCAGCAGGGCCTTACCTATTATTTTCGTATAGGGGGGGGGGGTATTTTTTGGGGAGGGGGGAAGTGATATACAAAAACACAAAGCGCATCAAAAATCTGTCTATATGTATTTTGGTTACTTTTCTACGAGTCGAACAAAATTTTTCAAGAAGGGGGGGGGGGTCAAAATGGCTAAACCTCCATCCCCTGGATACGGGGTATAGGCTATAAGCTATTTAATTATTCAGATTTTCTTGTTTGTGTAACTAATCATACGTTGTTCCGCTTGTTCCAAAAGTGCAGCTTGTTCCAATACCTGGTATAAACTGATTCCACTGATCAGATTTTACCGTTGCAATGGTTAATTTAAAAACTGAATTCAACTAATACCATAATTACCCCAAAATGTCTTTCTCTTTATCTCAGTTCTCATACAGTCATTGTTCCTTATGTCTTGCAGATAATCTTGAGCCATGAGGAGTTCCAGTAGTTCCTCCGAATATACCACTTCTTCGTTATCAGTTCTCCTTTGATTGCACTGTTTTCTCTATCTGGATAAGATTTAGGCGTTAGCCAATCAGAGAATTTAAAGAAAAATTCAGATTTGATCGGCCCCAGTGGTCCTGTAATGGCACAGTGAGTTTGACTTCAGATTGGTAGTGCGGGACACAGAGATAAAACATAGCTGCAGTAACTCATTGTTGGGTTCGGAATTTCATTCTGGTGAGTAGGTTATGCGAGAGCATCTCCACATTAATCCAAAGAAGAAGAAGATTGGCTCAGCCGAAACTAATTCTAGTCGACTAAACTTCAGTTTTGGCTTGGTCTAGTTTTGTAAGCTAAATGAAACTCTAGTGCGAATGGGTTTGGTTTCAACTGATTGCCAGAATTAGCGCTAGCTAAATCTTGCCATCAGTGAAAGTTCATTGTGAATGGGCCTTTAAGGAACTAATAAACGACATGAAATTGACAAACGACCAATAGCTTTATCGGGGACGTAAACATTGGGAGTAATATATACTTAGAGGGCACGGGTCATAAGTCTGACGAAAAAACAAGAATGGTTGATTTAAATAGCAAATAAAAGAAAATATACGAAAAACTGCAACCATCTTGAGATAAGTGGGAAAAGGTATTAGCCCAAACCTTCTTCCCACGCTTATGGCTAAGCCTTTCATTTTAATCAGTCCTCTGCAAAGGTTTTGGCAACCTCGAAGGGGCTTGGAGTTAGTACTGTATGACGCCAAGCATGCTTAGAATCATCACGAATGGTCTTCGACCCCCTGATTAGCATAGCAGAACGAACAACAGCAGTATCAAAAGGCTCATTAATGCATACTTTTCTTTAGTCATTTTGTGGAAACGCATTATGTATTTCAAAATAAGATTTTACAAATAGCGAACATCAGCTTGTTCCGAAGCCGGGTATTAACTGATGATAGTCATCAGATTTTGCCATTTACAGTGGATAATTGAAACACTGAAATCAACTGATAATTACCGCAAGTAACCCATGTATTTGCCTTTATCTCAGATCTTGTTTCTCTTGTTTCTGAGCTCTGAGGAGCTCCATTAACTTCTCTCATTATTTCACCTTTTTTTATTTTGCTTTTATGCTTGTTACTTATTCTCCTTGTTTGGATTGTTATGGAGACGCTTCCGTATATACATTCTGGGCCATGCAGCGGCTTGCTAAAGCTAAGTTCGAGCTCCGGGTCTCACGTTATCACGCGAGATCCGCTGCACGGGTCCCACTGTGCCGCTACAGGACCATGCTTACAGGCTTTTTTTCTCTCTATCAGGATAAGGTTTGTGTGTTAGTCAATCACGAAATTCTACGAGAAATTAGGATAGGTTCGGCCTTAAATAGTTCAAACCGATTGAACTTCAGTTTTGGCTTGACCAAGTTTGGTACGCTAGCTCAATCTCTATTGTAAATGGATTTAATTTCAACTGATTCCCGAAATTAGCAATACCTTAATATCAGATTTAGCATAATATCATTTTGATTGGGCCTTAAGAGGCACTTTACAGTGCTTGCAACAAAATCTTTCAAAACAATTGAAGTTCAAATTTGATGACTTAATTTGAATGGGATTTAACTCGAAAGACCCCTTCCAGACCTTTAAGCCTTCTTGATACAAGAGTACTTGCATTTTGTATCTCAAATTCGAATATATTAATTCGATAAACATTTTTAAAGAAATATTCAACAGCATTTGAAACATAAAAAACTGAAAATGGCTGGTATCTATCAAGAAAATAAATGGTCAAAATAATTGCGCTAGGTATTTGGAACATGTGAAACATTATTTTTCATACCCCCCCCCCCCATTCTTTTTCTTTCTTTTAACTCTCTCTCTCTAAAGGGGCACCATTCCTAAAAAAAAAAAGCAAAAAAAAAGTGTTTATAAAATTTGTAAGGCAAGGGGGCGATTTGGCTTTTTCTAATTTTTTAATTTAAATACCAAACTAGATATATTTTAAAAATTAGAGGAGCCATTCCCCAATCCTCTGAGTGGATGCCTCTCTCTCTTTCTCTCTCTTGACAAAAAAAAAAGAATTGGAACGAAGTGTTGGGTCAAACAGTATTTAAACGAATTAGATTGTGGTTGAATTATTTTTTTCTTATTTTTAACAGCTGCATCAATTAAAGTGTACCTTTCAATGACTGGATTGAAACTTTACGAAAAGAATTACTGAAGTAAAAAAAAAATCATAATAATAATCGCGTTGCACCATTTAAGTGTTAAATCGCAAGCTTCCAAAAAAGTTAAAGCAGTGCTAAAATTTTAGCAATATTGTTTTATATGTGTTGAATGCTATTGCACTAAAAAAAAAAAAAAAATAAATAAATAAATAAATAAAAAAAAACTTGTATTCATTCAGCATCGTAGTTATGATGATGAACAGATTTGATGCCTTTCTGTGAACAAACGTGCTGGAAGACCACAGGAAAATATTTTTAAAACGGTCAGATATTCATAGAGAAACAAATTGATTGTTTACAAAACTCTTGTGACTCGTAAAATTTTTGTTCTTTTGACTGGTTTAAATTTTTGCCAATCTAATTCTAGAACCAACCAGGTTTTAAAAAGATGTATCTCTCCTGAAATAAGGAATAATGAGATTGACATTAAAAAATAGCTAATACGTCACAGATTTACTACAGAATATAAGAAAACTGTAGCTAACACAACAGAGTTGGGGTATTCGTGTAAATGGGCGTAAAAACTGACTAATAAAATTTTACCCAAGTCAAGGAGGTGGTCGTCTCCCGGGATAGCACTCGAGATTTTTAGGCTGGGCAGTATGTTTTTCAGTGATACTCCTTACCCTTTTCCGTTGTTATGCATGTGCAGATATAAGAACAAACTAAATATTCCGAAGCTTATTTTTCCTCTTATTTAATATTATAGGAATGGCATATGTCGCCTTTTTGTTGTGTGGCAGCTGAAGTTGTTTCATCTCCAAAAAGAAGAGAAAAATCAAAACAGGTGTTTGACATTCATTCAAAGCATTTCCTTTTTAAGCTTGATAGTCTCAAAAAGCATACTCAGGATATTCAATAGCAGTGGACTAAAAATTAAAGAAAGACGTTGACAAATATACAAGTGAAAATAAATTCAAATACTTTTTATATAAATGCATTGCAAGGGAGAAATTTGCGTATAGACTAGAAAATATTTCAAAAAAGAGCACTTTCAATTTATTCCTTCTTTATTGTTCCTGACTTTTTGACAATAGGGCTATTTCAATGCTCCCCTTCGATACCTTTCATACATACTACCCTGAGAACCTCGTCGTCTATTTTGCTCATTTTACTGCAGAAACAAGAAAGGGCAAAAAGTGGGGCTTATCTCGTTGAAAAGCCGCATATTTTTGCATATGTATAAGATAAGACCTTTACTTCTTCAGCAGAGTTGATAGTCACTGTATTTGTAAATGAATTTCAATGCTAGGCTTTCATATTAGCTCTCTCCCTCTTTCCATTCATAAAACTAGAAAAAAATTCAGCTACGTGAATCCTTTGATATGAATTCTCGACCACGTTTCAGCTCGGATTACGATTCTGAACAGAGGATAGGAATGAATAGCCTATACAATAAGCCTGGCGGAAAAGCATACCTAATCCGCATATTCGTTCAGGTGAATTTGCCAGGAAATATTGCTGAACAAAGCATATCTATTCAATTGGACTTCCAAAAGGTTTTACTGTCTTGGGCATTAAAATGGGTATAATTTATCGTGTCTTTTCAAAGAAACTTTGTTTGAAATAGTTCGTTCAGGCTGAATAACATAAAGGGTTAGTATCTTTATATTTATATTTAAAGAGGAAAACCTAATCTGTTTTATTTAAGGCGCAAATCATGTGGAAGTCAGTAAAGTTGTTAATAGCACAGATTTAGGACTCCACACCTTTTTTTATAGTTTCGAAACAACCCTCGAACACTTCAAATATATTTACCCGGTTATATACCCGGAACAACCCAACCCCCCAAAGAGCAGAAATTTGCCTTAAGAGCCATTATCACCTTGAAAAACTAGTAAATGTTACCTTAAAATCCATCTTTGCATTTCAGGTCAGCCTTCACCTGTCCTGGACAAAAACCTTAAATCAGTGTTTTTTGAGTTTTCGAGAAAATCATAAAATAGTGATCTTTTTCATTGTTGGAGTTGGAGAAATAGATAAGGATACATAATCTTATTAATTAGTTATCTAAATTCCATTTTCTTCGCATCTTTGCTACCCCGTTTTCTGCTGGGTATAGATTATATTTTGTACTTCCAGCATGTCTGTATTAGGTTTTGGCTGTGGAAAACCCCGTTATCACACTTGCAGATATTAGGTCATATCTAGAAAAGAAGTACATAAAATTTTACTGCTCCACTAGACTCGCTGTGTCAAGGTGATGTCCATCCTTAAGTCAAAGTGAATTTTCTGTAGATGCCATAGGTTCTGGCAAACAGCAGCAGCGTTGTAACCAGCTTTCAAAGGCAAACCTCTAATAATTTGAATCATAGTTTTTTTTTTTTTTCGTTTTTTTGGGGGGCTAGCTTAATTTTTGTGTTTGTCTTGTCTAACATTTGTTTCATATGTTTTTTTAGTTTTGTCTAACTTACTTTTTGTCTAACTTGTTTTTGTTAACTAACTTACGCATAGATCAATGTCTGAAAAATTGACCACTTTAATTTGGCTCATGATTTTGAATAAGTGATATTTCGGCTGAGAATACTTTGCAACTCATCCTATGCTGACTAGATCCTTTGGAAACTATGAAGGAACTATTGAGGATATAAAATCCAAAAATAAATCCCAGAAGTCCAGGCATGAAGTTTGATTTTGAAGAATCGTAATAACTAAATTAAAGCCGAAAAAGTTCATTACTGTATTACCAAACTTTGACATTAAATGGTTCTGGTCCTCCATAATTAACGATAGTCTAAATTGTATATCGCTTCCAAATCCTTCTTGCAATGTCCCTTTACTTGCTGGTTTAACAAGTGTATCTCCCCCTCCCATAAAAACAACATACTTCTGGTGTGACATATTCATTTACACTACAGCATAAGAAACATGTAATAGTTAAACGCCGGGGTTGGGGGGGGGGGGGGTGGGGTGTTTTTGGGGGGGTGGGGGGGGGGTGGGGGGGGGGTGGGGGGGGGTGGGTTGGGGGGGTTGGGTTGGGTAATAAAATAAATTCATAAACGAATTTTGTTTGAACTATTGTAGTTGGGGGGGGGGGTTAGCATCGCAAGTAAAGTGCTAGTTTTCTGTAGTGTTACACACTTAGGAAATATCACAACAAAAGGATGTTTCTTTAACTAAATATCTTTATCATTAAAAAAAAACCTCAAAAGGTTTATTTTTACAGTACATTTTATTGTTTTGTGTTTTCAGTAAAGTGCTAGTTCTTTTTTTAACTTGTGATAAAAATTATAAAGCGAGCCTGTAATGACACTTCGAAACAATCTACAAAATAATCATAAAATATTGATCAGGAGTGATACCAAATTAAACGAAAAAAAATACAGTAACAATTTAAAAATGCTTTATTTGTATAGGCTACTGTTCGAAGTTTCCTTAAAAGGTTTATTTTTACCACACCAAAACTCCTATATCGTTTTGTGTTTTCAGGAAAGTGCTGGTTTTCTGTAGTTTTATAAACATAGGACATATTACAACCAAAGGATGTTTATTTAACTAAACATATTTATCATTTAAAAATAAAAACAAATCTTAAAGGTGTCCTTAAAAAGTTTATTTTTATGATATCAAAATTCCTAGACAGTTTTATGTAATATGTTCTTTTTGAGTTTTGATAATGCTCCTTACTTTCAGTTGAAAAAACATGGTTTTTTTTATTTAATCTAAATTAGGAAAGAATAGGTTGAGATATCTAAGAAGAAGTTAACAGAGAAAGAGTTAATAAACGTTATTGATTTCGCATAGCTTTATTGAGTTTTTTACCCCATAAAAAGGTTCAAATTTAATTGAATTGGCTACTTTATACCCAATCCAAACCATTGCACTATATATATATATATATATATATATATATATATATATATATATATATATATATATATATATATATATATATATATATATATATATATATATATATATATATATATATATATATATATATATATATATATATATATATATATATATATATATATATATATATATATATATATATATATATATATATATATATATATATATATATATATATATATATTCCATAACACATTTACAAGTAAAGGCATTTAATTACTTCAAAACTGATTTGGCTGGAATCTGCTAAAAATCCAGAATGCGGAAATAACAAGTAAACGCCTTCTTTTTACGCCCTATTGACAATAGACAAGTTGATACGAGGTTAGCTGTTTATTAAGAGAATACAGGGAACTCTTTCTGGCAGTAAAAGGTGCCAAAACTACTTAATTCAGAATTTCATGCTCAATGACAATAGATAAGCTGAAATGTGTTAAGTGTCTTATTAACACACTATAGGATAACTACTACTACTACTACTAACAACTCACCACAGCACCAAGCTGCCTGAGGCCAACACAGCTACGCGCGCTTCTCCTGTATCCCAATCTATTCAAAGCCTCCCTGTTTACACCCACCCACGAAGTTCTCATTTCCTTTAAATCTTTCTTTATGAAGTCCTCCCACCCCGGACGAGGACGACCTGCTTTCCGTTTAGGCCTAGACGGTAAGCTTAGAAAGAAGGTTGAAATACAATTAATTATTAATTATAATTATTTTCATGCTAAATTATCACTAGATGTTTTTTTCTCGCTAAATTATCGTGTTTCTGTGTTCTTTGTAATTTGTTCTATTAGTGATTTCTTTATTTTTTATAAATTTATGTGTATATACGGCTCTAGGACTTTTGAAATACAAGATCTACCAAACTATTTGAACGGAGAAATATCTAAACTAATTATGTACAAACTATTTAATTATAAAATGTAACTTACATCGAAAAATTGGTTATTTTAATTCAGGCTGTCCATAATACCAACAATTATATATATTGTTCAGTCATCAAGAGAATTATAACAGATACAGCTCTCTCAGTTGAAAGCTATATTTATACACTCGAATTCAAGGAAATATATCAAAAATAAAATTTCTGCCTCATTGAATTTACCACTATAGTACAGGTTATTTTTAGTTACTCCATATTTGAAGCCCCGTCAGTAACATGGGTTGATATAACTTCACAGACTATTTTTACTCTCCCATAGTTGGAGTCCCTTTCGCCCATAAATATACGTATTGGTCGTAATATATGGTGGTGTTGTTCTGGTCTCCCAGTCCAGTTGTCTCCCAAATAAAGAGTCTCCCCTGGAGTTATTGGGTCGCCTCTACTCTCGCAGATTTTTTCAAACTGATTCTGCTCTGAAGGCTTGAAATAATTAAGAGCAAAGCCCCCTAAACTTTATTATCCGGTATATGTTCTCCTGTTTTTCCCCTCCTCGATAATTTAATTCGTCACTTGGAATTTACGTAGCCCCATAAAAATACTGAATGGACATGCACTAGAATTTAGACGTAAAGATTCTTAGATGTCGATAATGAAATATAGCGTTACATATTGTATGTCATGGTCCAAAATGTTAAATAGCACATTCAAAAGGGAATTATGTTTATCGGAAACTTAATTTAAGTTGCCTTAAGTAAAAACTAATTTATTTCTAAATAAATGGTAGTTGTTATCTTCATTGACTATTCACCTTGCTAAAATCAGTGAAATAGAGCTAAAACAAAAACGAAAGCTAAAATATAAAGCGAGATCTAAAATAGAGCTAAAATAAAAACGCAATTACTTTAATGGAAGTCATTTAGAAGAGTATGGGACTGTTAAGCGTAGCATTCTGTCCTGAATGAGAAATAAGTTGACTCCTTTAGATTCATGGCCCATTGTTCAGTCAAATGATCAATCACTAAGAAACATAGGCATAGAAAAAAAGTAAGAAATATCGAGTAAAGAGGTAAATAAGAGAAAATATACTTGTTGTTCACAGTGACCGGGCAAAAAGGATTAGCTTCTACAAAGGTAGACTCAACACCAAAAGATGTCTTGAGTCAACCCAAAGTCCAAACCCTACAAATCCAAAGATAATCTTAGAGAATTTTTGGTGGGGGAGAAGGGGTCTGGTGCTACAGTATAATCTCAGTTTTATATCAAAATCATCTTGTGTTACCCTGCAACATCATTATAAGCATAATTATAGAAACCTAATGAATAATGTAGTTGAACTAACTTTGTTTATCTCTGTTTTACTTGCGTTTTAAGTCCGGTGGAGGACCAAAACGAAGCTTTTCTTTTCTGCTAAGAAAGAAGAGTAGGTTTTGTATGCATTTTTTTTTTTTTTTAAATAGCTTGTTTGACAGTCCAACCTTGATTGAACTATTTCATAATCAAGCAGAAGAGTTAAACAGTAAAGATGTTAAACAAAGAAAACAAATAAAAAAGAGAAAGTTCAAGAAAACGAAACAAAAAAAAAAACAAAGAAAAATATGGCTGCTTTCAAAAAATTCCTTATTGGATCTAACGATTCCTATTCAACATTTAGACTTTAACAGGCCCAGATTTTAGTGAGTATTAAATATAAAAAAAGCAAGTTTTTTTCAAGAGAAGGTAAGGATGAACTTCAAAACTTGAAACAAATAGGAATTACTGTGTATTAGGGGGGGGGGGGGGTTACCCCCTCCGTGATACCTCGCTCTTCAAGCTAAATTTTTTAGTACTTTTACAAAACCTTCTTGTTGTTCTAATTAAACTGCCCTTGTGTTTCAGGAATTGGGACAAAAAAGTCAAACTTTAGTGTAAAGAGCGAGGTATTGAGGAGAGACCAACACTTTTTATATACGTAATATCTATTCGTTTACAGTTTTAATGTTGCTCCTTACTTTCAGTTGAAAAAGCTTTTTTTTATTTCATTTCATTTCTAATCGTTTTTTTTTTTTAATAATTCCGGGAAATCCGGCTCCCCCTCTATGGATATCTCCCCACGAAAGGTCTTCCCTTGGAAATCCCCCCACCAGAAAATTCCCCAAGATAATTCCATTGTCGTTAAAAATTCCTCCTGAAAATTTCTTACGGACAATTTCGCCTGAAAAATTCTTCTTTGCAAACTTTCATTTGATAAAGACTTTAATTTCTGATTGTTTTTCAAACCATGCCGGAGATTCCCCCTTTAGAGGGTCGTATCCAGGATTTCTTTTTGGAGGGAGGGGGTTTCTTACAAAAAAATTTCGAAGGGGGGATCTACCAAAAAAAGCTTTAAAAAACACATCAAAATTTGTTTTATATTCTTTTTTGTTACGTTTTTTACAAGTCAAACAAACATTTCGTGGGGGGGGGCAAACCCCCTAGCCCTCTTCCCTGGATAAGGCCTTGTCTTTCTCCTTGGAAAATGTTTCCTTTGTCCCCCCTCCTTCCAGTGAAAATTTGCTCTCGCAGAAAATTTCCCCAAGGAGAATTTCTCACGAAGAAAATTTTTCCCGTTGAAAATCCTAGCCCACGGATAGATCCCCTAGACAATTCCAACCAAGTGACAATGTCGCCCGGACAATTGTCCTTAACATCTGCACACGTAAAATTGAGTCGGCAAAGAGAAAGTAAGACAAATAAAAATAATTACCTATAGGAATTCTGGCAAATTACCCCAGTGTAAAATTTACCCTGGAAAGTTCACCCCCCCCCCCCGTCCCAAAAACTTTGCTTCCCTTGGAAAATTCGGTACTTTATAAGTAGCCGAGCAACACGCGAGAAGTGAAGTTTGGTTAATGCTAATGAAATAAAACAAAGTACGATAAAAATATAATAGTTGAGAAACAAATTTGGGCTATATATTTTCAAATTAGGGGGGGGGGGATAAAGCGCAGCATATATTAAATACTGAACCTAAACTAGGTACCTTTATTCCCCCTAAACCCCCCCCCCCCCCCAAAAAAAAGTTCAAATATAGTTCCCGGAGTGAGAAACCCTTTGTTGAACCACTATACGTGGAGACCAAAGTATTAACACATACATGTTGTATGTGTTTATACTTTGGTGGAGACTAACCTGTTATTATCCTATCTGATCATGCAGTTCTTCTCGCGTTGCCGGGCTACTAAATAAGCACCAAAAATTATCCTCGTGAAAAATCCACACAGCAGGAAATTGTCCCCCCCCCCAAAAAAAAAATGTCTGTATACTTCACAATAAAAATGTAAACTAAACGTAAACAATGGACAAGTTTCATAACTTACAGAACTTTACCCAGGGACTGTGGGGATTCATGCTATGCCCAAAGGCATAGTTATTGGAGCTTTGAACTATGCTAAACAAAACGGCTATCTCAAAATTTTGGTCAGACAACTTTAGGAAAAAGGGTGTGGTAGGGGGCTATCTGGCATCCAATCTTTTTTGTCATTTAAAAATGGCACTAAAACTCTTAATTTCCATTCGAATGAGCTCCCTACCGATAGTATAGGACCATTGGTTTGATACGATCACCCCCGGGAAACAAAATAAAAACGCAGGCGTGTTCTTTCTTCTGGCAAAAAATACGATATTCCACAGTTTGCAGATGAAAGCATAAAACCTCCACATTAGGGTTCTCTGGTGCGCTCAATCTGACGGTGTGATTTTCGTTAAGATTCTTCGACTTTTAAGGGGTGTTTCCCCCTTTTTTAAACATGAGGCAAATTTTTGCAGGCTCGTAGCCTTTGATGGGTAATTCTAACTTACTGAAACTGATATATTTGGAATCAGCATAATAAGTAGATTCTTTTGTTGGATCTACTTATATCAAAATTTAGTTTTTTAGAGTTTTGGTTACTATTTAGCCGAGGCGCTCCTTACTTACAGTTCGTTACCACGAACTGATTGATAAAATATAAGCTTATTTTATGTTATTTATTTAAATTGAATCGGTAGCACAAATTTGTCGTTTTCGAAGATTAACATGGAAACCTGGTGATTGTTTTTATTAGAAAACATAAAATTGCCCAAGATTTTGAATTGTAATTGAGAATTTGTATTATTTTCTGTATTTAAGATTTTTGTTTACTTTCATTATATTTTTGTTGGTGCTGTTTACTTTATTATACTTATACTTTGCTTTCTTTATTTTAATTTTTTACCTTCCATTTTTACTTCTCCTTTTATTTACGATTGCACTATCAATATTTACTATATCCTCTAGTAAAACTATTTTTTAGACTATGTGATAAAAGTGATGAATTATCGCTGCTGGCATTTGTCCAGAATAAGATTTACACACTTAACCTGCCACCCTTATCACCCTTGCATATTGCCTAACCCTGTTTTCGAATGCAGTTATCTTGACAATAATAAACTAAACTTTTAAAGCATAGTTTCTATTTGGGTACCGGTACCCATATTAGATTTGTTTATGGAATTAAATAAAAAAAAAAATTTTCAACTGAAAGTAAGGAGCAAGATTAAAACTTAAAACGAACAGTTATTATTACGTATATGAAGGGGTTTGCCCCCTCGTCAATGCCTCGCTCTTTACGCTAAAGCTCGAGTTTGTTCCAATTCTTTTAGAATGACCCCTGAATCACAAAGGCCGTTTTATTAGAATAAATAGCTCTTTTGAAAGTACTAAAAAAAAACTTTAGCGTAAAGAGCGAGGTATTGACCAGGGGGCAAACCCCCTCGTATACATAAGAATTTCTGTTCTTTATAATTTATGTTCTCATATACGTAATAACTTGATGAAACTTATATATTTGAAATCAGCATAAAAATCTGATTGTTTGATGTATCTTTTGGTATCAAAATTCCGTTTTATAGTCTCGGTTGCTAATGAGCCGGGTCGCTCCTTACTTACAGTTCGTTGCCACGAACTGTTTGATTTTGCTTGGAAATCTTTTAGAGAAATATTCATATTTCAACCTTAATGTTAATTTTATAAATTGAAGAACATGCGTATTTTTGTAAGTGCATGAAAAAAAGTACACCAACTGATTCACAGAGGGCTTATTCACGAAAGTTCTTGGAAATAGTACCTTTCAACATCCCAAAATATAACCCGTATTTAGAACCGACCCAAAAGCGTGCAAACCGGACAATCTTTTCAATATAAACGCCTAAAGGAGCACAATAACAAACCTAAAATATACTTTTTGGATTATTACCATGGATTATTACCAGACATTGGCGCCGATGTCGCGGATTAATTCGTATACGAAATTTGATTGGGATGGGTCTGACCTCTGCCCCCGAAAACACCCCTTGTAACAAAATCTTCTCCCATCCCTTGTAACAATATATTAAGATACCAGTAAACATTATTTGATATAGTTTGGGCACTATGCCCAATATTTTATTCGATGGGGGGGGGGTCAGATCCCTCTCCTATGGATAAACACTTTTGGAGGAGGAGGGATTTGGGTCCGATTCCTCTCTGTCTCAAGTTATATAATTCCCTATGTTTTCAAATACTGTCTCTAATTATTTACATTTTTCACCCCCCCCCCCCTGGCCTTCTAAAAATAGCCCTTTGCACAAACCTGTCCGTTAAATTGTTGACCGCTAATGCCACTCCAGGTGGTATATCCAGTAATTGGAGTTTACAGCCCCCACTTTTTGTTGCGTTTTATTTCAAGAGGGTAAAAAACAAAGAGGATTGGATCTACGGGTACCGCTATCGATTCGATTCCATTGGTTAATAGCCATAATAAAAGCTTCCATCCTGAAAACTTGAATGCAAATTATTGAAATTCATTAGAATGACTTGGTGGTTTTCAATCCTTAAACTCCCATCGGCTTTGATGAGGCGAATCTTTGTAAGTACAAAGAACTTTTGATTGCTATCAAACAATACCTAATTTCGATTCATGGTAAAAATTTCTGATTACTTTTGGTACAGTGTTCTCTCCAATAGGTTTTAAATTGTGTTCAATGTAATTTAGGTACACCGCAGTATGCTATTGAGCGATTACTCAATAGACTATTTTTTTCCGGTTGGCATTTTATATGCTTCATGATTTGGAATACGTTCAAAACTTAATGGAGTATTGGCAATTTCGTGTCGGCATCTTACTATAAGGTCGACATTCTCATATACGGCTGCCAAGATGTTTCTCATCGCGCTCATATAAAGACTAATATAAAACAGTATAAGAAAAAACCCTCGACGATGAAATTCATTCAGATAGGGTGAACTTAGGTTCTTTCGTAATGTCGGACTCTGAACGACATTAAATAAAAATAAAGCAAGTTTGTTCAACTGAAAGTAAGGAGCAACATTAAACCTTAAAACGAACAGAAATTATTACGTACGTTAAAGGGGTTCCCCCGTCCTCAGCACCTCGCTCTTTATGCTAAAGTTTTTTTAGTACTTTTAAAAAGCTTCTTATTGTTCTAATTAAACCCTTGTGTTTCAGGAGTCTTTCTTAAAGAATTGGGTCAAAATTCAAATTTTAGAGTAAAGAGCGAGGTGTTGAGGCGGGGGCAACCCCTTCATATAAGTAGTTGATTTTTCAGTTCGTAGTTCGTAATACATGTAGTTTATATTTCTGTGCGTTATAATTTTTAATGTTGCTCCTTACTTTCAGTTGAACAAACTTGCTTTATTTTTTAAATTTCTGATCCTTTTTTTTAAATAATGTCAGAAAATCTGACTGTGCCTCCATGGAGAAATATCCCTCCCCACGGAATTATCCTCTAGAACAGTGGTTCTCAAACTGCGGTACGCGTAACCCTGGGGGTACGGACAAATCTTTAGGGGATACGCGACAGGCGTATGTCAATATAAACATAAAACAACCCTTTGACTCTAGGATTGGCAATTTTAATTATATTTTACTCATAGTTTACTTAGTACCGGTAACTGAGATGGAGTACCTAAAATGTTTTGTGGGTAAAAAGGGGTACAGTGTCTAAATCAGTTTGAGAACTACTGCTCTAGACAATTCAATCACAGTGAAAATTTACCCCGGTCAATCACCTTTAACATCTCCGCACGTACAATTGAGACGGAAAAGGTCTTCGGGGGCCTGGGGGGGGGGCATCAAGTTATATCCAAAGACCTAGTTATTGGTTCTTTCAACTATGATGAACAAAATGGCTATCTTAAAAATTTGATCACATGATTTTGGGGAAAAGGGGCGGGGGGGCCTAGTGCCCCACGAATCTGTTTTGGTCACATAAATAGGGGACTAGAACTTTTAATTTCTGTTCGAGTAAGTCCTCTCCCAATATTCTAGAGCCATTTGGTCGATACGATCACCCCTGGAAAAAAAACAAATAGACACGCATCCGTAATCTTTCTTCTGGCAAAAATAGAAAATGTCACATTTTTGCAGATAGGAGGTTAAAATCCCTATAATAAAATTTCTCTGATACGCTGAATCTGATGGTGTGATTTTCATTAAGATTCTTCGACTTTTAAGGGGTGTTTCCCCCCTTTTACGAAAATAAGGTACATTTTCTCAGGCTCGTAGCCTTTGATGGGTAACACTAAACTAAATGAAACTTATATATTTAGAATCAGCATTATAAGCCAAGTCTTTTGGTATATCTACTACTGTTTTTAAAAATTCCATTTTTTAGAGTTTTAGTTTCTATTGAGCCGCGTCGCTCCTTACTTACAGTTCGTTGCCAAGAACTGTATGACAAGGAAGCTGTAACTAACCACCCAGCTACCTGACTAAGTGAGTCGAGTGACTATATTCATCTGCTAGCTATCAGGCTTATTGCTGTATCTTAGACCAAGAGGGGGGGGGGGCTGTTGAAACTGTAAAGAATAATAACAAGAAAACAAGTATTGCCAGTGAAAATCATTTAAATAGCATAAAGCTGGATCCACCGAATGTACTCAGGGACTTACCAAGGGGGACTAGGGCCCCCCTCAGAATCCTACATTTTTCGAACTTCTTCGCACTTCTTATTCAAGTTATCAAAAGACATTTTTTTTATTATCGGCCCCCTCAAAAAAACTTCCCACGTACACGTCTGAGCAAATATGCCACCTTTATATGGAACAGCCATTTCATGAAGGTAGAACCATCGCTCTTCTATCGAACGTCCCCTTTCGTCCTCTTAGCTTACACTGACAGCCTTTACTCATTCTTTTTGTAAGCTCTATTTTAACCATACTTGTCCTGTTTACCCTTTATATTCCATAGCGAAGCCAATAGACAGGGTAAAATCTTAACAAAATAAAATTTATAACAACTTTCAAGAACCATCTGGGAGAAAGCTTTGGGTTGTTTCCATCCTAACTTACTGCATATTCATAACTTCACTTATAAACAAAATAATCTAAATCGTTATTAACACCTTTCAATATTTTTTTTCAAAATCTAGGGAATGCAATTTGTTCAGTGAAAGTATCAAAAAAAGTATTTTCCGAAATAACAAGAGGGGGGGGGTAATTGTTTCCTTCCAATGGGCATCCCCGAATAGTAAGTGCTTCTTAGTCATTAAAAAATCCACTAAAGTCAAAATCGACTATTTAAAATTACAATAAAATATTTGGTTATAAGAATAGCAGTTTTATGCAGTAAAATAATTGCGGAAAGCTGATGTACCTTGAGCTGAATAATTTTTTGCATTATGGCAATTACAGGTGTTGATAGCCTGTAATTGCCTAAAAAAGGAGCTGATTTACTGACGACTGAGAGACCAAATTAGATGAGAGATTCCAGCAGCCCGGGATATGCTGTGGCAACTTCTAAAAAAAAATGAATTGGTGATTTGGATGAATGTTTGTGTCTAAACTATTATATTTTCATCTTATTTTATTTTATTTCATTAACATTAACCAAACTTCACTTCTCGCGTGTTGCCTAGCTCATAGAAGAGTACCGTTTATTCTGCTAACAATAATTCTAACAATAGCTATCTTAGAAGTATTTTTCGGGGATGGCAAACTAATCAAAGATTTCATGGAAGTGGGAATTCTGCGAAGGTTTAGCCCTCACATAAAACCACTTACGATCCTTCATTTTTCAACTATACTAATTTAGGCTTTCTAGATGAAATATGATTTTTCTACTCAGGAATCGCTTGCTCTTCTCTAGAGGGCAGTATAGCCAACATCTATACTATATTTAGGAGGTAATGGAGTCCATCGACCCAAGTGCCAGAAAAATGAGGCGCAAAAGATGCGTCCATTTAAACTATGAAAATCGGTTTATGAAATAGCAATCATATCTTATACCAAACTAAATACTGCAAACAAAAAAATAAAATAAAAAAAAATGCCCTGGTAATGCCTAATCAAGATAATAAAATATAATATGCTTAATATAATATGCTAAAATATATAAATATGCTAAAATATAATATGCCTAATCAAGATAATAAAATAAAATATAAATATGCAGCCTAACAAAAACACGATAAGAACAAGTAGCGCATGACCTTTACAAACGTATTGCTAGAACAACGCTATAAAAGGAAGTAAACCACAATGAAAACATGACGATGAAGAGCGAACCATAGCCCATAGTAACCGAAAGTTTTAAAATGCGTTTTTGAAAAACTGTTTAATGAAAAAAATTGTGATTTGTTCCCGATTCAGGAATGGTAACTACTATTTCCATTAGTCTTAATAGTAAAATTTTATTTTGAAAAACATTTACAGAAATTTGAAGAAGAGCCTAAAATCCATCGAAAATGGCATCGAACCGATATAAAAAAGTGCCTAATCAAGATAATAAAATATAGAAGGAATAAAGATGTCAGTACTTTATGCGTGGAAACAGGCTTACATTTCAGCTCAAATTGTTCCTGTATTTTGAAGTCCTTAAGGGCCCTTGTTAGTTTTTTATATTTATTTACTGGTCGGCAAGTTTTACAGTAAGTCTAGAAGGGGGATGGGGAATCAATCCCCTAATTTTAGTAAAATCAAAAAGTGGACGTAAGACAAAAGAAAATTAAATCAGTAAAAGTAAAGGAAAGTAACCATTGATCGGCACAAATACTTGGCCCGATATTCCTATTCTGAATGGTACATTTGTAGAAAATCCAAAGTAAGCTGGAACAAGATTTAACCTAAGAAACTAAAATTTGAATTGTAATTAGAACTGAACAGTTTAAAAGTAATGGAAAGGAAGAGTATGAAAGTAAAATTAAAGCAGAATATAAGTAAGATAGTAGAAGTGAAGCAAAAGAGAAAAAAGGGCTAAAGATATGTGAAATTCCGGTTGTTCTCTATCCTGGCAAAGGTGAGTCAGTTATTATCTTGGACCAATTACAAAGAAAATTAAGGAAGAGACAAATAGAATTAGAATAGCTTATATTTGTATTGAGGCTTTAATAAATTGCTTTATGATTTTTGCAGATAATGTTGGGCAGCATCGGCTGTTTCCCCTTTAACATGGGCTTGAGTGTCTTCTTTTTACCAGTTTTTCATGCTCTTAGTGAGTAGCCCCTCGAGACTAGTGTCTTTACATACATGCATGTATCCTTTTTGTGTCGTTGGCATCTCCAGCTATTTTTTCATTATTCTTATTCTAAGTTGCCTGCATAAATGATATTCCCCTGTGAGAGTGTCCTTTTTTAGATTCTACACAGTGTGTATAGGATTAATTCTGGTTGTATCATTCTAACTGCTTTCAAATGAAAGAAAATAAGTTACAGAAAATCTCTTGACATTCGTGAGAAGCACAAAACTTTCAACATAAACTTTAAGGGAAAAGAACCCCGAACATTCTCATAAAAAAACCATTTACAATTCGAACAGGATTGAACTTGAATATCATCCAATTTTAAAAAAGGACTGGAAGAAATAGGAATGGAGTAACTACAACAACTAATTTTCTATATATTTCAATATCGTTTAGATAGGGACATCGTTTTTCTTTGGAGGATGGAGGGGAGTGACAATAATGAACCGAATTAAGCTTCGAAAATTCTTCAAATAAAAGCCAAAACGAGATAATTACCTGGAATGAGATTCGCTAGTATGTCAAATCCATCGTTATTTGAGCATTTAAACGAAATATGATTTTCGTATGAGAATATAGCCTAGCAAGAATCAGTTTAAACTATTCCAACAAAAATGACAAGTGTAGGAAATACTAGGAAAGGTACTAGGTACGAAAGAAATAGGCGGGTGAAGTGCTCCAAATGAAATACTAACGATCATATTGTAGAATTTATGCATAATTGGTCTTAAAACTATTTACATTGTTGGAATAACAATAGTAAATACACCCCCTGGTGTAGTTTAACAATCGGCGACTTAGATGACTTGGCGAGAAATGAATGAGCGAAGGGAGAATTATAAATTATGATCCTTCTTTGTCCAACTTTTGCATTCTTACATATACAATTTAATTTATGCATGGCCTCTAGCAGCTAGGATTAAAAAGATTAAAAAAAAACATTTTAGGCGCTAAGCGCTCCTAAATACCAGTGTAGATATTTTAGTCTGTTCTTGAAAACTGTTTACTGTCTACGGTCCTTGTTCAGAAACACCCTAAAAGTATTCATCTGCCCTAGTGTTTTTAAGAATTAGCACAAACACATTATTCAGGGAGGAAAAAATAAGTTTCTCACGGCTCAAAACGAAAAAAAATAGTGGTAGCTTTTTCTAGCGGAAGCGTGGCTAGAGTTTTCCGCACCCGGAAGAAATTTTGATTTTTGTAACTCCCCCAGAAACCTTTAGAAGATCCTAGTATTAATGTAAACATATAACCCCCCCCCCCCCTTAGATGCGCCACAGTTTTTAAGGATTTTTTCACCTGAAATCATAAGACTTTGGTATCCCCCTTTCCAAGAAATTCTAAATGGACCCTAGTTCTTCTGAAAGATAATTGTTCAGATAAATTATAAAAAATATGCATACTCAGCTAGTGGAGGGGGCCCTGGGGCTGACTCCTCCTTCTGTATATTAAGGTTTTTAACATTGTTTCCCGCAATTTCCGACAAATTTTCTATATACTTCTCCTGTTTTTAGTTTTTTCTCTCTCAAAATGAGTCTTAGCCTAGCTCTAAAATGTGGGCTCCCAGAATAACTTTCAGTGTACATGCCTGATTTAACGCTAATAAGAATAACTGCTTATCAGGAAGATGCGTCATAGCTTAGACCCATTAAAAGTTGCATATAAACTTAACCCACGCATAACTCAACCCACATATTTTTTGGAGCGGAGAGAAAAGAGAGTATGTTGCATAAAATTTGTATTTTTAATCCAAAATGATTGGATTTTGGTTATATTAACATTGCATTTCTAAAATTTTTCAGGAAGGCCCTAGGGTGATATGAAGCACTTCTGAATTCTCTAAGAAAAAATATACCTCTTGCCAAACATTAAATGTCAATGCACTGAACCCACAATGTTCCAGCTTTGTTGTGGAACAAACTGCTCGATTCGGAAGCAAACCTCTGTTTAACATAAGATATTATAATAGTGGAAGAGCGTCTTGTCAAACAGTTCGTGGTAACGAACTGTAAGTAAGGAGCGACCCGGCTCAATGGTAACCAATACTCTAAAAAACGGAATTTTGATACCAATAGATACATCAAAAGAATCAGATTCTAATTCTGATTTCAAATATATAAGTTTCATCAAGTTTAATTTTACCTATCAAAAGTTACGCGCCTGAGAAAATTTGGCTGATTTTCGAAAAAAAGGGGGAAAGACCCCCTAAAAGTTATAGAACCTTAATGAAAATCACACCATCATATTCAGCGTATCAGAGAACCCTACTATAGAGGTTTCAAGCTCCTATTTACAAAAATGTGGAATTTTCCATTTTTTGCCAGAAGAAAGATCACGGATGTGTGTTTATTTGTTTTTTTTTGTTTTGTTTTTTTTTCCCAGGGGTGATCGTATCGACCCAGTGGTCCTAGAATATCGTGGGAGGGCTCATTGGAACGGAAATTAAAAGTTCTAGCGCCCTTTTTAAGTGACCAAAAAAATGGAGGGCAACTAGGCCCCCTCCCACGCTCATTTTTGTCCCAAAGTCATCTGATCAAAATTTTGAGATAGCCATTTTGTTCAGCATGGTCGAAAATATTATAACTATGTCTTTTAGGATGACTTAATCCCTCGAAGCCCCCAGGAGGAGGGCTGATAGTTATGAACTTTACCAATGGTAACATATAGTATTGGTGATTGGGACCCGGCTCAATGGTAACCGAAACTCTAGAAAACGGTATTTTGATACAAATAGATACATCAAAAGAATCGGATTTTAATGCTGATTTCAAATATATAAGCTTCATCAAGTTAATCTTAAGCATCAAAAGTTCCGCGCCTGAGAAAATTTGGCGGATTTTCGAAAAAAGGGGGAAAGACCCCCTAAAAGTTATAGAACCTGAATGAAAATCACACCATCATATTCTGCGTATCAGAGAACCCTACTGTAGAGGTTTCAAGCTCCTATCTACAAAAATGTGGAATTTTGCATTTTTTGCCAGAAGAAAGATCACGGGTGCGTGTTTATTTTTATTTTTTTTCCCCATGGGTGATCGTATCGACCCAGTGGTCCTAGAATATCGTGGGAGGGTTCATTGGAATGGAAATTAAAAGTTCTAGTGCCCCTTTTAAGTGACCAAAAAATGGAGGGCAACTAGGCCCCTCCCACGCTCATTGTTTTCCAAAGTCACCTGATCAAAATTTTGAGATAGCCATTTTGTTCAGCATGTTCGAAAATATTATAAGTATGTCTTTTAGGATGACTTAATCCCCCGAAGTTCCCGGAGGAGAGGGCTGAAAGTTATGAACTTTACCCAATGTTAACATCTAGTATTGGTTATTGGGAAGTATACAGTACAGACGTTTTCAGGGGATATTTTTCCTGGTAGTGGGGGGGGGGGGTCGGGCAGGGACGTACGCAGAGGGGGGCCTCCGGGCCAGGGCCCCCCCGAAATCTCAGGATTTTTTTTCATTTTCCCATAACTTTCTGATTTTTCTCACAGAATAATGGGTTTGAAGGATTTGGCCCCCCCCCCCCCCCCCGAAAAAAATTGGGCCCCCTCCCCCGAAACAAATTCCTGAGTACGTGCCTGGGGTCGGGGGTTATGTAGGAGGATCTTTCCATGAAGGAAGTTTTCATGGGGGAAGGGACATTGCTATGAAGGGGACGCCGGACTTCCCAGCATTATTTAAAAAAAGATCAGAAATTAAATATAAAAAAACAAGTTTTTCGACTGCAACAGCAGCAACATCAAAACTTTAAACGAACAGAAAATATTACATATATGATTGGGTTCACCCCGCTAGTCAATACCTCACTCTTTAAGCCAAAGATTTTTTAGTACTTTCATAAGAGCTATTTATTCTAATTAACGGCCTTTGTGATTAAGCGGTCATTTTTAAAGAATTGGAACAAAATTTAAACTTTCGCTTAAAGAGCAAGTAATTGACTAGGGGGCGAACCCCCTAATATATGTATTAAAAATATATGAATATAGAAGTTCGTTACGTAAGTTAATTCGTAAGTTACGTATATTTATTACTAATAAAAACGTTCGTAATAAAATGAAACAAGTTTTGAGAAAGCCATTTAACCAAAATAAAAGTAAATTAATATGAAAATTTTGTTTTAGTTATTCATGTACTGTGAGCCAAGATCAAAACCTGCATTTACTCAAAAACATTCAAAAATTAAATAAAAAAAACAAGTTTTTTTAACTGAAAGTAAGGAGCGACATTAAAACTTAAAACGAACAGAAATTATTCCGTATATGAAAGGGGCTGTCCCCTCCTCAACGCCTTGCTCTTTACGCTAAAGTTTGACTTTCTCACAACTCCATTTTTTAAACAATAAAAAACTTTAGAGTAAAGAGCGAGGCGTTTGAGGAGGGGACAGCCCCTTTCATATACGGAATAATTTCTGTTCGTTTTAAGTTTTAATGTCGCTCCTTACTTTCAGTTAAAAAAAACTTGTTTTTTTTTTTATTTAATCCTCACACAAGAACACCTTGACCATAGTCTTAAAAGAGGTAGTATGCAGGGGGTCAATTGTCCCTTAATATTTTGTATCACCTCCCCTTAGATTTTGAAAAATTCCTTTTTTGATATTTTCAGTAAACAAAAGAAGAAACAGCAAAAATATCCTCCCCCATCCCCCATAGATTTTGAAATATACAATTTTTTTACATCTTCATAAAAAAAAGAAAAACCAAAAACCGCTTGCCACCAGTGGTGCCAATTCATAAAACTATTGGAGAGAGGATGTATTTTCCAAGGTCTAGGGGGGACAAATTTGATGTCTAAAGTTCAGATTTTCTAATGATTTCAGTAAGCGAAAAAAATGGACATTATGTATGACGAGGCAAAAAGAAACATCTAAATTTCTAAGAAGTTAAACAGAAGGGAAAAAAGAAATGAACTGATCGACGTAATTTGCTTTATTTGAAGGGGCCAGATATAAAAAAAAAAATCCAAAAATGTTACCAAGCACCTTTTAAACTTAAGTTGGCGCGGCTGCTGAACCGCTTAATTAAGAGCGTCTTGTCCTCTTGACAAGACGCTGTGACAAGACGCTGCGATTCCAGATATGATATTAATAGAAATCAAACATTTGTATTCTCATATAAAAGTAAACAGCGAAGTCAAAACTTAAAATGAAGAGAATATATGTCTGATTTGCCAAGATGTCTGATTTTATTCATATAAAATATACTATGACTACTTGCATTCTTATTGCGCCCTTGATAAACAAAGCAATGACTAAATAATTAAAAAAGATGATGATTATTGCAAAATCAAATGCAGACAAGAAAAATTATATTCAGACTTGGCAAGAAGAGATTCGTCACCTAAATTAAAGGCTAATAAGGAATGGGTCTTATAGCTTGAACTATTGCTCTTCCCCTCTCCCTTCCTCTCTCTCTCTCTCTTTGTCTAATGTCAAAAGCTACGAGAACCTGCTGATATCCCTGAAATTAATGATTAAACAGTCAAATACGTTGGTTTTACGCGGTCCGTAAAACCGGCCGCTTTTAGGGTCAAACTATGATCCCTAAATGTGTTCATTTACTTAGCGGCATTAGATAAATACTCGGCCTAGAATAATAGTGTAAGAAAACTGTTACCTAAAACAAACTACAACACTTCATTACAGAATTCAGAATTCTGAACGCTGTTCAAGCGAAAACCGATCGTGAGTACTGCTGCATCTTATGGCTATGTTTACGGATCGGTTAAAAAAAAAAAAAAATGGGTGGCATTTCAAAAAAAAAAAAAAAACATGTTGCCATATTTTTGAAAAAATGCCAAAACTTTGGTGGCCCACAAAAACAAAATCTTCGATACGACCAGTTTTAAATATTAAGTTGGTGATAAATCAATGGTTCTATTTTCTTCGTTTGCCAAAAAAGCTTTACTAATTAATATTTTGTTTCTTGTTTGAAGTCTTGCCAAGTTACAAGACAAATAATATACTTTCTTGTTATCCGTACTTGAAGTTATTCCAATAGATCAATGCATGCCATCACCATAAATTGCTTTCATCACCTTTCTACAGGCTTCTATTCAATATAAGTCTTTCTTCTTTCCCTTTCCAGGAAATTAATGGAACCTGACACCCTTTCTCTGGGGGGGCTCTGTCGCCGAAGAGACCTGGATACGGATATTGTAAGGGATCATGTTACGCCTGAACAACTTGGCTAATTGAAAACTCTGCTGATAAAGCTTAACAATAGTCATCTCTGTTTCTATGAATTCCGCTCTATCTTTAGTCAAAATGTAATGAAGAACTTCCAGTAGGTCTGTACCATACCTTCCTTATCGTAGGTATACCATGCACGAAAAAAGAATGTGGCCTTTTAGCATATTTCCCTCATGAATCTAAGTTTTGTTGCGTTTTCCCTATTTTTTCCTATCATTATTTTTTCATTAAACCTATATCCCGTTGGCTGTTTCCTGTGTTTTTTTTGTCCATTCCCTCAAAATAAATTAATGCGTATTTTTCTGACATACACCCACATGTTTTGTGTTGAGTGAAAGGCTATGTTTTCATGCAACCTGATGCTAGAAAAAGATATGGTTGAGAACAGAATATTTTTAAAGTTTTGCATATTTGAAAATTAATTTTGAAAAATTTTGTTCTGGGAAAATCACTCAATACCCCTCATCACAGGTGTGACTACCTTTGATTCATCCCAGGACAAGGTTGGAGAACTCCTCATAAATGTATGAATTTCTGCCGTGAGTCTAGTTTATTTCGCCCTCTTTCTTGTTATGCTCTTCTAGCAGGGCCAATAAATATTTGAGTTGGCACACGTACAGAAGAATTGGAATATAGTCATTTCTGCCTTTGGTATTGAAAAATTTATCTGCCTTTGTTTTTGGAGTAATATTTACCAGACTCAACCCTTGTCTCTGTCCCACCACTGTCGTACTTCTTATGAGGTCTATACTTTAACAGCTGATAGATTAACGGTTATTGTGCTGTCTCTACGGTAACAGTAAATTGACCTTTTTTAGAATACAGGTTATTACTCTTTAGTCACTGATTTAAGTGCACCATTCAAATTTTAAACATTTGAGAGTTGCAAAAAAAGAATAAGATTTTGTCAGAGTTTTTTTTTTTTGGGGGGGAGGGACTCTGTAGAAAATTATGGGTTGATTTAAGAGTAGACGTATAACTATTTAAGGTGTAGTGTAAAGATCAAGTAGGTTGGAACTTAGCTGTAAACAAAGCCTACTCCTATCTTCCAATACGAGGTTTTAGAGAAGCTTCCATCGGTAGTCACATAAGTTTTTGTGACTACATAAGTTTTGTGAGTCACCACATTTTTCGCAAGTGAAATCTCTGTTTCTCTGTACTTTAACTGTCTTAATACCTTAATGACACTAGGTGCCAACCAAACTTAGATAATCTAAACTCTTGAGGGTACCTTTTTCACAATTTATTTATTTTTTCACTATTTTTTTTAGATGCAGTCTATAATTAAGGAAGGTAAAACACCAGAGGTAAAGTTATCGAGTTGCACTGACACTGCTTGAGTTAGCGTACAATGGTACCGACCTATTCAATCAGTGTTGCCCATTAAGGGGAATAGGGTTTAAATACCGATGTAATTAAATATATAAAAAAATATGTAGCGACTTTTGTCCCTGTAACCACATTATGCATATTTTCCTTTTATAAACAAGCCCAATAAAAGTAGATCTATGGCTTTCTGGAGCATTGGTGTCTGGTAGCACAAAGGAGGTGAAAAGAATGGAAAGCCATCTCGCATGACTGCCAAATATAAATAAAGGGTCTTTGATGCTTCGCGGAAATCCTTCTTCAGATATAGGAGTTTGGGGACCCCCTCTATTAATCCTATTGAATGTGGGAAATCGTGGAACTGTACTAATGCAAGTTTTATGGTGGTGTTTTGTAATTTCCTTATAAAAGGGAATTTAAGGTTGAGTTATCGATGACCTAGGGGGTTTAAATGATAACTACCATTATAAGCGTGCATTCAAGTGTTTTATAAGTTGGGTTCAGTAGGATCGCCTTTTTAATAGGAGGTTTTCAAAAAATCTCATTTAAAATGTTAATAGTCATTTTATGGTTACCAAACGTAATGACAAAAAATAAAACCAAAAGTGAAACGGTATGCCAACACAATAAACACAAAGTGGAAAAAATCCCTTTCCTCGTGTAACTTCTAAATGTCAAAATTCCTTTCAGATTGCAATCTATTCTTATCATAGACGTATTATTATTAAAATTATAATTTTTTAATTATAAAATTTAAAACTGTATTTATAAAAATAAATTTATAAAAATTTAAAATTATACTGATTCATATAATGATGATTCATATCCATATGATCCAAATTATATTATTTCATATCCACTTACAAAAACTGTGTATAAGCAAAAAGAAAAAACGAAAGCGCAAAATGTTTGAATAGTATATGAATAATAAAATTATGTTAAACTCACTTATATTGAAGCATATAGTGTGCAATGTTTGAGAAAAAAAAATTATTTAAAAAGGTGTCAAACTACACTGCATATGAAAAGCAAATAAAATCTCAAAAACTAAAAAAAATTGTATTAATATAACTATGGCTTAAAATTTCATCTGTGGGGCCAATTAACTTCTGTGGTTTCTTTGGGCGTTTAAAAAGAGGCCAAAGCGACGACGCTACCATCTGAATTCAAAAGCCTTGTTATGAGGGAGCTTGAAAAACAGAGACCCTTATAGAAAAACGTTTAGGGTTTTAGTATAATAGTCAGAGCGCCAGATTCTGTATCTCGCTTATTTCGATTAGTACCCATGCCGGAAGGTATAAAAATGTTAAGGTGGAACCCAGGGTAGTCGACTATGTTGAAAACGAATATCGTAGGGCCCATGTTCGCCATTGGGGCGTTTTTGAGATATAGGCCAAAAACACCAATAATGGGGTTTAACAATTATAATTTTTTTACAGAAAAGATTGTCAAATCCAGCGTAATCTTACATCAATTGAAAGAAGAGACTTGGGGCTACACAAATATGATTTTTTTGTAAAAAAAAAGATAAAAAATAGTACACTTTTTACTGCAGTTTTAAAAAAATTCAGGTTTTTGTCAACAAATTTCTAACAGAAAAGCTAAAAACTCAAAATTTTTTCAAGATAAAGTAATTTTTTTATATTTAAAAAGAAAGCCCGTTTAATTCCAAACACATTGAGCTTAGAAAAAAAGTTTAAATTATTGTGTCTGAGGGGGTCTGCAGCTTTTTAGCGAGTGTACCCGATAATAGAAATTTTGTTTAGTAACCTGCTACCTAGCAGGAAGTTTTTTTTTTCATTACTTGACAGCAGGTAGAATTAATCATTCCTGGGCAGACAGAAAGTCATTGACCCTGAAGTGATGAGGTAATACTTCAAAGTAAAGGTAAACATCAGCTAATTAGTGTTATTTAGGCAGACAAACAGTTATTTTATGGGACATGATCGGTTTGTTAGAACTATGGCTCAAAAACATCGACTAGGGTATAGTTTTCGGGTTCTTGGGTGTCAGTACCGGATAGCAAGTGATCTTGGTATCACGACGATTCAGAAAGTTCACCCACATTGCCTCATTTTGGTCAAGTCATTTAGGACGTTTAGTCAAGGTGGTCCGTCACACAAACTCAGTGGTGATAAAGATAATTTTACCTAAGATAACCATGAAAATTGGTCAGTGTGACAGACGGTGATTATTAGTGTTCACTATCATGTTTGACAATGCAAAAAAAAAAAAAAACGGATATGTCAGCTACATTTTATTAGAGCTCTTTCCGTCCCTTCTTGGCTAGAGTCCTCTTCAGGCTCATTTTATCTCAACTCAATTTTGTGGGAGAAATCACACAATCAGATATTTAAGGAAGCATCTTCATTTCTTTTTCCAGCTTGAGCCTGGAGAGGACCCTTTGCAAAGAAGTGCCAGAATACAGCTCTAGTAAAATGTAGCTGACGTGTCAGTTTTGGATGGTCCAATAATTCATAGTTTACGTACTTTATCTTTTATCCACTCATTTATTTTACAGACTCGTGAGAGAGTCATAATTACTCCCGCCCTTTACCCGCGCTTCGTTGAATTTCTTCACTTTGACATTCAGAGCACTGGGCAGAAATCACATTGCGTCAACACGCGATGGCGCCTTCGCAATGCTTTAATTAGACAGTCGGATTCCCCTGGATCGTGCCAGTTCTGAGCTGGTCGTTCATTGGGCTCCGAGGCTCCACACCAAGCCGAAGCAAGGCACTAAGAGCACTGCTTGGGCCGTCCACGACCAGCTTGAGAAGGGATCGAGCACCCTTGCGAGCACCCAAGCCCAACTCGGTAGCCAGTCGCATCTTGCTCCATTTATGCATCTGCTACACAGCTCAGAGAAGAGTTCCCGGATGTATTTTTCCGTTTCGACAATGGCCTCGATTGTAGCATTGACATGGTAGCAAGTGATGTTCAGTACCACAACGTGTGTTTACTACACTTTATGAGAAAGGCAAGTGCCCAGCCGGTGAAACAGACGTGCAAGAAGTGCTTTTTCGAACTTATTAAGGAAAACGAACAAGTTTTACTGAAAGGAAAGACGGTGAGACTCTGTCAACTGTGCGCTTCATTTATTTCAATCTTGTTTAGAAAAGACCCAAAAATCAGAAGAAAACTATTAGTCAACTCGCTTGAAAGACGACTTCTTACAGCATTACGGAATCTCTCTGAGCGGTCATTTCGCAGCCGGGGCATTCTGACATCTTTTTTCTCCGCGAGATATTTTACGCTGAAAGTTTAGTCGTTACTATGAACAGCGTTCAGCGGACCGTCAAAGAGGATTTTGTGCGTGTGGGGTCCGAAGAAGATGGCAGCAGTAGTGATTCGTGCAATTTTCAAGATATCTTGCCTGTGGTGACAGCCGAATCCAGTGACTCCGATACAGAGTTTGACATTAGTTTGAAACAGCGCTTGGCGTTAAAGAACTCAGTTAAATCCGAACAAGTTTCAGTGAACAAAGACAGCAGACCACTTTCGGAAAGCAAAGCACTGGATCGCGGGCTCCATCGCGCCGGTGTAGCACTAGAAATAGTTCAGTGTTTGACAACCAGGATTGAAATACACTATTCATTGCAGCCAAGACTTTGAAGCGAGCAATCACTGATCAGAAGCTAAACGCCAAAGCAGAAGACGTGCAAATAACACCCGACCAGATCTCCCAAATGATAGCAAAAGACCTCCACAACTTTCTTGTTTAACTTCTTGAAGAAGAAGAACCGTGGGACAATCCAGAGGTAAAACAAGACTGTATACCGAAGACAGAACAAAGACTTATGAACATCGCCCAAGATATTTTTTTTCTGGGTTTTATGTCGAAACCCCAAAACATATTGGGCTTTCAGTTTATGTTTATCATAAGACTCGAAGCAGAGATATCCTTCAAGATCTGAATAAAAAAGGTTCTGGGGTATCGTACGATAACATTCGACGACTCCTAGCAACAGCGGTAGACGAAAATGAGGCTCACACTACTGCAGACAGCGTCTATGTTCCTCCTGGTATAATAAAAGATGATGATTCTTTGATCCAATTCATGCAAAGACAACCTCGACTTTCTATGGTCCTCCCTCGATGGCACATAGACTCATATTACTAGTAAGGCAATGGTGCAGACCTTGGAGCTCTCAAAAGACACCCAATTAAAAGTTGTCGTGTCATCTAAGCGCGAGAGAAACCGGTCAGTTGAATGTCTACCAAAAGAAAAGCTTGAAATCAAGTGTCAGGGATCAAAGATCTTAAGGAAAACGATGATCGAGAAAGAACTCCTTCCTGTTAACTTACTTCTTGAGACTCCAAAAGAAATTAAACACCTGGACAAGGCAATACTGCTGGCTAGAGAATGCCCAACACAGCTTGTGGCCACAGAAGAAAGTCCCCCGTCGTTACCAAGCTATCGAATGATTTGCAGTAAAGTATCGAAGAAAAATGTTCCTAAAAGCAACGTGTTTTACTTGCCTTTCCTTCATGAAGCACCAAACAACCATGCAACAGTCGCAAAATCTCAGTGAAAGTTCATGGCGATAAGTAAAGCTGTCGGATGTGACGATACGGTGGTCACGCAAGATCTCTTCATTTATCAGCTAGCACAGGGAGTGAAAAGTAAATACCCGGATGACTTCAAAAACTTAATCCTACGGACGGGAGGCTTCCACCTCCTGCTCAACTATCTCAAGGCAGTTGGTAAGATAATGGACAGCTCCGGACTCAAAGAGATTATAGTGCAGGCAAAGCTGCTGCTTCCTGGTACTGGCGAAAAGGTATTTCAAGGGAAAGACTACTACCAAGGTCTCAATTCCTACTGCATACTGTACGAGGTCTTGCTAGCCCTCTACTGGGAGTCCTGCTAAGAATATTACGCCGAAGCAAAAGAAGATTTATCCGTCTGGACCAGCTGGTTAGTGCCATTGAGTTATTCAGGACTTCATTGGCAAACGGTGCTGACGCGCGAACTGCACTTCAGGAGGCAAACGATAACTTAATCACTTTGGCTCCTATAATAAATACCTACGACACCCTGTGAAATGCGTCACCCACGTTTGCTTTCTGGTGGCAGTTCTTGAAATACTTGAAATAGCGATGCAATTCATTCATGCTGAACGAGACTGTGACTGGGAGTCTCATTTGACAGCAACTGCTCGGATGTTGCCATACTTGGTGGCGGCTGACCATCCTCAGTATACAACATGTCTCATACAGTACCTATCAGACATGCGAAGTTTACCAGAAACCTTTCCTGATGTACACAGGAAGTTCATGAAAGGATACCTCGCAGTAAAGAAAACGCACACCAGGTTCACGGCCACCTGGTCCGATTAGATACTGGAATGTACAGTGAACAAGGATACAAAGACGACGACCAAAATAATAGAAGAGCAAATGGATGAGAGACAGACTGAAGCTTGGATTCTTACCTTACGGATTTCAGCTGCCATCAGCAATGGTTTCCTGCAAGTAGTCAACGTATACACAGAGACATTGAAACATCACGAAAACAATCAGTCGACGACGACGCGATTACAACTTTCGCGAGATAGAGTTCGACACATTTTCATTACATGTGGCAATCGTTCAGTAGAGTAGACTTCGACCTAGTGAATATTGTGACATCAGAAGTTGTGGACGATGAGAAGATTGTTTCTGATATTACTTGCGAAGCCACAAAAAGAAAAGAGGTGGTTTGAGGACTTTCTGTGCAACAGGAAAGACAATGTGAAAAAGTTTGCACTCCGAAATTTCCCTTCAGAGAGAAAAACTCAGAAAGTGAAAGGTGTCCCTAGAACCGATCCCCTGAGCTCTGAAGCAACAGCCTTGAAGAGAATTATTCCTGCTCAGTTGAGCTACGGCGAAAAAACACAGAAAGCAGTTGCAAAGATCCTCACAAAAGAGGCTCTTCCTTTCCCTCCATCTATTTTTGAACATCTTCCGCAAAAATCAACCAAGACATCCTCTGGCTGGAAAATGAGGACGGGGAACAAAGCTGTGCTGTTGAACTGGCTAAGAAAAAAAGGAGGACTTGCAGATTGGCCGGCGACTTTGAAATCCAAAGAAAACAACATCAGCTACAGTACACATCATTGACCTAATGTCCAAGATAAGGTCATATCGGCCTGCCAGGTTTGAAACAGTCAAATCCTTTGCGGAAAGATTGCTTCTATCGTTGCTGAATGATCTCCAAGTGGGTATTCCTGAAGTCCACATTGTCGCAGATCGGTACGACGTGCCAGCGGCGGATCCAGGGGGCGAGGGGGAAACCCCTCCCCCCTAGCGTAGTCTAATGTATTGTAATTTACTCAATTAACTCAAGTTTGCGTTAATTAAACTTGTTCATAACGCAAGTTTATCGGATCAACCTATTTTGCACCCCCCTAAGAAAAATCCTGGATCCGCCCCTGCGACGGGCTGTTTGGGAAGCTCACGGACACCGGAGAGTCGATCTCCTTGAAATTAGCATGCAGACTCGACGAGGGAAAGGGAAAAAAAACCTAAGGATTTCTGCTCTTAGCACAATTTAAGAACAGGATACCGTACTTGCAAGCTTAGCGTGTAAAAGCCGACTCCTCGAAAGTTTGTATGAAAACCTGGGAGCAGATGGGTGATCAGCTTCCAAACACACTCAACCTTTTTCTCTCAGGTGGGTTCAAGCAGAGATTCAAAGTGTCTCTGGTCAAATGTGGCTGCAGTCCAACTTTACCAGAACACTGTGACTACAAGGAATGCTGGTCCTCCAGCCACGAAGAGAGGCTGACCAACGCCTTATGACGCATGTCAAGTACGCTAGCCGTTACACTTGCAGCATCGTTGTGCATGCCAACGACACAGACGTGGCAGTAGTCGTCTGTGTTCATTTTTTGAAGAGCTTCAAGCTGAGGGACTGAGCGAACTTTTCTTAAAGTTCCCGACTCACATTATCCCAGTACACGAGCTGGCGGATGGAGATCCACGTGTCCAAAGAGGAGAAGATTATGTTACCGTTCGTGCACTGTCTTTCAGAGTCTTACACAACGATCTTTTTCTTCGGGGTCGAAAGCTTCTTTCTTAGACACTGCGGTGTCTCCAAATTTTGCCTCAAAAATGGTGTCTGTGACGGAGGGGATCAAGGATGCAGAAGGGAAGCTTTCAGTCAACGCGTTTAGAGAAGTTTCCGACCTATCAAAATCCCTGGTCATTGAAATGTACGGTAAACAGGCCGGATACAACTCACTGGCCAGTGTAAGGGCTTACATTTGGTGCCAGAAACAAGATGTGAGAAGACTGCCACCTTCTGACGACACCTTCGAGCCATGCATACGAAGAGCCATATTCGCTACACGGATAATCTTGTCGTCAGTACAGGCTCGGCCGAGCATTCTATAGCCAGTCCTCCATGGATGGAAGATGGCTGAAGGGGGAGTAGATGCGGTCGTCTCAAGCTGTAAAGAAGCATGAATAGAAAAAAAATTGTGTGTTTTTTTTTAATGTAAATATAATATTCTTGTTGATCTAGACCTCCTCTTTCGATTGATATAACATTACGCCGGATTCCTCAACCAATAACTCGCAAACAAATCCTGAATCGTCACACTTAGTTATAGGCTAAATTTGGCGTTTTGGCCTATATCTCAGAAACGCCCTAACGGCTAACATGCGCCCTACGATATTCGTTTTACAGCACGGTCGACTACCTTAGGATCTGTCCTCAGTATTTTTGTACCTTCCGGCATGGGTGGGTGTGCGATAGAGAATCTGGAGCCCTGACTATAAGTTATTAGCGGTATTTTAAAGATCTGTCAAAATAGTGTGTCAAAAACGGAATTTCCGAAACTATCCAAAAGGAGGGGTTGCTGACTCACCACCACTTGGTGTACATCTTTGAATGCCACTTGCTTTGCCACGAGTGGCACATTTCGCCCATACGTGGAAAACCTCTAACAAATGCAGCGTGTGTTATGTACTGTGGGCAGTCGCAGTTACTGAAAGCGGTCGGCCCCTAAATCCAAAGTCTAGGTCGTTTTTTGGTGCGGAATGAATTACAAAAAATAGGAGTTTGCAGAAAACTTATTAAAACAAGGAAAATAACCAACATTTTTGTTTTGGAAATTTGAATATGGACTAGGCAAACTACAATGTGTTCCAGAAATAATATTAAACTTAAAACTCTAAGAATTCAAAGCCACATATTTTGCGTTTTTTTTTTCACCAGTATCGCTAGGAGCAGGGGCGTCCCGAGGCCCCCCCCCCCGCCCAAAAAAAATTGGTATTCGGTAAAAATTTCGTCAACGGCGAAAATGTCGGCAGACATATTGCAAAATCGGCCCAAATTTAGCAAAATTCGTGATTTCTGCAGAAAATTGGGCATAAATCAGGTAGCAATTCGGTAAAATTTACGAAGATCGCCCCCTCCCCCCCCCCAATAAAATGAGCCTCATGATACCCCTGGCTAGGAGTTTTGGAAAAAGAAATGCCGTCCAAGAAAAAGGTAAAATGTTTTCAAGAAGCTCTACAATACTAATATGAGAACCGAATCCCTCTCTCCACCCAGTCATATGTTCTGACTACAATAAGTCTCAACTTCACTCTTTACTTTCATCAGGAAATATATTTTTAAATTTAATCTTTGTTCGTTTATTTAAGTTTTAAAAATATACACAATAAAACTTATAAAAGGGTCTTGTCCGACTTGCAAAGGAACTATAAAAGTCAAAATGAAATTTTGTCAAAAACAGGGTATCAAAAATAGGTTTTATTTACCGTTTCTTACATTTCCCTTTAAAAATTCTGCAATTTTGTCTCATAAAGATTCCATGGGGTACATTATCCTTGGCATTGTTGAGGTGAATAAAAAAAAAGTAAATTTCATATGAAATATTATCCTGTATGAAATAAATTCAAATTTAAGAAACCTGAAGGACACTAAAAACAATTTAAGATGAGTAGTTAACATAATTTGTAAATTTGTGTCATTAATATTGCACATTTTCTGCTGCAAAGATTTTAAACTTCTAGAATTCCAGGAAAAGGAATGGTAAATATTCAGTGGCTGGCCTCTTCTGAAGGAAACGTGTTATCCTTCAGAAGAGGCCAGCCAACAAATACTTTCACCGTTTTTATGCTTTCGAAACATTCAACACCAGATGTGGCACAAAAAATGCCACATGTACTTAGGATGACCTTACTAGGACGAACTTACAAAAAGCACGTTGATATGATGAAGAGTTTTGGATTGAGCCATTAGATCTCCCTATACGATATCGCTGTGGCCTACTAGTTCTGATAGTTAGCAGACAATCCATGGAATAACTATGGATATTTAGATGGTACCTTTTTTACATCCCAGCCTTTCCACTCTAGTAATAGCACCCAACGTTCTATTTTGGGTGCCGTATGGCACATTGTGATAGTCTTATCCATTCAACTTTATAAAAAAAAACTCGAAAATATTCGGTTTGCTTTGAAACGAGCCCTTAAATAGCTCTCTATGATGTTCCAGGGCCCTACTAGCGGCGGAAAAAAGAAAAGAAGAAATAAAAAGAGACACGTCCCTGCTTCCTATTTAAAGTGTACTTTTCCTTGTTTTTCAAGGTTGAATTCTCCTGAAAAGGGTTTTTAACATGGCAATCCAATGGTGCGCTTCTGTTTCGATCCGATGCCATTTTCGAGGGGTTTTCCACCTCTTTTTTTAAAAATATTTTCAATTTCTTTCCTTAATAAAACAAAATATTGTTTTTGCAATAACATTTTACGATTATTATTAATTAAAACAATAGTTACCGCTCCCGAATCAGCTATAAATGGCAACTTTTCCTCACGAGACAGTTTTTTTCCCTAACGTGTTTTAAATTTTGGGTTCTTATGGTCGCAGTTCATTCTTTACTAGGTTACAACTACCGCTGCAAACATAATTTAAATTTAGTTTTAAAATGTTTGACTGCACTTTGATTCTAGGGGGGGGAGGTATGTAAAGACGAAAAAACGGATTATTAAAAATCGTTTTGTATCTTGAATACACCGTATTTTTCATTAAAAATGGCAGTATTTCCGTAAAACCAGGTTTATTGTTTGAACATATAATGGCATTCATGTAAGTTTTTCTGGCTTAGGAAAATTTTTATTCGGCCCCCATTTTACCTTGAGATTTTTGTCTTTTCGATCAGAGCCAAAAATTTACTTGACAATCTATAAAAGCTATATGCTTTGTGCTAGCACATCATTAGGTACAATGAAAACAACCAACAAAAGAAGCATTAAGAAAAAAAAAATAAAAAAAACATTTTTCTAGTTTTTTTTTTCTATTTTCAAGGTTTCCCACCACCTGACAGGTAAAGGTACAAAAACCTGAACCTTTACAATTTTTTCCTTTTGTAAATCAATTATTATTAAAATTGGATATCCAATATTAGTACACACCCTTTTCGAAAATTCCTGGAAAGCCAATCATAACTGACAGTCTTAAGGTCTCTTTAATATCTTTAATTTACCGTTGTCAAAGAAAGGATTTATGATCTATTTGGAAAACCTGAATTGGATCCGCTAACCGGAAATTCTTTGGGATTTTCTTTATTAATGGGGGGGGGGCAATTTTCATTTATTGTTTATGAATTTGTTCTCCCAAAAAAAGCATTCCGAAAACTGCAAAAGTTTTGAGGAAAAGTTTGGAGTTCTCCAGGAGAACTCCTTGGACCTGAACAAAAATTAGGTAAGATTAATCTCGGTGAATACAAAATTGCGGTTAGATACTGATTTTGAAACTAAATCAGAGTCAAAATTTATTCTCTTAGAAAATCTTTTGAGAAAATGTTTGAATCACACAGTTTTCACCAAACGGATAAAAAAAAATTGAAGGGGTTATATTCATTGAAAAATACTTTTGTTGGTATCTCCATCGAAAAATTTGAAAAAAATGATAAATTCATCCCCCCTCCCCCCCGTAGATTTGGAAAATCATATTTTGATCTTCCCCTAAATTCTTATGATTGACGCCACTATCAACAAGAAGTTTTAGTGGGCAAAGAGGGCATCTAGAGACACCCTCCTACAATTACCTGTCCTACGCTAAGATGAAGGCAAGATAGAAGTTATTTTTCAAATAAAACCTAGAGCCACAGCATTATTGCTGCCTTATAAATATTTCACAGGGAATCCACACATCTACTAAAGCATATCACCTCTTGTACAGTCTAAGTCTAGTGGACTTTAATATACCACTACTAAGCCTATATTATGGTAATATTAGGGGAAATTGTTACTTTACAATTCTAAAATGGAATTCCGACATATTTTATTATACCTTAACAATGACCGAGGTTAGTTTGCGGTTTTACAGCCTGCCCATGCAAAAACTTGAGGTAATAAAGTGTCGGCAACCTTCTAAAGGTCCTAATTAGCTGAATCTGTGAAATTTCAAATCTTGACTGCAAAAGCTAGATAATCGTAAAAAAGAGCTGGTTCATGCAAATTTATTTTTAGTTAATACACGTCACACAATCTAAAAATTTTCAAATTCTTAAAGGTATTTGAGCTTGTTCGTAAGATAAAGTGGGAAAAAGCTAAAATAAAAATCGGCCGCCTAAATAAATCTATGGATGTTTAAAGTTTGCAGGTACAAATAAATTAAATCCTTTAAGACCTTTAAAGCTTTCATTGTTCTGAAGAATCAAAGAATAGTAAGTAGACTATAGTACCTTAGTGCGAATAAGATAGATATTAGCTATTGGGCTTAAGTTGCCTCCACACTGCTTAAGTAATTTCCTAGTCTACGTGGTTAATTTATGTTATGCTAAGCATAACCTTTCACACTTAAACAAGTTCTTTCACAGTAAAATAATGTTAAAAGAAGTAAAACCACCAGGATAATCGTCAAAAACCATCATGGTCATCATCCACAAACTAGCAGAAATTAAAAATGTGGAATAGAGATTGATATTTAAGCCGTGGTGATCTTGTGGCTATTGAAGCATAAGAGCTTGCGATGAAGAGACAGCGTGAAAGACTCTCTAGAAAAAGTTTATTAGTTCATTTTCAAAATTTAATTATTGCTTATCATAAAGTTCAATTTTGTTGCTACTATGTCAACTTTCTATAACGAAACATCAGTTAACATAACTTAACATTCTATGTAGAGCTCGAGTCTACTTGGACAAAATTCGTTTCGTAAGACTACATAACGCAATGTAAAGTTTTAAGTTATGATACGTAAAAGGATTTACGGCATAGTGTGAAAATCCCATTTCTGCTTGGATTAATAATTGTTTGCTATCAGTTTTCGATCTAAATTAGTTACTTTGTACAGCAATTGTGCTATGTTTGTTCCGTATCTGAGTTGTTTTTGATATGTACGGTCTAAGGTTCCAAGATTTTAGGGAAACCTTTGTTTCTCCATTTCAGAATAATTTTCCATTTTTTACAGTTCTTGAATCTAGGGGGTGCAATTTAGAGCACCTTTCCTCTTTCCAAAATACCGCTCCTGGTTCAAATGATGTGGTGGGATTTAAACTGACATTGACAATGCATTCAAACATCATTTCGATTAATATTTCTGGTTATTCTTACTATGCATATAAAAATAAAACCAAAAAAAATTGACTGATATGCATGCAGGTAATTTATTACTATTTCGTTTTTCTATACATGGTCGTCAGACTTCATTCTCTCCCAAATCTCACATTATCTTTTATTTAACAGATTAATGAATTTATCGCGTTATATTTACATGTCTTGGTTTGCATTGTTAAATATTCATGCTGTCCTCCCTTTTTGGCTACTTTTGGAACCGCAGGGGGCACCCATTCACAAAAATCTAGGGGATTAAGTATTTTTATATGTTTTTTTTTTAATGAAGACAAAAAATGTATTTCTAAAATCTAATGAGGGGCAATTTTGTTGTTTTCTTATTTTGTTCAATGAAAACACTCCAAAACGTTAGTTTTCTAATTCTTAGGGGGAATAGGGGAAAAATTCCTCCTCCCTCTGTCTACCAATTAGTGTTCCTGTAGTAACCTGCGTTTAAGTATGTCATATTGAAATAGATTTGTGTATTCATTTCATTGTAGGAACATACAAGCAATTTAAATTTCAATCCTTTACAACGGTTTAAAAAGGAAAAGATAATGACATAGTGTCTTGGTTCTCGAAGATATCTTTGACAGTGGAGGGGGAGATCAATTTCGAAGGATGTGATCGGGAAACAGCTTCCATGAATCATTTCAGCATGTCATTCATGGCTCATCAGTGGCAGCGGCTTTCACATTAATTTCCATCAGTTTTTGTCAGTCATAGCCAGGAGGATGTTACGCCAAAGAAATTTGAACAAAGAAATAGCGTGATTGCCGTCAAAAAGCATTTCAAATGCTAATCTAATTCAAATGTGGTTTTATGAGATTCCAATTACAATAGATACCCAGAGCAAGGGTCGTATGAGCATTTTTGCTTGGAGGAGGGGGTGGGTGGGTGGTTAAAAATCTTCCCGTGGACAGGCATTACATGTACTGCATGTATGTTTACTACTTTTGTACGAGTCGGACAAAAATTTTCAGGGGGCGGGGTCAATTCGGTTAACCACTTACTCCTGGATACGGCCATGCCATGAGCTAAAACATCACTCGATCCTTCTGAAAGTGTCGGATACTTAAAAGGTATGTTCTTATTTTAGGTCAAATGCTCTGGACTCCTCCTTGACAATGTGTTTTTTACACCGTCTTGTGGCACAGGGGTAGTTGTGGTTTGTTTGGATATATCGTGGTGAGGTCCCTTTCCGTATTGATTCTACATTGTATTAAATAAAAAAAAAACAGGTTTTTTAAAACTGAAAGTAAGGAGCGACATTAAAACTTAAAACGAACAGAAATTATTCCGTATATGAAAGGGGCTGTTCCCTCCTCAACGCCTCGCTCTTTACCCTAAATTTGACTCTGTCTCACAACTTTATTTTTTAAAACAATAAAAAACTTTAGCGTAAAGAGCAAAGCGTTGAGGAGGGGACAGCCCCTTTCATATACGGAATAATTTCTGTTTTTTTTAACTTTTAATGTCGCTCCTTACTTTCAGTTTAAAAAACTTGTTTTTTTTATTTAATTTCTGATCGTTTTTTAGTTAATGCAGCTTTTATTTTGGTTCACCGTCATTGAATAAGTAAACAAAATTTTGTTCCAATTCTTTAAAAATGACCCCTTAATCACAAAGGCCGTTAATTAGAATAAATAGCTCTTATGAAAGTACTAACAAATCTTTGGCTTAAAGAGCGAGGCATTGACTAGAAGGTGAAACCCAATCATATAGCTAATATTTTTTGTTCGTTTTAAGTTTTGATGTTGCTCCTTACTTTCAGTTGAAAAACTTGTTTTTTTATATTTAATTTCTGATTTTTTTAAAATAATGATTGGAAATCCGGCACCCCCTTCATAGCAATGTCCCTTCCCCATGAAAACTTCCTTCATGAAAAGATCCTCCCATGTAACCCCCGACCCACCCCCACCCCCCACTACCAGAAAAAATTCCCCCTGAAAACGTCTGTATACTTCCCAATAACCAATACTATATGTTAACATTGGGTAAAGTTCATAACTTTCAGCCCTCCCCCTGGGGGCTTTGAGGGATTAAGTCATCCTAAAAGAAATAGTTATAATATTTTCGACCATGCTGAACAAAATGGCTATCTCAAATTTTGATCGGGGGACTTTGGGAAAAAATGAGCGTGGGAGGGGGCCTAGTTGCCCACCATTTTTTTGGTCACTTAAAAAGGGCACTAGAACTTTTAATTTCCGTCCCAATGATCCCTCCCACGATATTCTAGGACCACTGGGTCGATACGATCACCCCTGGGAAAAAGAAAAGAAAAAAAAAAAAAAACAAATAAACACGCATCCGTGATCTTTCTTCTGGCAAAAAATGGAAAATTCCACATTTTTGTAGATAGGAGCTTGAAACCTATACAGTAGGGTTCTCTGATACGCTGAATATTATAGTGTGATTTTTCATCATTGAGGCTCTGTAACTTTAGAGGGTCTTTCCCTCTTTTTTCGAAAATCAGCCAAATTTTCTCAGGCGCGTAGCTTTTGATGAGTAAGATTAAACTTGATGAAACTTATATCTTTGAAATCAGAATTAAAATCTGATTCTTTTGATGTATCTATTGGTATCAAAATTCCGTTTTTGAGAGTTTCGGTTACCATTGAGCCGGGTCGCTCCTTACTTACAGCTCGTTACCACGAACTGTTTGAAAAGGCTCGTTACATGGACTCTGGGTTGATTGAGGTAGGATCTTTCGTTCGGTAGGGGCGTTGTTTTTTCGCCTTGTTCACCCTTTACCGGGTAATAAATGTGTTTCAATTTTTGAATGATGTAAGTATTTTTTTTTTATTACTGATCTACCTAATGCTGTTATAAGTGCTTTTAGAATTAATGGTTTACCATTATTAGCTGGTCCTATATCTTCTGGGACTAGGCTCACTACACCTTTTTTTGCTGGTGATACGACATTGATTTGTGATGCGCCCATTGAGCAACTGCTTATTTTTACAATTAATTAAATTTTGTTTTAGGTAATTAAATTAAATTAGGTAATTAAATTTTTTTTTTGCTTATTGTTGCTGCGGGATCATAATATAATGAAGTTTTATTGTGTGCATTTTATTCATGATTTTATTTCTCAGTAAATGGCTTCACTCTCCAACTCCTTATACCCTTTTTTGTAGCATACTCTCGCAAGCAACGCTTTAAGTGTGTTACTGATTGATTATTTATTTGCTGGTCTTTTTTGCAAATATATTTAACATGCTCTACATTAGCCACGTGCGGAGAGAGGGGGAGCCTTTGGCTATTACACTTCCTAAAACATCTCCAAATTTGGACTATCTTACTATAATTAGCCATATGTTTCTTGTAATTGTTTCAGTTATAATATTCCAAACTTGACCGCTGAAGTACACCTCAGCACCCGTGTTGACCCGTGTCTGACGATATAGTAGATTTTCAAAATTGTTCTTTAGGTTTCTTCCGTCTTAGGGAACAATTTATTCCCTTTTTTTATGTACATTAGTATTTTTTACCTGTTGATCTACGCATAAAGGAATGCTTTTTTTTATTTCTCATTTAACACTATATTTCATTTTTTTTAAACGGTTAAACCAATTTGGTCAAAATATATGAATCCAAAAATCATTATAGTATAGTGAATTTTATTATGAATTTTTTCACCGTCACATAGCCGACTCCAACATTACTTTTTTGTAATATCTAAATTGATTATCATTTTTCACACGAGTAATAACCCAAAAAACCCACAACAATAAGCAAAATTAACTTCTGGTGATTAATATAGTATCTATAAAACTAATTTGGTAAACTATCGAAATAGCCTCCATAAAAACATTATAAACGACTCAGACTGTAAGATAAGTAGCAAACTGCCACTTTATTAGTGTTTGTATGTTTGAATTAAAAGCTCATATTTGACTGGTCAAATCATGGTGCCAGTTCACGAAAATGTAGGAGAGTGGTCATATGGAAGATGACAATAAGCACTGTATTCTAACCTAGGATAAACCAAACTAAAACATATAACAATTTTACAGACGTATCAAACAGTTCATGGTAACAAACTGTATCAAACAGTTCGTGGTAACGAACTGTAAGTAAGGAGCGGTGCGGCTGAATAGTAACCGAAACTCTAAGAATCATAGTCTTGATAACAATAGATGCACCAAAAGAATCTAATTTTGATGCTTATTCAAAATATTCAAAATTCATCAAATTTAATGATACCCATCAAAAGTTACGAGCCTGAGAAAAGTTGCCAAATTTTGAAAAAGGGGGATACACCCCTAAAACATCAAGTAATCTTAGTAAAAAAATCAGTCTATCAGATTCAGCATACCAGAGAACCCTACAATAGAGGTTTCAAGCTCCTATGTACAAAAATGTAGAATTTTGCATTTTTTTTTTTACCAGAAGAAAGATCACGGATGAGTGTTTATTTTTTTTATTTTATTTTTTCACAGGGGTGATCATATCGAACCAGTGATCGTATAAGATCGGTAGAGGGCTCATTTGATCTGAAATCAAAAGTTCTAGTGTCCTTTTTAAGTGACCAAAAACATTGGAGGGCATCTAGCCCCCTCCCACACTCATTTTTCCTCAGTGACCCGATCAAAATTTTGAGACAGCCATTTTGTTCATCATAGTGGAAAAGTCTAATAATTATGTCTTTGAGGATGATTTAACCCACCAGGGTCCCCAGGGGAAGAGCTGCAAGCTATGAACTTTGGCCATTGTTTACATATAGTGTTGGTTATTGGAAAGTTGACAGACGTTTTCAGGGGGATTTTTCTATTGGGGTTGGGTCGGTGGGTTACGTGGGAGGATCTTTTCATGAATGAGTTTTTCATGGGGGAAGGGAATTTTCCATGGAGGGAAGCTGGATTTCCCAGTACTATTTAAAAAAAAAATCAGAAATTTTAAAAGACAAAAAAGTTTTTCAAGTGAAAGTAAGGAGCAACATTGAAACTCAAACGAAGAGAAATTATCACCTAAATAAGGGAGTCACCGCCACGTCAGTACATTTCTCTTTACGCTAAAGCTTTTTTAATACTTTTAAAAGAGCTATTTATTCAAATTAAACGACCTTTGTGATTCAGGAGTCATTCTTAATCAATTGGGACAAAATTCGAACTTTAGCGTAAAGAGCGCGGTATTCACGAGGGGACGACCGAGGAGTTCTGAAAGTCTTTTTAATTTCGCTCTTGCTTTAACACAAAGACACATTAGGGGGATATGACGCTATTCTAGCTTATGATAGCATTTCTATTATGGAAGTAATGGAAAAAGTATGGTTTAGAATTAAGACGCAAAAAAGAATTTCCTAGCTAAACAAATAAGTAAAATGAAGACAGGAAAGTCGGAAGGAGTTTATATTCCTAGTTTAGCAATACTACTACTACTACTACTACTACTACTAACAACTCACCCCAGAACCAAGCCGCCTGAGGCCAACACAGCTACGGACGCCCCTCTTCCATCCCAATCTATTCAATACCTCCCTTTTCCCACCCTCCCAGGAAGTTCCCATTTCCTTTAAATCTTTCTTTATGACGTCCTCCCACCCTAGACGAGGACGACCTGCTTTCTGTTTAGCCCTAGACAGTTGTCCGAAAAGGACAATCTTCGGAAATCTGTCATCCTTCATCCGCACAACATGCCCTAGTCACCTCAACCTTTCTTTTATTATAGCCCTAGAAAGCGGTATTGAACCACATTTTTGTACAGCCTACTGTTTGAAATACGGTCAGTCAGCCGGGTAACCTGAACAATCCGTCAGCAATTTCTCTGGAAAACATCTAGCAAATCTGCATCCGCTTTTCGGAGCGCCCATGCTTCAGAGCCACATTTGACCATTGTCATCACTGTACCTTCCAATATTCTAATCTTGGTTTCCAGACTTATCTTCCTATTCTTCCAAACTTTTTTTTACTGTGAAAAAACACCCTGAGGCTTGGCTATTCTACTTTTAACATTTTCACTGCTCCCACCATCTTTACTAATAATACTACCAAGGTATGTGAAGCTGCCTACCTGATCAATCTTTCCGTTACCCAACGTCACCTTTTCATCGCTTCTTATTCCTAGCCTTAGTAAACTTAGTCTTCTTAACATTAATTTTCTAACCTATTCTAGCACCCTGAACTCGCAAAACCTCTAAAAGTTCATTCATTATGCTCACACTTTCATCTAGGGAGCTTAAAATCATCAGCATAATCCAAGTCCAAGAGACTTTTTCCTCTCCGTTTGATTCTGTGGTCTGCCATTGCCTTCCTGTGCTCCTTAAGACAAAGTCCATCAAAATAATCCATATAAAGGGGAATAGAGCACAACCCTGATTAACTCCTGATTTAACACCCATCCAGCTGCTAACTTTGTTTCCTACCTTAACCGCAGCAGTGTTATTCTCGTACATAGAACTAATCACTTTAACGTATTTGTCTGGTATACTCTACAAGGATAAAACCTTTGCTAAAGCTCTTTTATCAACAGAATCGAACGCTTGCTCATAATCTATAAAACTGAGGACCAAAGGTGTTTGACAACTCAGGCACTTCTCAATTATTAACTTAAGAGTGAAAATGCTCAGCAAATTCTCAAATGTTCCGCCCATCTCTCTTTAACTTTTTCCTTATCGCTAATTGTGGCCCCGTTCCTATCTTTTGACTGGGACAAGTCCGGATTGACTACTCCCTCTCAATTTATTAACATGCCAGTACAATATTTTACTATTATGCCGTCTAGCTGCATCTTCCAGATCCTCGGCAATTTTGTCCATGGCCTCCACTTTATATCTCCTTAGTTCATATTTTAATACTTTCTCTACTTTCTTTACATTCCTTTTGTTTTTATATGATCTATCACTCAGATAATTCTTGTACAAGTCTCTTCTCCTTTCTATTAAACATAAAGCTTTTTCACTACTATTCTTAGCTGCAGTCCTAGCTTTCTTTCTTAAGACACCTTCAGCAACTTCACAAATTATTTTTCTAAAATTATTCCAACCATCTTCCACATTGTCAAATTTTAAACTCTTAAGTTTAGTATTCAACTGTTCCTGGAAAATTTCTCTTATATTATCATCCTGAAGCCTACCAACATCATAACTTTCCGGGAGGTAGCTACTCTTCAGAAATTCAGCTTTAAATTAACCCTAGACACTACTAGATGGTGATCTTTGCTTTTAATATCAACAAGAGCACTCCTATATCCTAGTATCTTGTATTGATCCCGCCAGTCTTCGGTTTAATATAACATAATCAATAAGGTTTGCTGTCTTACCATCGCGTGAATATCATGTTAACTTATGAGCCATTTTATGACCAAACACCTTATTGGTTATAACTAGATTGTTATACCTGAAAAATTGCAAAAGTCTGTATTCATTACTTTTTCTTTTCCTACACCAAATTTACGTAGGCTAGGACACCATCTGTCCCTATTTCTACCGACCTGGGTGTTAAAATCTCCCTGTAATAACATCATATTTCTACTTGGTTCCCTTTATTTGCTCCTGTAACTGTAAGTAAAATTCATCTGAGTCACAAGTATCTCTGTCAGTCGGTTCTACAGGGGCATATAGCGTACTACTATAACTGATACCCTGAACTTTTTAGTCATATAATGAGCAGTTAGTAATATATTTTATTAATACCTTCCCAGCCTAAACAAGACATAGCATATTCCTTATTCATCATGAGCCCTACTCCCTGTCTATGTACCCCATCCTTCCTACCTGAGTAAACAAATTCTATATCACCTTATTTTATCATTACTACCCCTGGAATATGAGTTTCTGAAACTCCTAATAAGTCCAGTTCGAATCGTCTGAATTCGTCCGTCAAAATAGTAGGGAGAGGGTAACCATTTCTAACTGTACAAGTGACCTACTTAGAGAGAGGACTAGAATCCGTGTACGAACAAGATCAACGGCCTGGACGTGTGACATCATCAGATAAGGAAATTTCGTCTCGTGAACATTCTTATCTGGGAGTTAGAAATACTGACGGGACAATATATTTTGTTTGACACAATTTCTCCATGAGACATGTTTTATAAATTTGGAAGGCTTCATAGGAGTTTAAAATGTATCTGTGCACAGTTGCCAGAACAAAAGGAAACGTCAGAGATTAATTGACATTTTAGGGGATTTGAAAGTAGAAACGAAAAAGGTAAGGCATCTCAGGGAATGCTAACTCTATTAAGAGATACATATTATTTTTTTGGTGGTTCTCGACTGTGTTCTGTATAATACACAAGTACTATTTGAACAACGTTGCCATTATAAAATTCTAGTATGCTAAAAAGTTGATACTAATAGAAATGCAGATGCCAAGAAAGGAATTTTAATGAAGAAATTTAGAACAATCCTTAGAAATCCTTATAAGTCAACTGGTGTCAATCTGGAGGATATGGATTACCCTTTACTAACATTTTTCCAAGGGCCAAAGGCCACCCCCCATTTTTTTCTAAATAACACCTTTACATTATAATTTTTGCGTCTAAAATTCATCCATTATTAAAATGATTTGAACATTGGTCTCGTATGTAATAACCAATTTGGTGGATATGATTGCCCTTTACAAACATTTTTTTTTAACCACCGAGCTGTTTGAACATAAGAAAAGTATAGAAACCCAATTTCTATTTCTGTATCGAACAATTTCTCAGTCACCATCTTTAATCATTCTTAAAACAATACTGAAGAAAAAAAAAACACTGTTAAGTTAGCCCAATTCTGAAATTTACCAAAGAAGAATTACAGTTCAATTCTAATTTTTCCAATTAATTTAGACTAGGTTGCGTGCGCGCACGTAACCCTGGGACCTCCAGATGAATGGAGACTTTGTGCAATCCTGGGCCCCCATCTTTGTCACAACATGGTTTTTGGCGCTTGGCGATGCTCTTCTATCAACAAGAGTTGAAATCCTGCACAGACAATCTCAAGTCTATTACCTCCGACTCATTACATATTCATCCCTACAGTCGTTTAGCAATAGTCTAGTAAAAATACTGTTTTGACCCGACATTTAAGCAACAGAATTGTCTTTGGCACCAAAATGTTAAAAAAAAATTTGCTTAATAGCATATCTCAAATCGACCCTGCGGAAATAACCCCTTTTCTCAAGGAAAATTGTGGGAAAAGGGGAGGGATGTCGAATTTAAATTTCTACAATGTTTTCTGGATTAAAAGGTTGTTTCCTATTAATTCGAATCAGGGGAGACCGAAAATGACATTAAAACTTGAAAATTCCATCGCTTAGTACCAAAATTTCCACCCAAGCAAGGTGAGAGGGGGGGATTAGGATCTTAATTTGTGCAGTATATGGTGGATTGAAATGTCGTCTCCTATGAATTCAAATCCGGGGAGATGGAAAAAGACAATATAATTGACAAATACTATCACTTAGTACACCATTTCCCCTAGGTGAGGTCGGAAGGGGTAAAAATACCAATTGATATATAATAAGTGATATATAATAATATAATAATACATAATTGAAAAATGGGGTACTAAGTAATAGAATTTTCCAATTCTGATATTTGATTTAGAAATACTATACACTACTGGAATTATTTCCACAAATACCTGGTTTGGCCCTCAATTGAAAAAGATTTTAAACAGTGTACTTTTTGGATAAACAATGATGAAAAAAACTCCAAATGAAGTTGTATCCCCCTTCAGAAATTGGTGTTAGCCGCTCCAGAAAGAGAATCCTACCTACAGCCCAGGTGGAAGCCAAATACTTACCATGGGGGAGGGGGTGGAGAATTGTCACAAATAAAATGAACACATACTCAACCGCATATGTGTATTTTCTGTATTCTCTTGAATTCATTCCAGGGAAAAGGGACACCACACGTCTTCAAAGGGGATTTAGTTGGAGAATTTAAGCGTGTTGCCAGTATTAAGGAATGCTAAGCTATCATTAGAGTCAGCTGGACGTGCTACAAAAAGGTTGAAGATCAGCTACAGTGTCGCCAGATAAATTTTGATGAAAATTTCCCCGTCAATTAAGCACATGCCTTATTCAAAATACAAACAGCACTAGTTCATTATTAAATGCGTTTTATTAATTTCAGAAGATGTCCCTAACCCCAAATATCTCCCTTGCTCCCTTGTCATTGAATACTATTGCCTTCATAAATATATTTACATTGCCGGCCCAACCTTCTTGCGTACATCTTTGTAAAACTTATGCGCAACTCTTGACTTCTGGCCAAAAGGGCTAGAAGGGTGAAATTTATATACCAAACAATTATATTTTCCATTATTTTATTACCAGTTAATATTAACTAATGCGTACTAATCGGGCTGTAACTGCAATACATGGAAATACATCAGCTACAGGGTTTCACGGTACTCAAGGTGCTATGTTACACGGCACTCACTTTACAGAAGAACACAAACGGCAAAATGCACTTCGGGCTTTTTTCGGTTTGATTTTGGGGGAAAAAAAGGGAAGGTTTTCTTAATTTTAAGGTAAAAAGAGACGTACTTTTTTGTATAAGGATTCCTTTTCTAACTTTTTTTTTTTTCAAACTTGAATAAAACACTTCTAAGCCTTTTGAGAAAGAATCACGACAAAGGAAAATAGATTGAACCAGTCATTGAAGCTTTCTGAATCAGAGGGTTGGAGCTAGCTCTTTGTGACAAAATATCTTGCATGACTTTTTTTTTAATATTTTAAACCATCCATTCAACTTTTCTAAATAACTTCTTGATATATTGTCACATGTTATTATTTGTTTGCCTGGAATATTTTTGGAATATACTTTGGGTACTTAACTGTTAAAGCAGCAACACTCAAGAAGTGAAGTTAGGTTAATCCTAATAAAAACACCAAAACATGATGAAACTATAACACTTTAGAAACAAATGTGGGCCGTATATTTGTACATTAGAGGGGCTAAAGTATAGCGGGTTTGCATGCAAAATGTGTTAAATACAATTTATAATGCATATTATGAACTAAGAATTGGTTTCTAACTTCACGCTGTCCAAATACCCTACCCCCACCCCCTCAATGCGCAAATATACAGCCCAAATTATATAAGCCCATTGTATTATGTCAACCGCCACTTGTTTTCCACTGAGCGTAAGCTAATTGTCTCTCAATACAGTCAGAAGAAACCGGTCTGTTCTCTTCTACATGGCATAATTCTTGAGTGTTTTGCTATAACATTACATTGCCAGCAAGTTCTATCATACCTATTAAATCTTTATTAATAAGTAATCACCAAAAATCATGAATCATCAATAAGCTTCAGCATTAATCAATCTTCTTGGATTAGAGCTAAATCTTTCTAAGACATTATGGATAATTGATTCTTGTTTGACTTTTATTCCGTAATTCCAGCTGTTTATTTCCAGCTTTTTCAACCATCTACCTTTTATCAACTGCTTTTTTAGCCATCTACCTTTTTTCAACTGCCTTTTCAACCATCTTCTTTTTTTCAACCATCTGCTTTTTCGGCCATATCTAGCGTAAATTGAAGTTCTAGAGGGGCAGCTGCCCTCCTCTGCCCCCCTTTCCGTACGCCCATGGTAGTACGTTTACCCTAAAACTTTGGAAGTATATGCTACAAAGCTTATTTTGATTTACAGAGCCAGCCATCGTATTACTAGTATCAAGATGTTAACAAATTAGTTACGTGCCAAAGACCTTTTCTAGCTGGAGGTACAAACTATATAAAAAATAACCACATTAATCTGGGCCCTCCAAGGCAACTACCTAATAACCATTTCAAATAGCGGGATCGTAAAATTTTACAACATCGCACACTTGGCAATAACAGTCCTTAGCCATTACGAGATAGCCAGACCCCTAAATAAAGGTCCTATAAACCTATTTGTACATACGATTTGTTTAGAATGAAGTGTATTTTATGGTAGAAATAAAGATTTTACCTTCATAAGAGGGGAATCGTTCAAATTCAGGGGTAATTTGACCGATAAATAATGACCACTATAGTCTAAGCGTAGGCAGAAGTGGTATACTACTTCATATGCGTTTTGAAACCGCTTGGATGATATCTATACTTTTTTATTTATTACACAATCTTGCTAATTTACAGGACCGCAGAAAGAGGGGGAATATCTGAGTTCTTTTCTTTTTCTCTGGCTCTGAGCGATAATGATCCGGTTGACTCTTATTGGTCTACTATTTTCTTGTCTCGAACAACACGACCAAATTTTTGTTATTATTATTATTATTATTCTTTTTTATGAAGTTGTGATCCAGAATTGTCACAATCTCAAAATTTTCGGTTATCTTATGGCAAAGCTGTGTCTTTCACTATATTGATAAATTTCTGTTTAGAAACTGTCTGAATCAACTTAGAAATACCCTCGAATAGCTTTGGTGCAACAAAAACTTTTTTTTCATTTTTGTCAAAAATAAATGTTCATTTCAAACTTTTACGCTTCCCTGCAAAAAATAAATGAAATAAAAATAAAATAAAAATGCAGGCTTTTTTACACCTAAAATATTTCTTGAGGTACTTTTGGAACTCATAAGTATTCCAAAATTCAGTTCTTGAGGGTCTAACATACTTTCTTGGCGGGTAAAAGTCAATTTGGATACAAAAAATTCTCAGCAATATAGACGAGATTTTTTTCGTGGAGCAGCACCTATTTCAATGGTCCTGCTGCTCGAATGCTTTGTTCACACTGATCAAATCTACGAAAAATTGTTCATAATAATGCCAGAAGAAAGTCTTTCCCGACAGAATTGAGTATTGTCACAACACGTAGTAATATTGACAAAATAAGTACACTCGTAGAAAACGGTCCTGGTTCTCGTTTGGAAGAGGCAGGGAGGGGATTACCTAGTCTGGCAAAAATACCCTTTATAGTATTTATATTTAAAAGCTAAAAAAAAATCCCCCTCCCCTCTCAGATCAGAAAATACTTTTTTCATATCTTCATGAAGAAAACAAAAATCCTAGCCCCTCTCCCTATATTTCCGTGAAGTGGCAACTTTGCCCCCAAGTTTTGAAAAAGAGGGAAAAATCCCTCAATACATGAAGTGATCTTAATGAAATCACATCAGAAGATTTAGTATATCAGAGAAACCTACTGTAGAGGTTTCAAGCTCCTATGTGCAAAAATGTGGAATTTTGCATTTTTTTGCCAGAATTTTTCAGTTCGGATGCGTGTTTATTTGTTGTTTTTTTTTTTTTTTTTCAGGGGTGGTCGTGTTGAACCAGTGATCCTAGAAGAACGTGAGAGGGCTTATTTGATCGGAAATAAAAATTCTAGGGTCCTTTTTAAGTGACCAAAAATATTGGAGGGCAGTTAACCCCCCTCCCACGCCCCTTTTCCCAAAGTTGTCCGATCAAAATTTTGATATTGCCATTTTGTTCAGCATAGTTGAAAGGTTTAATAAAACTGTCTCTTTCAGGATTACTTGACCCCCTCCCCCTGACACACACACAGCCCTGAAGGGAAGGGCTGCAAGCTATGAACTTTGCCAATTTTTTTACATATAGTTGCCCATTGGTTATTGGGAAGTGTAAAGATATTTTTTTGGGAGGATTTCCGTGGGGGAGGAATATCATCACCAGGAATAATTCTCCGTAGGAAATTTTCCGCGGGAGAAACTTTCCAACTTGATGGGATTGGGGCAGGAAAAAGCTTTCCACATAAGGGTGATTTCCGGCATATATTGAAAAATGATCAGAAATTTAATAAAAAAAAAGAGTGTTTTTTCGAATGAGAGTATTTATTCATTTTATTCAAAACAGGAGAACTTTTCAAGTGGAATCGTGAGCAAGAAACTTTCAGGGGGGACTTTGCAGCGAGGATGAAGTTGTACGGGGTATTTTCCCAGGGGGAGCATTTTACGTGGGGGGACCTTTCCATTTAGGAATTGTTCTTGGGGGGGTTTCCATGGAGGAAGAGACGGTTTTCCCGGCATTATTTGGAAAACGGTCAGAAACTAAAATAAAAAAATAAGTTTTTTCAACTGAAAGTACGCAGCAACGTTAAAACTTAAAACGAAGAGAAATTACTCTGTATGTGAAAGATACTGCCTCCTCCTACGCTAAAGTTAGATATTTTGTCCAAAGGACAACTCCTGAAACACAAGGACCGTTTAATTAGAATATCCAACTTTTTTAAAGGGCTTAAAATTTTTGTTGTGTGAACAGAGGGGTATTGAGGGGGAGGCAGCCTCCCGCATATACGAAATAATTTCTGTTTTTTTAACTTTTAATGTTGCCCTTACTTTCAGATGAGAAAACTAGTTTTAAACAAATAAAGGATAAAGAGATAAAGAATATATTTAAACATACAGAGAAGGAGGGAGAAAATAAAGAGCAAAAAATTAAAACAAAATGCTGAATGTTTATGGGTACACATAAAGATAAGTCTTCAGGACTTCTTTGAACATTGGTAGAAGAGATTATAAGGAAGGGATTAAAGAAATTGGAACTTGATTCGAGGGAGTTAATAGCAGAGGTCTGAATAGCGTGGGTAATATGAGGAGTAGCCTATATGACGCTTTGCAGCCTTCAAACTGTTTGGTGCTTCGCTCAGTTGGGTGGTTAATAATAAAAAAGATCTTAATGTAGGCTGTAAAATAGAAATATGTGCTTTAAAACTACATTTGAAAATTATAAAGAAAATTCATCGTGAACAAATTGACTTCAGCATAACTCAAGCCCATACACGTACACAAGGCGGGGGGCTATCCCTCCACCGAAATCTTGAATTTTTCCCGTATTTCTTACTACTTCTTATTGATGTTTTCCAAAAAAATATTATCGGATCCACCACCCCCCCCCCCCCCACAAATCCTGCTTACGTGCCCGTTCAAGCCCATCTATTCTATAACGCTAGCCCGGTTGATTGACTGCTAAATAATGACCTCGTTGAAAGACTCTTTGGCCAATTGTTTTAATTAATTGAAGCGTGATTGAGGGATTTGATTCATGCAATACACAAAAATGATTTCTAGCTAAAGATATGTTTAATTGTGACTTAGCCTCTCTTAAATCCTGCACATCAAATTCCATGTTTATACATTCCATGTACAAAATTGATTGACTATCAGTAAAATTGATGAGTAAATTTATCAAATATTTCGTATTTGTTCTTCATCTGTAAACTTCGATATCTGAACGAGGATCTGGCTCTTTTTAAACAGATCATGGTAACGAACTGTAAGTAAGGAGCAACGCGGCTCAATAGTAACCAAAACCCTAAAAAAAGGAGCTTTGAAACTAATAGATATATCAAAAGAATCGGCTTATTATGTTAATTCCAAATATATAAGGTCATTAAGTTTAGTGTTCCCTATTACAAGCAATGAGCATGAGAAATATTGCCTGATTTTCAAAAAGGGGGGAAACACCCCCCTAAAGATGAAAAAATAATAAAAATTCACGCCAACAGATTTAGCATATCAGAGAACTCTACTGTAGAGGTTTCAAGCTTCTGTCTGCAAAAATGCGTTTTTTTTTGCCAGTAGAAAGATCACGGATGCGTGTCTAATTGTTTTTTTTTGTTTTTTTTTTTTCATAGGGGTGATCATATCGACCCGATGGTCCTTGAATATCGGTAGAGGGCTCATTCGAACGGAAATTAACAGTTTTAGTGCCCTTTTTAAGTGAACAAAAGATCGGAGGGCAACTAGGTCTCCTCCCACGCCCCCTTTGCTCCAAAATCGTCTGATCAAAATTTTGAGTTAGCCATTTTGTTCAGCATAGTTGAAAGGCCCGATAACTATGCCTTTAGAGATAACATGACCCCCGACATCCCTTAGAGAAAGTCTAATTTGTAAGATTCACCCATTGTTTACGTAAAGTATTTGTTATTGGGAAGTATTTTTCAAATTGAGGAGAGGGGGGGGGTGGATTTTCTTCTGGGAGTATTTTACACGAGAAGAATTTTCCATAGGAAGGTAATTCTCTGGGCGGGGGGGGGATTTTCAGGGTAAATATTACACTGGAGGAATTTGCCAGAATTTCTACACGAAATTCTTTTTATTTGTCTTACTTTCTCTCTCCTGACTCAATTTCACGCGTGGAGATGTTAAGGGGAATTGTCTGGGCAAACTTTCATCGGGATTGAATTGCCTGGAGGATCTTTTCGTGGGGAGGAGGGGTTTTCCGTGGTGGTGGAGTCAGATTTCCTGGCATCATTATAAAAAAAATTAGAAATTAAATGTAAAAAAAAAACGATTTTTTCAACTGAAAGTAAGGAGAGAAACAATAAAACTTAAAACAAACAGAAATTATTACGTATATGAGGGGTTTCCCCCTCCTCCAAATCTCGCTCTTTATGCTACAGTTTGAAATTTGTCCCAATTCTTTAAGAATGACACCTGAAACACAAGGATCGTTTAACTCGAACATTAAGAAGCTTTTTTTTTTAAATGCTAAAAAAAAAATTTAGCGTGGAGAGTGAGGTGTTGAGGAGGGGGCACCCCACCCCTCATATGCGTAATTATTTCTGTTTGTTTAAAGTTTTAATCTTGCTCCTTACTTTCAGTTGAAAAAAGTGTTTTTTTATTTAATCGTAATACCAAAGCGATGTTCATATTTAACTCTGGAACGGTGTCAGCCGATATAAGTAAATAATTCAAGAATCGATGCATCATAAAAATGGCTGATCATTTTATCATCATAAAGCTATCAAAAACATTTGTCCCATTTGTGTGAAAGAATAAAAAAAAGACTCCAGCACCATCAAGTGGGATAATACTTATTAGGACACCATTCTTCTCGAGTCGTTTCTTACTAGTATACTGAATGGAGGTTTAATGAAATGGAAATGGCTAATTAAATTGAATTACCAAGGAATTGGACTCTCGTATCGTAAATCCTAATATATTTTTATTCAAGGATGAATAATAAGATATATTACAAGTCGTAAATGTTTTTTAGTGTTAACCAAATGTTTTTAATTCATCCAGGCAAAAATGGAATTAATTTTAAATTAATATTTTATGATTTGCTTTTTAACTGAAAGTATGTAATTCAGTCTAGTGGAATATATCTCTGAAAAGGATTTTTGTTTTATATCTTTTTGAAGTTATTTGATTTTTTTTTTTCAATTCCTGTTTACGGACTTTATGACATGGGCAATGATACTGCAACTTCAACAAATTTTTCGCCGTAAATAATTGCCTATGAGTTTTTGCTTAATTATGATCAATTAGGCTTCCAAGTTTAAGGAAATTACAACACTAAGTAATGGAGTAATTATGAACTTCTGTAACTATAAATTACTGTTTGGTTGAAACTACTGTTGCATTTTGGAATTAATGTTAAATGGGAAAATTCTTAACGAGACAGTTTGGTTTTATTATTGCGGCAAATTTTTTATTAAATTTTGTTTTATTAATTTTTTTATTCCGGCAACTCTACCCTCATAGTTTCCTAGCTTGTGCCGTATTACTGCACTTCACTGAGCTGCACCCCTAAAAATGTACCGCTCACAGGCTACACCCTCCCCTTTTATATAACTTACAAGTAAAAAATTTCCCATCTCTGAGCTTTCCTGAACACTTTAATCTAAAGTCTTGAAACTGTTCCTTTTTTTAGACGGGATGCCATTTCCCATTGCTTTAAGTTCGCCAACTTGCGCTGCGGCAAGTTGTGGAAGCTGGGAGCTGAATAGGATGGTGGAAGATAGATTACTGTCATCTCGCAGCACCGACATTACAGGCATAGTTCGAAAAACCCTGTAAATCAAAGGGATTATAGATTAATTTCCATCTCGCCCCCCTCAGACCTCCTTCTATATTTAAATGAAGGCTCTTGGAAATTCAGGATATTTTGGCATAAAAAAAAAACCCTTTTTGAGGTTCAAGTAAACATTCCCCATTTACTTACAGCCCAATTGACCCTCTTCAATAAAGGCTGATATGTAATTATAAACCATCTTACATCATGGTTGCAGAAGTAGCTGCAACCTGGTAAAGAGCGAACCACAGCCCATAGTAACCAAAAGCTGGAAAACACGTTTTGAATAAAAACTGTCTATTGAGAAAGAATCGCCATTTGACACTGATTCAGGAATAGTAACTATTATTTCGATTAATCTTAAAAGCAAAAGTTTTTTATGAAAACAACTTTATGGTGATTTCAAAAAAGAGCCTGAAGCCCCTCGAAAATTGCGTCAGATCATAATAAAAATTGAACCATTGCAATCAAAATGATGAAAAGCCTTGTTTAGGATAATTACAGTCCCCCACTTTGAACAAAAAGGAAAATCAGCTTTTTTGCACTGGTAGCACTGATGCGTCTCCTTTACTTTTTTCTTTATTTTATTCTACCAGGACTAGTGGGTTATCAGAACATCATAGAGCTTATCTTTTAAAATACACATTCAAAATATACGCTTAAAGATTTCAAGGTATGTTAGTTTAATGCGGAGGTTGAAGCATTATTTGCCCTACTCTGCTTTACGAAGCTTTTATTTTGCTCTGATTCAGTTTTCCGTTTAATATTAATCATTGTTCTCTAGTATATTTATCTACATTTAAAAGCCATATAAAACCAATACAGATTTTACAAAATAAAGCCCTAAGAATCCTGAAACTTTTTATTCCATCGCCTATTGCACTTCCAGATAAGTCTTCTGCAGAATCTTTATATACTTATCTAGATATTACTTCCAGTTTCTCAACAATTTACTTTTGGAGCAATTATTTTCGAATTTAATTATGACATTAAGAAATTACCGCCATATTACTTCAATCATTTTGTTCTCCCAATCACAAGATTTACATAATTATGACACGCGACAAAAAAAGAGTATCTACATTGACAAGTATAGTACTGAGAGACAGCGTTGTCACTCTGACCATTTTCTTTTTACTAGTTTTGGGCGAAAAAATTTACTAGATTGGCTTCCGTTTTACTAGATGTTGCCAAAAACTTGCGCGTGTCGCGGCTTTCGCCGCGATACGCGCATTGCGTGAGAAAGCTAGTAAATACTTTTGTCATCAAAATGAAAACAAAACTAAAAAGTAGCTAGTGTGTATTTTTTTTCTGCTTGTGCAACATCTTAATATGATTTCTTTTGGCCATTCGGCTTTTTTGTCTTCAAATATGTAGGAAATGTGTTCCTAGTTATTCATTATATCCAAACAGTTTCTTCCAGCCTCCTAATTTTCGACAGGCTCGGCCTTACTCCATAGTTTAACGAACTTTTCTGGAAGTTTTTTAGTTTCTGTATATACTTACAACTAGGCTTCACAAAAATTTCAGGTACACAAAAAAAACAAACAAACGACCACGAAAAATGAAGTTCAAAGTAAAAAACAAAATAATAATAAAGTCCGATTCGACAGACCAAATTCGACTTTTTCAAAGCTTAAAAGCGGTCCTGTTTCCCAGGGACCGGGTTCGTTCGCGTTCATCTTCCATTTTCTGCATCTATCAATCAGAGCGGGCGGAATCTCCCACTCCGAAACACATCTTGTGTCTCTGAGGCAGAGTTGCTTGGAGTGCATGAGAGCTCCAACTGTGTCGATATTTAATCGGTTTCACCCAGTCGTCTTGATAATATTTAAACTGGAAAACTGCCGCTCTGCACCGGCTGAAGCATGGGACAAAGCACAGAGGGTCAACATAAACCTGGGGAGCACTCGGAACATGGCTTTCCCGCTACCATCTTTCAGTTTGGTAAGCATCTTCCAGAATGTAGGAGGACACTCTAAATCTGATTCTAATACTATTTCTGAAATAAATTCACTTCGGATTTGAATTTCCTCGTACTCACTATTAAGGTCCTCCAGCATCTTCATCCTCTCCCCTTCCGTTCTGCAGTCTCTAACAGCAACATGTTTAAACCTCTGTAGAAGCGGGAAAAGGGACATAGTTTTCGTTGCTCATAGCTTTCAGTGGATCCAGAAGCTCTAAAGATGTAAGAACAGGGTCATCCAGTCTTATCCTAGTACGGATCTGCTTAGCAGGTTCAATAAGATAAGCAAGGCAGGCTTTTCGAATAGCTTGCATTCAGTGACGTCGATCTTCCACTGACAGGCTTTCAAGGTGCAACTCGGTATTCATCCCAAGTTTAACATTTTCAAGCTTCAAAAAGTTTTCAGGAGTGCTCACGTTCAGGGAAGTAATGTTAACTTTGAGCTTCTCAGGACGAAGGAAACACAGCAGAGTAGACAAGTAAAGCTCGCGGGTATGTCTCAAAAGGCAATGAATCCTTGTTCCGCGTGACTGAACTCAAGGTTGAACTTGTTGATCTTTGCCAGTATATACGAGAGGAAGTACAAGTAGGCCTTATTCACGCCTATATCCATCGCACTTAGCAGATTTTTGGCTTTATCTCTTGTAGAGCTGTCCGACGATGTTAGGGACAAGTCTGTCAGATACAAATGCAAGGCTGGCCACTATTCAAGTAATTTGTTAATTCCGGCTTCAAGCGTGCCGCTAATCTGCAGAAGTCTGTGGTTGGCAATTTCACAAAACTCTTGGAAAACCTTCAGTTCCAACTGTCTCTTAAGGCTTGCGCTTATGAAGTTGATGAGTTCCTTCACGAAAGTTTTGACTTCAGCAGGTAAGTGCTTCGCTGCAGCCGAAGCACACAATGCAGCAGTATGGCAAGTGCAACCAAGGACAAACAGCTGCGGATTTTCACGCAGCAGCTGGGCTGCAAGGCCGTTTTCGCACCCCATATTGACCGACGCATTATCAAGACCAAGCCCAATCATATTTTCTAATGGAACATCAACTTTCTTAAAGTACTTCGTCAGAAGATTGTTTTGCCCACTTGTAGTTGCGTCGTCCACCTTTAGTAGTGCCAGGAATTCTTCCCTCACGGTATTCTCACTGTCTACATATTTCACAATAACAACTAGGAACTTCGTAGCTGATCTGTCTGTGCTTTCGTCGGCGATTATTGAAAAAAAGTTCTTCTGAAGAACAGATGCTAAAGTGTCCTCGCCATGAATTCCTACAACATTTTTAATAATGCCAGTCAATTTAGTTCGCTTCATTTCAACACGCTTGGCTGTAGCTGAATCCCCAAAAGACTTTTTCAAAACGGGAACGAGAGTATCAATTTTTTTCAAAGGAATATCTTCAGCTGTAACCCATGCTGCAAGGTGTAATTCAGCAGCTGACACCATCCTATCACTGTTCACTTTTTCCTGCCTTTGCTCGTTTCCAACTGCTCCCTCAACTGTCAGTTGTCCCAACGCTGCTTTTAAGTTCTTCTTATGAAGCTCACTAGGTTGCGTGATTCTTCATGACAGTCAAACTTCCCGTCAGTTTTCGCTGACAATATCTGCAATAAGCCTTTTTGCTTCCGTCTGGCGATTGAATAAGGAAAGGTTTCAGCACTGAATTAGTCAACCATTCTGGTCGAAACTTCTGTGCATAGTGCATCTTCTTAGACTTGTGACCAACAGACTTTGCACGAGTCTCTGAGTCCTCAGCCAGATCGATTGTGGCAGATGTAGATGCAATTTCATCGGATTCCTGCAAAACACTGCTTTCCAAAATTTCTGTTGATTCTTGAACACAGTCCAGCCCAGTATCTTTTGGGGCAGCATTGTCTGTCTTAGCATTAGTAATCTTTATTCTGTCTTCAGGACCGGCCTTTTTTGCAGAAGCTATATGGTACGAAGTTTGCTGATTTGCACGCGTTTTCTGCTTGTTAAATGTGGGTAGGAAGCTGTCTAATGTTCGCTGCTGGCTGACAAGTGGAGTTGTTTTGATAATGGTGCTGATGAGCAAGATTAGCTATCCCTATGGTGTAGGGTGCCTGATAGAACCAGAATAGACAATAAAAAATGAGTTGTTCATATCCTGTATTACTGGGTAGCATTTCTGTAACTTTACAGTACATGTTACTGAATATTATAGATTGAGAAATGAGTTGTTTTTGGTTAATTTCAAATATAGGATGATAATGAGATATTTAGGAAATAATAATACCATTTGACTCAGAGTTTAATGCTGTATCCAAATATAGCAATCATTTCCAGTGGAAACTCATCCTCTAGATTCTATAAATCAAGCTTTTAAGGGGTACAAAGGGATTCAAGGGTGGGCTGCAGGGTTGTAGGTGTGGTGGCCTAGACCCTGAACTCCAAGTAAGCCAAAAACTAAACTGAAAATAGGGTTTTCCATCTGAAAATCTGGAAACTCCAGACTTTTTAAAATTTCTGGAAATAATTTCCACCAGAAATTATTGTTATATTTGGATAGAGGATTGAATTTGGTAAAATTCTACTTTAGCTACTTTTGGCTGTCTTGGAAAGGGGTTAGGGTAGGAAAATGAATCTTTCAGGGTTGGGTCTACAGGCTAAAGTATGTCCAGGAAGGTATTTTGAAGTACTTACCCCCACTCCTTCTCCATCTAGAGGGTCCTGAAATTTGCCCACATGGCAGGTGCATACCCATTGAAATTTTGACAAAACAATATCTTACCTTAATTTTCAGTAATCAGTTTCTTTTTCTCTGGCTTTAGCTCTGAAAATGCAATTTTAGTTATTTGAGTAGAATTTTAAGCCATATCAATGTTTTATTTTTCAAAATGTAGGAAATGTATTTGCAAAGCTTTAAAACCTTATAAATCGGGATTGAGCAAAGTTGTGAAGCTGAAAACAACTTTGCTGTAATTCATTTAAGCAGAAGATCTAGGCCTATTTTGCAAGGTTTCACTTCTATAACTCACAGATTCTTAAAGGTCATCAAAGGTCAGGACCCTCTAGAGGGAGGAATGGAGGTAGGTACTTCAAACTAACTTACCGAGAAATATTTTAGCCTGTAGATCCATCCCTGAAAGGGAGCATTACAAGGAAATATAACTAGCCAAGAGGAGACTTAAGAGAAGGATAAGCACAAAGGTGTCACTCCAAAAACATTCAACAGGCATTGAGGCTGCAAACATGAAGCCTTTGCTCAACATACCTTTTATGACTAATCGCCTAATTATTAAAATGAAAAATTCAGATCCAATAAGTCCAGATCTTGATTAAAAAAAAAAAAGATTTCAAAAGTCTCGAATTTCACGCCAAAGGACTTGAGCAGTTTGTCGTGCTTTGGGACCACAGAATAAATGTCATAGGAGCAGTAAGACAACAGTCAACCGTCTCCAGTACGTTTTCCCAACAAAATGCTTTCAGATGAGGGCAAAAAATTTGCTAGATTTTGGCAAAAATTTACTAGATTTGTTCAATTTTACTAGATCTGACCCCCATTTTACTAGATTTACAAGGTGGATATGCTTTTTACAAGATCTAGTAAAATTTTACAAGGGGTGACAACCCTGCTGAGAGATCTAAATTCGCTCCGTTTGTGTCAATAGCCCGGTGTTGGGATGCTCACAAGGATCTTTTGATAAATTTTCTTCTATCCATTTAATAAAAAGGAATCTTGAATTTCATTTAGTTCAGAATTACTTTTAGTTAAGCGTCTTTTTAATAAGACAAAGTTATTTGTTTGGTTTGTTGTTCTGGGTGAATGTGGGCCTCTCGGCTATCTTCTAGTATTAATTTATATTTAATATTATTGATTTTTTTTTTATATTTATTTATGGATCCTGGGCTAGCTGCTACTTTCACATTACTCTTGTATTATTGTATCTTTGCCGTCGTATTTATCTTTATATTGTAGTGTAATTTGTTATTGTATCTTTGTCTAGGCCTAGTTTTTCGAGCTTGTCTCCCCATGGGCCTATGTCAATTATATACATGTATATGTTAATAATAAAATGATTGAACTTGAGCTTGAACTTGAGAGTTAATTCGTAAGTTACGTCAGAACGAAATTTCGAGAAAGTCATTTAGCCAAAAAAATGTAAAATCAATATGCAAATTTCGTTTTAATTATTCATGTAGGGTGAGCCAAAATCAAAGCTGCATCAATTCAAAAACGATCAGAAATGAAATATAAAAAAACAAGTTTTTTTAACTGAAAGTAAGGAGCGACATTAAAACTTAAAACGAACAGAAATTATTCCGTATATGAAAGGGGCGGTCCCCTCCTCAACACCTCGCCCTTTTCGCTAAAGTTTACGCTTTCTCACAACTTTATTTTTTAAACAATAAAAAACTTTAGCCTAAAGAGCGAGGCGTTGCGGAGGGGACCACCCCTTTCATATATAGAATGATTTTCAAATATATATATATATATATATATATATATATATATATATATATATATATATATATATATATATATATATATATATATATATATATATATATATATATACATATATATATATATATATATATATATATATATATATATATATATATATATATATATTATTGAAAAATAAGGTTTTTTTCAATTCCACCTTCCTCCTTTTGCCTAAACTAAGTTAGAAATACTCTTGAGTCTTTGCTGCTCAAAGAAAATAATAAATGGGTTATGTGAACTCTTTGAAAATCTAGAGGGGGATTGGGGAATATCCTAAAATCTGGGGTTCTTTTGATAAAACAAAACTATAAAATTCACCACGTCCTGGAATCCTGTAATAGAAGCCGCATTACATCCCTAAATATATATTATTCTAAAATTAAAAATCTCATTTTAACTCCATAATACAAAGTTATGGGTTATGAAGTTTTGGGTTAAATGAAGGACGTTGTGTTATTACCCACAATAATTTGAAAGCCTGTTTTAAATCATCTGACTAATTTAGGATTGCCAATTAATTAAGTAATGTACTGAATAATTGCAGGCCTGCCATCGAGAGGCTGGTCAGTGAGTGCTGTGCCTGAAGCCACAAGAAGGGCAATTTAAGTTCAAAATTTTCTGTTATTTTGAGAAGCAAAGTGGCAAAATTTTAAAAGCTTTTTTTGCAGAAATATTTCAAGTTCTGAAAGCACAAGGTACTCAGTTGTTTGAAAGTATTGAAAAATCTCGCAAGATCTGTAAGTAAGGAGCAACCCGGTTCAATAGTAACCGAAACGCTAAAAAATGGAATTTTGATACCAATAGATATATCAAAACAATTTGCTTTTTATGGTGACTTCAAATATACAAGTTTCATTAAGTTTAGTCTTACGATCCTAGTTAAGATCCTGAGAAAATTTGCCTTATTTTCAAAAAAAGGGGGAAACACCCCTTACAAGTAATAGAATCTTAATGAAAATCACCCCATTAGATTCAGCGTATCAGAGAACCCGACTGTGGAGGTTTCAAGATCCTATCTGCAAAAATGTGGAGTTTTGTATTTTGTGCCAGAAGAAAGATCGTGGAGGCGTGTTTATTTTTATTTTATTTTTTCCCAGGGGTGATTGTATCGACCCAGTGGTCCTATAATATCGGGAGAGGACTTATTCGAACGGATATTAAAAGTTCTACTGCCCTTTTTCAGTGACCAAAAAAATTGGAGGGCAAATGGACCCCCTTCCACGCCCATTTTTCCCAAAAATTATCTGATCGAAATGTTGAGATAACCATTTCGTTCAGCATAGTTGAAAGATCAAATAATTATGTCTTTAGGTGTAAAATGACCCCCAAAGTCCCTGGGGAGAGGCCTGTAAGTCGTGAAATTCGTCCATCGTTTACGTTTAGTATTTGTTATTGGGAAGCATACAGACATTTTTTTTTGGGGGGGGGGGGTGTGCTTGGGGTGGATTTCAATGGGTAGAATGTTCCTTGGGGAGGAAAATTTCTGGGGGTGAATATTCCAGGGAAAATGTTAAACTGGGGGATTTGACAGAATTCCTATACGAAATTCTTTTTAATTGTTTACATTCTCTTTGCCAAATTTTTCATGTGGAGATGTTCCGGGAGAATTATTCAGGGGCTTTTATCCGCATGTTTTGTTTTCTGGGAAATAATTTCCAAGGAAGAGGGCATTTCTGGAGTGATCGAGAAACCGATTAGAGATTAAAGTTTTATTCAAATGAAAGAATGCTAAGGAGAATTTTTCAGGATGAATCGGCCACACACACAGTTTTACAGGGAGGGAGGATTCTCAGCAAGGGTGGAATTAAAACACGGGGGCCGTTTAATTAAAATAGGAAGCTTTTTTTAAGTGCTAACAGCTTTAGCGTAAAGATCAAGGTATTGAGGAGGGGGCAACCCTACACATATGGAATAAATCTGCCTAAATTAATATGCGAATTTTATTTTAATTTTTCTTGTACGCCGAGCAAATTTCGAACCTATATTAGTTGAAAAACGTTCAGAAACTAAATAAAAAAGTTTTTTTTTAACTGAAAATAAGGAGCGACATTAAAACTTAAAACGAACAGAAATTATTCCGTATATGAAAGGGACTGTCCCCTCCTCCACGCCTTGCTCCTTACGCTAAAGATTTTATTGTTTTTAAAAGTAGAGTTGTGACAAAGAGTTAAAATTTAGCGTAAGGAGCGAGGCGTTGAGGAGGGGACAGCCCATTTCATATACGGAATAATTCCTGCTCGTTTTAAGTTTTAATGTCGCTCCTTGCTTTCAGCTAAAAAAAAAAATATTTTTTCAATTCATTGACTTACATAAACAAGTTTAAAAAGGACAGGTATCTTAATAAAAACAAAGTTTTTTTTTGCATAAAAACAAACAATGAAATTAAAACTTAAAAATAGAATGACACACTCATTCTAAATGTGTGTGGGCTGCTACTCTGTCAATCCCACTGTGCCTAACGTTAAAGTATGCCAACGTTAAGGTACTCTAACGCCAGAAAGATTAACGCTTGTGCTTTATGAGAGCATGGAAGAATGTGATACATAAAGCCTTTTCGTTAGTACAATTGTGTTTTTTACCTATTGACTTGCAAATCGCTGAACTGAAAAGTTTACCTTGTAAAGCAAATGTATATAAAGTATTGTGATACAGTTAAAATTTGACCCAAAGAGCGGGGGATCAAGCAACTGAAAGCCTTCTCATCAGGATAACTGGTGCTTATGTATCATAGCGACCCCACTCAAGGAGTAAAGTTAGGTTAATCCTAATGAAATATGCCAAAATATGATGAGAATATAATACTTTAGTAACAAAATTATGGAATCTACAAAATAAAATTATGGAAAGCAGGCGGCTCAGAACACATTATATCAAATACCTAACCAAACCAAAATACCAACTCTATATATGAAATATTTCATTAAAATATACCTACATAGTAGTTTATCTCACTGAGCTAAAGCTAGTTATCTCCGAATGTAGCCAGACAAACCGGAACCTAAAGGCCAGGTTATGTATGTTTAATGCAAAACGAACGGTCTGAAAATATCCCAAAGACAAAAAAGACAAATATACGAGTCCATCAATTCTTCTTTTCTTTGTGGTGCATTTACAAGGAATATTTTCGTGGCTATGAAAATATTAGCTCAGGGTTACCGTGACTACGTTATATTTAATGATTCTCTGAAAACCTTCATTCTCCAAGCGAACAAAAGAGTCGATCTTTTTCCGAATGTCCTGAATTTGACATGAACAAATGTTACATTGCTCTCAAAGGAAACCAAATCCTGTCACGCAAATTTCCACTAACAAACCCTGTCTCCAACTTCCTATCAGCTTTCAAAACAATCGGTGGTCTCTTTTATTTGGAATTCACCCAATCAGTCCCCCAAGATTAAACATACCGACGACAGTGGCTTAGACTAAAATCTAAACTACGGTCACAGTGAGTGGTCGAATTGTAAATTTTCAAACACATTCCCTCGTCTCCATGTGGAGAATCCAATTTTGCTTCGTACTTGATCATATAAATACTACCGTCAAAAATCAAAACACAGGAAATACAAAGCCAAATTTTCGCAATTGTCGTTTGTAATTACTTGGATAGGTGTTAAATTTGAAACAACATTTTTTTTACCCAGTAAAGTAAAAGAAAGGACTGGTAGAGATTTTTCAGACTTCATTAATCAATACAACAGGATAAATAGGCGTATTAGCGTAGTGAGACTAAATTGCGTACAGAATACTTTCTAAAAGGTATTTAGCAAACCTAGTTGAAGAAAGTCCACTAAAGTCAGACAAGTATGCATTTGCGGGGGTGGGGGTGGGGGGTAGCTAATAATTGGCTAAATTTCACCTACTTTCAATCTTTTTGTTTAATTTCGGTTACTTTGCAAGTTCACCCTGCTGAATAGATTCTAACGTAAGTTGCTCGAGTGCTTCTCAATATTCGTTTGAGAGCCTCCACTGACCCCCTAATTTATTTTTATCCACTGAGTGGCATTTTAAAGGTACATTAACTACAAAAAGGCAAAAAGGCAAGAATGGGTGCCAAAATAAATTTTCCCGGACAGGACGAAACCTGCATAAATTTTTCCTGAGGTAGGCAAAGCTTTCTTTATTAGTTTTAATTTTGCGTTTTCGTCGAATTGCTAAGTTTTCCCAATTTTATTTATTTTTGCTAATCTAGGGGGGGATTTTTCTTCTGTGCATTTTATCCAACCGTTGAAGTGGGGAAGCCCGATCTTTATTTAGGTAAAAAGCTTCAGAAACTTCATGCAATACAGCTACATACAAAAATTGCTAAGCACAGTACTTTATCTGTACCAAAATGAAGTTACTCAAGTTAAATATCCGCTACCATTATATTTTTTTGCTGGGACTACCACTCAAAATTTTTGCTGAAAATGTTTGCTGGGACTTCCAGTCAGGTAGGGAATATTCAATCAATCAACAAAAGTGATCGATGTAGAGCATAGAGGTTCCGTGTGATCTCTTAACAAGCTACACGATTCACCGCTGTCTCAACTATTTATGCAATTGTGTTTATGTGATGAAGCGAATTAAGTTTTAGCGTCAGCTATGATATATATATATATATATATATATATATATATATATATATATATATATATATATATATATATATATATATATATATATATATATATATATATATATATATATATATATATATATATATATATATATATATATATATATATATATAGATTCCCTCTTTTTTCAATCCTCAAGAGAAAAGAAACTCTTGAACAAAAGTTAATGTTTAAACCCTGCACATATACATAAGGAATAAAAAGGAAATTGAGCAGGACCGTCTATCTTCGATGCGTCCTAGTCTCTATTATTTACGGTAGATGCGAGGCAAATACGAAAAGTGTAAAAAATGCTTGATTTTGGACAGTTGACCCCAACTGGGATCGTAACAGTGGTCAGGTCTGTGTATCTATTTTTACGTTAGTTTGCATTATTAAAAATAATTCTAAGAAAAATTGATGATTAGAAAAATTAAAAAGATAGTGAGAAATCTTCATCAAGGGAGGAGTTCGAAAATAGTAAATGGTATAGCATACACTGTGTCGATGCTGAACAGGTAAATTTTGCAGGTAAAGCTTGTGATAATCATAAGCTGATTTGAGTTTGATCTAGACCCCGGGCCCTCTGTTTAGTGCTTTGGTTTGTTTCAGTACTTCTTGCATTATATTTTTTTTATTCATATCAAAAAACATAAATAGTTTCTTGGGGACATATGTCTTGGTTTCATACTTTCTCTTCGTTTAATGGTTCTTATATTTGCAATTACCGCACTTGCCATGCCCTGGATATTTTCTAATGATTAATGCTAAAGGGGTAAAGCCTAAAAGTAATATTTTTGGCTCTTTAATACATTTTTTTAGAGGAACATACAATAGAATTTTGATTTTTTTTGTAGACTTTTTTTTCTCTTTTTTAGCAACAAAACCCCCCCTTGGGACACGCTATTTTCTGGTCGGTTTTCACCAGAATCTAATTTCACATCAGCTCTGTAGTTTGGGGGACGGACAGGTTGTGGGTATAAAAATTATTATATAACCATCATACACTTAAAAAGTAACCAAAATTACCCTTCTTGCTTTGCCACTTATTTTTCAGAATGACTTTACTATAAAATTGTTACCTAAGTTGAATTACAATTTTTTTGGAACAAAGCTAGATTTTAATTGATTATTCTTGGTCCAAACAATCAATTCTTTTTACTCGAAGGGTCTTGATTTTTAAATGAAGCTTTTGAGGATTGCAAAAAGCATATATAATTAGTTTGCTTATGAATGAGAGGTGAGCCTTTGCTTTAGTCTTGAGTTCACGCCACAGTCCTTGTCCCCGCTTTCGTTGGGTGGCCAACGAAAATCACAATAAGGTGAGAAGCAGAATGCGTCTTTGTAGCCTAATATGGTTCGTTGCATGATTTCAATATACTAGACGTTGGCAAACTGATTTCAAACTACCTTTATCCATTATTCGCGACACGGCGTTAAAAACGGTACTCAAGGATATGTTGCAGGTTAAGGATTTAGTGACGGCATCTAGTTGGTTTGGTCGCGTCCGGTTCTTTCTTGTGTCTCTGATCTATGGGATATAAGACATCCCTCGGTAGTTTATACAATCCATTTGGTCTTCTTTCTTGAACATAGGGACACTTATTGAAGTCTTCCACTCACCTGGGGTATGTTCATTTTCCCAGACATTGCCAGTCAAACTATGAAGGTCATCCATCGCCTACTCGGGGATAATTTTGAGTAGCTTGGCAGGAATGCCATCGATTCCCCGGACTTTTGTGATCTTTCAGGACCTTCATCGCCTGGTTTGCTTCATTTTTGGGGAAAAAAAAAAACGAACAACTGGTTTCAGAGAGGTACGAAAAATAATACGCTTGGATTTTTTTTTCTCTAAAATTTCAGGAACATGACAGGCATTTTGGAGAATTAAATGTCTCCTGTTCAAGCATAATTACCCTGTGAATTATGGATCTATCCGCAGTTTTATGTGTATGAGAAACCGGTACTAGATAAACAGGTAGCTACAAATTTGAATAAATGCTGTTCAGCACAATAATTACCAGTTAAAAAAGCAAAAACTGTATTTTTCCGATTCCAATTGAAAAATTCTTGGTCTTCCGCGTCAATGGGACATCAATACACACCCCTTCCCAATGTAATTTAGCAGTGCATATCGTACTATTCATGGCTTAAAGTCAGGACCGTATCCAGGTGGGTTAGAAGGTTTGACCCCCTCCCCCCACCACCAAAAAAAATGTTTATCGGAATCTTAAAAACGTAACAAAAATGAATATAAACCAATTTCATTTTTTTTAGGTATTTTGTATACCCCCCCCCCAAAAAAAAAAAAATCCTTTTGTAACCTCCCCCGGAAAAAAAAAACCTGAACACGGCCCTGCTTAAGGTATCTCAGTTGTGCCTAAAAATGATCAGCAAACAAACGCAATTGTGCCATTGATCATTTGTTAGTTAAGTTTTAAACCACCTGTTTGGCTGCATAGGTTCCACTGATCAAGTATTGTATCTATAATCCCAGTGTAGCATAACAAATAAGCTAAGAACCCCTAATGATCGTTTACCGTAAACAAAACTAGCGTGGCATTTAAAAAGCGAAAACCTGTTTCGCTTTTTAAATAAACCAGTCAGAAATTAGGCAACTGGTTTGGTTTACTATCAGTGTCAATGCCATTTTGAAAGAACATTTTGACAAGACTTCGTAATTAGGATGGATTATGAAAATTCAGCTGCGGTGCCCCAGTTGACGATTGTTTGTACAAAATTGCACATGTAAAAGAATTTACGATTTCATATTAACTTCCATATTTTACAAATAATACCTCAGTGAGCGGGGGGGGGGGGGGGTGAATGGCAGAAAAAAATGGGAAATCGTAAAATTATGAGAGCTGAGGTTTCGGAGATCTATCCACGAAATTTCTAAATTTCTCTGAAAAGATTGTCATGGATGCGCGTTCTATTTTTCCTTCTGGGCGGCCGAGTATACAACCAGGTTTTATCTTCAACGAGAATTAAAAATTTTAATACCCTTTCTGTTCTTTGCGAAGAAGGAAATAAGACCACAGAAAAAGGTCAGTTTCAGCCTTTTTTACTAAAAAATAAAATAAAATGAAATACCTTGAATAGCGCCAAAGTATTTTCGATGAAAACTTGTGCGATAGCCAAGCTTAGGGCTACTGTGAATCTATGTCTAAGACGTATGTCATTTCCCTATGTCCCAGTCATCAAGATAGCTGCTTGCCCCCTAAAACGGATTTTCAATGCCTGAATTTTTTCGAAATTCGGTGAAAGGTTCTTTTGGTCAATATATAAATTGGCAGGGAATTTAATTCATTGCCCTTAATTCTTTCAAGCTGTCTGATTTTAGTAGCACATATTGACCGTTATAATGTGTCTCAAATATAATTAAATAAACAAAAAAACAACAGTTTTTTCTCTAATTTTTCCCAGTTAAATTTCCCCTGGAACCAGGGGAACTTCAACCCCCGGAAACTTGTTTCCCACAGGAAATTCTTCCAATAGAAAATCCCTCTGGTATAAAATTCCCCCAATCCTGGAAAATATCTCTACACTTTTCAATATTAATTAAAAAAAACTTTCCGAAAAATAAGTTTTTCAAAGAAAAGTAAAGGCCATTTTAAAATTAAGCTCAGGAGATACAAATACCTGTTAAAATTCAAACTCAAAACGACAAGAAATTACTATTAAAGAATAAATGAAACCCAAAACGAACAGAAATTAAATAAACAATCATAGCAAAAAGCATAAAAAAAGTAATAATATAAATGAATAAACAGATCTTAAAGCGAGTAATGCTTAGATTGAATATGAAAATCAAGCTTAAAACGAAAACAAATATTTTGCTATTAAAGTATAAATGAAACTTAAAACAAACAGACATTAAATAACAATCAATGCGAACAAACATACAATATATATTAATGTAAATGAATAAATAAATCTTAAAACGAGTGAAACTTAAATTGAATATGCAAATCAAGTTTGAATCGAATAAAAATAACTACAAACAAGAGTTTGGGTATCGTCTCACTACAGAAGCCTAAAACCTACTGCGTCATTGGCGCTTTACTGAAAACAATTCTTTGAAATATTTTCACTTTTGTAACTTTAAGAAATCAAAAATTAATTAAGATTTTAGGGAATAAATATCAGCATATGTATATTAAATTGACAATGCACATTTTTTTTTTCAGTGAACTCATTTGAATTTTTTTCAGCAAAGTACAAATTATATTCTGGCTTTTAGAAAGCATAGGGGTTTTGAACCCTACTCACATTAATTTATGCTCGTTTCGAGTTTGACTCTAATATTTATTTTAATTTTTGTTCGTTTTGGGTTTCATTTATTTATTGATACTGATTTGGGGTAGTTGTATGCTTGGTAGATTATATGATAGTCCGGACGCCAGATGTTAAAAATGTGAACCATACCACGACGGAATGGGGTTGCTACGAGAATTAGCCTATCCTCCACCCCCTAAATTGACCATGCGGATTCAAAAATACCAATGGCACTTGCTTGCGAGTGGTGGAACACTCCGAAACTTGACATTTTATTATATTTTGGTGTTTCATGCAAGAAAATGCATGTTCCACAAAGTTTGAGGTGCAGTTTTCCGCTCAAATAGAAATGCCTAGAAGCCATAGAATGTTTTTCATAACAAACTAACACGATTAGTTACAAAAAATGGCAGAGTTAAAAAAATGGCAAAACTATATGAGTCTTGAGTAGTCTTGGAAAGTATAAACAAAATCAAATTGAATATTAGATATATAATGATATTAATTGTTGACAGATCCATCAGTTCAAGATTTTTTTTCACTGTAATTTTTATTTTCATTTTCAATGCTATAAGAACTGGAAAATAATAAATTTGTAATATACGAGTAATTCGTTTTCAGTGAAGCACCAATGACGCAGAAGGCTTTAGGTTTTTACAGTTAAAGAAGGGAGCAGTATCCAAATTTTGCTTGTAGTGATTCTATATTTGTCTGACCAATCTTGAAAAGAACTAATAAATTAAACTGAATATTTGATGCATAATGATATTAATTGCTAAAAGCTCATCAGTTCAAAATTTTACTGTAATTTTAATATTTATTTTCAATATTAAGTACAAAAGAAAACATTTGTAATATAATTCGTTTTCAGTAAAGCGCCAATGACGCAGTAGGTTTTAGGCTTCTGCAGTGAGACGATACCCAAACTTTTGTTTGTAGTTATTTTTATTCGATTCAAACTTGATTTGCATATTCAATTTAAGCTTCACTCTTTTTAAGATTTATTTATTCATTTACATTAATATATATTGTATGTTTGTTCGCATTGATTGTTATTTAATTTCTGTTCGTTTTAAGTTTCATTTATACTTCAATAGCAAAATATTTGTTTTCGTTTTAAGCTTGATTTTCATATTCAATCTAAGCATTACTCGCTTTAAGATCTATTTATTCATTTATATTATTACTTGTTGTATATTTTTTGCTATGATTGTTTATTTAATTTCTGTTCGTTTTGGGTTTCATTTATTCTTTAATAGTAATTTCTGGTCGTTTTGAGTTTGAATTTTAACAGGTATTTGTATCTCCTGAGCTTAAGTTTAGAATGGCCTTTACTTTTCTTTGAAAAACTTATTTTTTTCGGAAAGTTTTTTTAAATTAATTTTTGTTCGTTTTTGATTGCAAAAATTTTCAAGTTTTTATGGCATGGGGGGTTGCTTGCTGTCCGATTATTCTTGACTTTAAAAAACGGATCTAGAACTTTCAATTTAAATCGAATGAGGCTTTTTTCAAAGTCTATATTACCTCTTTGATAAAAGAGGTTACCTCTTACCTCTTACCTCTTTGATAAAAATCTTACCTCTTTGATAAAAATCTTATATATGAACAATAGACAGCTTGCATAACTTGTGGACAGCGATTGACAACAATGAATTGATTGAAAAAATAGCTCCAATAAGGGGGTTTAGACCATTTAACTTGCTGACACAAAGGGATCACGACTGTTTGGAATTGACCTTAATAGGAATTTGTGTGCCATAGTAATTTTGCATCTATCACAGAGTATGTATTTTAACCTTATAATTGGATAATTGTAATAGATTTCCTATGTGTTCTTCCCATAAAAAACCCCTTCCCATAAGTTATAAACCCCCCTTAATCAGTTATGCCCCAGGGCATTACTTACAACGCCCACCCCTGGGCCCTGGTGGGCTGTGTCGAAACTGGAGTTTTTTGTTATCAGAACTTTGAACTATTTTAACAAAATGTCTATCTCAAAATTTTTATCTGATGCATTTAGGGCGTGGAGGAGGGAGAGGGGCTAGTTGCCCTTCAATCTCTTTTGACTCTTAAAAAAAACGTGAACAAGAACTTTCAATTTTCAATCAAATGAGCCCTCTCTAAAGTTTATACAAGCATCCCTTCCATAAGAAATAATGTGTGAAGGATTCGGAGAATCCTTAGATTACAACCCTTGCCCTGAGGGATTTGGGGGAGTTGTAATCCTCAAAGACCTAATTTCCAGAACTTAAAACTACGTTTAATAAAATGGCTGTCTTAAAATTTTGATTGGATGTGTTGGGGAAAGGGAGGGCGTGAGAGGGGGGTTAGTTGGCCTCAAATCACTTTCGACTATTACAAAGGGCACTAGCCCTTTGAATTTACAATTGAATTTGCCTGTTTTGAAGTTTCTACGACAGCGCCTTCTATAAAAACCTTATATGCCCCCTGGCCATAACTTAAAACCCTTGCCCTGAGGGTTGTGGGGGAGTGTCCTCCTCAAAAATATATTTTCAATCTGGAAATCAACTACTTTGAACAAAAATAGCTATCTCAAAATTTTGATTGGATGTGTTTGGGGGAATGATGGGCGTAGGGGGGGCTAGTTGCCCTCCAATCACTTTTGACTTTTAAAAAGGGCACTATCCCTTTGAATTTCCAATCGAATGAGCCTTTTTTGAAGTTTCTATGACAACGGCTTCAATAGAAACCTTATATGCATCCAGGGCATAACTTAAAACCCTTGCCCTGAGGGTGTGTGGGGATTGTCCTCCTCAAAAACATGTTTTCTATTTGAAAATCATCTACGCTGAACAAAATTGCTATCTCAAAATTTTGATTGGATGTGTTTGGGGGAATGATGGGCGTGGGGGGGGGGGCTAATTCCCCTCCAACCACATTCGACTATTAAAAAGGGCACTATCCCTTTGAATTTCCAATCGAATGAGCCTTTTTTGAAGTTTCTATGACAACGCCTTCTATAAAAAACCTTATATGCCCCCTGGGCATATCTTAAAAGCCTTGCCCTGAAGGTTCTGGGGAGTGTCCTCCTCAAAAACATATTTTCTATCTGGAAATAAACTACGCTGAACAAAATGGCTATCTCAAAATTTCGATTGGATGTGTTTGGGGAAATGATGGGCGTGGGGGGAGGGGTTAGTTGCACTCCAATCGCTTTCAACTATTAAAAAGGGCACTAGCCCTTTAATTTCCAATCGAATGAGCCTGTTTTGAAGTTTCTACGACAACGCCTTCTATAAAAACCTTATATACCCCCAGGGCATAACTAAAAACCCTTGCCCTGAGGGTTGTGGGGGAGTGTCCTCCTCAAAAATATATTTTCTATCTGGAAATCAACTACGCTGAACAAAATGGCTATCTGAAAATTTTGATTGGATGTGTTTTGGGGAAATGATGGGCGTGGGGGAAGGGGGCTAGTTACACTCCAATCACCTTCGACTATTAAAAAGGGCACTAACCCTTTAATTTCCAATGGAATGAGCATGTTTGGAAGTTTCTACGACAACGCCTTCTATAAAAACCTTAAAACCCTTGCCCTGAGGGTTGTGGGGGAGTATCCTCCTCAAAAATATATTTTATATCAGGAAATCAACTACGCTGAACAAAATGGCTATCTCAAAATTTTGATTGGATGTGTTTGGGGGAATGATGGGCGTGGGGAGGGGGGCTTGCTGCCCTCCAATCATTTTCGACTATTAAAAAGGGCACTAGTTCTTTAATTTCCAATCGAATAAGCCTGTTTTGAAGTTTTCTACGACAACGCCTTCTATAAAAAACCTTATATGCCCCCAGGGCATAACTTAAAACCCTTGCTCTGAGGGTTGTGGGGGAGTGTCCTCCTCAAAAATACATTTTCTATCTGGAAATCAACTACGCTGAACAAAATGGCTATCTGAAAATTTTGATTGGATGTGCTTGGGGAAATGATAGGCGTGGGGGCGGAGGGGGGGCTAGTTACACTCCAATCACTTTCGACTATTAAAAAGGGCACTAGCTCTTTAATTTCCAATTGAATGAGCCTGTTTTGAAGTTTCTACGACAACGCCTTCTATAAAAACCTTATATGCCCCCAGGGCATAACTTAAAACCCTTGCCCTGAGGGTTGTGGGGGAGTTTCCTCCTCATAAATATATTTTCTGTCTGGAAATAAACTACGCTGAACAAAATGGTTATCTCAAAATTTTGATTGGATGTGTTTGGGGGAATGATGGGCGTGGGGGGGGGATTGTTGCCCTCCAATCATTTTCGACTATTAAAAAGGGCACTAGCCCTTTAATTTCCAATCGAATAAGCCTGTTTTGAAGTTTCTACGACAACGCCTTCTATAAAAACCTGATATGCCCCCAGGGCATAACTTAAAACCCTTGCCCTGAGGGTTGTGGGGGAGTGTCCTCCTCAAAAATATATTTTCTATCAGGAAGTCAACTACGGTGAACAAAATGGCTATCCCAAAATTTTGATTGGATGTGTTTGGGGGAATGATGGGCGTGGGGGGGGGCTAGTTGCCCTCCAATCATTTTCGACTATTAAAAAGGGCACTAGAACTTTCGATTTCCAATCAAATGAGCCACCTTTGAAGTTTCTACGATGACCCCTTCCGTATGAAGTGCCTCTGGGAAAAAAAAATAAATAAATAATAATAATAATAAAACATTGGAGCCGTATGGCCTTTACTATAAGCAACTTTGGAAAAAAGAACGGGAGAGGGGGGCTAGCTGGTCTTCAGTATTTTTGGTGACTTAAAAAGGGTGCTAAAACTTTTAATTTCCGTTCCATTGAGTACTCTCCCGGGGTATCTAGGACCATTGGCTCAACACGATCCCCACTGGAAAAAAACACGCACCTGTCACTTTTCTTCTGAGAAAAATGCAATATTCTACATTTTTGCAGACGAGAGCTTGAAATGTTCACAATCGGGTACCCTGATACGCTGAATCTGATGGTGAGATATTCATTAAAGTTCCTTGTATTTTTTGTTGCTGTTGTTTTTTTGTTATTTTGCTGGTCTTTCCCCCCTTTTTCGAAAATCAAGCAAATATTTTTCAGAACCGTAGCTTTTGATGGGTAATACTAAACTTAATAATTTTTATATATTTGGATTTAGCATAAAAAATCAATTCGTTTGATGTATCTATTGACACAAAGCTTTCTTTTTGTAGAGTTTCGGTTACCACTGAACCGAGTCGCTCCTTCCTTATTGTTCCTTACTTGCGCTCCTTACGTTACCACCAAGTGTTTGATAAATAACGTCAAATGAGCGTGAATGAACAGAGGCCGCCCTACTAAAAATTGCCTAGTTCAAAACAAACATAGCTACATAAACCATTTTATTTTTGATTACATTCTAATGAAAAACTTAAATTTTTGCATAAAGAACTCGAAGTTGTGGTTCCACGTATCCAGCGACAACTAGAGAATTGACTTCTTGTTTTTTTTTTTTTTTTTTTTGGGGGGGGGGGGGGGGGGGGTACTCACAAAAGATTGGCTTCCCCATCGGCATTTTTCGCCCCTCCACCATTATAGTTAGTACAACTTTCGAACTGGGGGGGGCACCTACCCCTTAAAATTACCCCCTGGATCCATTCTTGCAAGTATCTATACGAAACTTGTTAGCAGCAATCGTTTGTAAATGCTTGAATATACGAGACGAACACGTGCCTTAAATCGATTGGCAGAATCAGCGCGAGCGGGCCGGTTCCACCCGTACACTAGATCCTTAGAGGAAGCTCACCAGCAGCCACACAGAGCATATTAGAGGGCTCAGGGGAAAAATGTCAATGTCAAAAACAAAATTCGGTCTTAGGAGAAACAGCTGTTAATGAACTCGTAAAAAATGTGTCAATCTTCTTAAAATAAGCCCCATCTACCAATTCTGTTTATTTCAAAGGTTCGTGCACTATCTATCGTGACTGCGCAGCTCCATTCCTCATATTTTATCTCCAGCCCATCTCCTTCATCTCTGTAACTCCTATCAGTGCCTATGAAGATCCCATCTAATTTTAGGTTATAACGCCCAGTTTGGATTTGTTCACCAGTACAACGAATTTGTTAATACGTTTGAGGCCGAAGTACTGGATTAGACTCCCTTTCTTTCCCGCCTAGTTTAAAAGCTTCCTCTTTGGACACCCTCCCCGAGAAACCTCCCGAAATTTTAAGCTATTTATAGTCATGTATCTTTCAAAACTATGGTGTTTATTCTTTTTTTTAGCCTCTTGCGGCCCTTGGTAATTTATTCAATTAAAAAAAAGATCTTTGGATGAAAGTAAAGAGCGAAGCTGAAACTTAAAACGAACAAAAATTGCTGCTTTGCATTTTATGCAATATACGTCTGGCAAACTGTTTCAAATAACCTAGCCGTGATCTTTCCGTATATTTTTAGGAATTCTGAAAAACTAACGTTGTTCCAAAAAGACAAAACCAACTCAACAAAACAGAATTAAGAGCAGAGATGTTCTTTTGTAGCCTGTAGAAGATGCCTGACTATATCTATAAAGCTCTCAGTAGCCCTTTTCTGGCCGAAAAATGAATAAATTTTACTGTACAGTTTTAATTCACTAAAAACACAAGCAAGCGTAGTTTTCAGCAGCGCATCAGCTTTTCGGAAGAGGGGAATATCACGAGTCATATTATTTGAAATAATTCTTCAGACATATGTTAATCAAATTACGTTGCAGTAATTTTGTTTGTTTTCAGTTTCATTATCGCCCTTTGCTTACATCAGGTTTTTTCCTAATGAATTTTGGTTTATTTTTAGGTTTTAATATATTACACAATAAACTTGATTAAAAGATCTCTGTCCGACTTAGGCAAAAAAACTGCAGAAGTCAACGTGAGTTTTTGTTAAAATAGGGTATTAAATATAGGTTTGATTCGCATCTCTCTCAAACTTTCCCTTAAAAATCTACAATTTTGTCACATAAAGAGTCCAAAGAGTATAGCTGGCATCTTTGAGGATTTGTTGATAAAAATTAGATTACTTGTGAAACATTTTTGTAAACTGAAGGATATTAAAAGAATTTTAGTTGTGTAGTTAATATAATTCAAGGGAAATTTTTGTTATTATTATTACAATTTTTCTGCCGCGTTGCAGCAAAGAATTTTGGACTTCTCAAAATTTGGTATAGGCTACTTTCGTTATTTTTACTTCTTGGCTTTTAGGATAATGTTTTAGGAGATTGACCATTAGAAATAAAAATTGCACCGTACTGGAAACCCTACGCAGGATAATTATAGTTCCCCACCTTCAACAACAAGGAGTCACTTTTTTGCATGTGAAGCACTGAACCATTTCTCTTTTTTTTCTTCTTTTTTTATCACTACTAACGGGGTACTGGAAAGTGGGGCACACCTATTTGAAAAAAAATTATACGATGAAGATTCGAAATCGTGTGACAACGGCAACAGTGTCACATTTGCTGTTCTCAATCACTCACAAGTGACAGAAATGCCACTATGCTTTGGGGTTTATCAAGTTTGGGGCTAAAACTATTTGTTGCGGATTTTAGAGAATGATAAATAAAAAAAAACAAGTTTTTTTAACTGAAAGTAAGGAACGACGATAAAACTTAAAACGAACAGAAATAATTCCGTATATGAAAGGGGCTGTACCCTCCTCAATACCTCGCTCTTTACGCTAAAGTTTTTTTTATTGTTTTAAAAAATAAAGTTGTGTGACAGATTCAAACTTTAGCGTAAAGAGCGAGATATTGAGGAGGGGACAGCCCCTTTCATATGCGGAATAATTTTTGTTCGTTTTAAGTTTTATCGTCGTTCCTAACTTTCAGTTAAAAAAACCTGTTTTTTTTTATTTAATTTTGAACGTTTTTGAATTAATGCAGGTTTTGATTTTGGCTCACCGTACATGAATAGTTAAAACAAAATTTGAATGTTAATTTTACTTTTATTTGATTAAATGGCTTTCTCGAAACTTGTTTAATTTTATTTACGAACGTTGTTATTAGTAATAAATATACGTAACTTACGAATTAACTTACGTAACGAACTTTTATATTCATATATTTTTAATACGCATATTAGAGGTTTCACCCCCTAGTCAATACCTTGCTCTTCAAGCTAAAGTTCGAATTTTGTTCCAATTCTTTAAAAATGACCCTTAATCACAAATGCCGTTAATTAGAATAAATAGCTCTTATGAAAGTACTAAATAATCTTTGGCTTAAAGAGCGGGCTATTGACTAGGGGGTGAACCCAATCATATACGTAATGTTTTCTGTCGTTTTAAGTTTTGATGTTGCTCCTTACTTTCAGTTGAAAAACATGTTTTTTAAATATAATTTCTGATCTTTTTTAAATAATGCTGGGAAATCCGGCGCCCCCTTCATTGCAATGTCCCTTCCCCCATGAAAACTTCCTTCATGGAAAGATCCTCCCACATAACCCCCTACCTACCCAACCCCCCACTACCAGAAAAAAAAACCTCCCCTGAAAACGTCGGTATCCTTCCCAATAACCAATACTATATGTTAACACTGGGTAAAGTTCATAACTTTCAGACCTCCCCCCGGGGACTTCGGCGGATTAAGTCATCCTAGAAGACATAGTTATCATATTTTCGACCATGCTGAACAAAATGGCTATCTCAAAATTTTGATAGGGTGACTTTGGGAAAAAAATGAGCGTAGGAGGGGGCCTAGTTGCCCTCCATTTTTGGGTCACCTAAAAAGGGCACTAGAACTTTTAATTTTATTCCAATGAGCCCTCCTAAGATATTCTAGGACCACTGGGTCGATACGATCACCCCTGGGAAAAAAAACAAAACAAAAAAAAAAACAAATAAACACGCCTCCGTGATCTTTCTTCTGGCAAAAAATGCAAAATTCCACATTTTTGTAGATAGGAGCTTGAAACCTCTGCAGTAGGGTTCTCTGATACGCTGAATATGATGGTGTAATTTTCATTAAGGTTCTATAATTTTAGGGGGTCTTTCCCCTTTTTTCGAAAATCAGCCAAATTTTCTTAGGCGCGTAACTTTTGATAGGTAGGACTAAACTTGATGCAACTTATGTATTTGAAATCAGCATTAAAATCTGATTCTTTTGATGTATCTATTGGTATCAAAATTCCGTTTTCTACACTTTCGGTTACCATTGAGCCGGGTCGCTCCTTACTTACAGTTCGTTACCACGAACTGTTTGAAAAATCGATTTGCCATCCTAGAATTCATATTTCCTGGCATTTTGACCCTCTTCGGGCAAAAATTGATGCTTTGAGGTGCAAAATGGTAGAAACACCACTGTGCTACGGTTTGTGAAGACTGGGGCCTCTTAACCACTCCCTCCCCAGTTTAGACTTTATATAATGAAAAATCGATTGATTATTTCAAAAATTTTATGCTGAAGGGATTTAGGTTTGGTTTCAAAAATTGAAAGAAAGGTCACTTTGCTGTGGGATGATCTCTTTTGTTAGTTAAAACGGATCACTAGATAAACTGATTTATTTTTAAATAAGCCTGGTTCGACTTGATCACCCCTGGAAAAAAATAAGAAAAAATGAGACACATAAGTGCTTTCCATGCAAAAATAGACTTACTTTGTTTTTCAAGGTGGGATGCCGCAATTCTTCTATGCAGGGTTTTCAACCATGATGATTTCAAAGGTGTAATTGTTATTTCGATATAACAACATTTTGAAAGATTTCGGTCCTTCTTTGCGGAACCTATGAATTTGTTTTTGCAAAAACATTTTAGTGCTAAAATTAATCGAAATAATAATTACCATTCCTGAATCAGTGACAAATTGCAATTTTTACGCTAGACGGTTTTTTTTTCAAACCGTGTTTTTTTAAACTTTTGGTTACTATGGGCCGTCGTTCGTTCTTTATTTGGTTGTAGCTATCGCTGCAGCCATGGTTCTAGGGAACCAGGTTTGGTCTACGCTTAGGATTTGGCTCACACGATGGAACTTAGTGACAGCCCACGAAGTACTTAGTCCTCTTTAGTTTGAAGAATAGCTTTATGATAGAAAAGAACTTCATTTCTTTTCACTATTGACAATAAGTAATATTCGTATTTGTATCCATGGTCTCTGGTTTTTGAGTGGCAACTTACAAATCAGCAGGATTTGACAATTTTAGAAGTGGTCTAAGGGGAATTAATCTAATCAAGTATCTAGGGGAACCATTCTAAAAGAAAAGGCACAATTTAGTGGAAAAGATTTGAGAGATTTCTAGTGTCATTCAAATTTACTTTTTGATGAAGAGTTCAAAGAAGGATTTCAGGGTGACTGATTATTTTAGAAATCGGGAAATGTATTCCCAGCTTCATGTAAATGGTAATCCCTATTTGAAACAGCTGGAGCCCTGCACCAGATGTTAGGTTGATTATATACCCTTCGTATGACTCTTTAGTTCCGAGGTTTTTTATAGTATACATTTTAAATTCATTGCTGTTTCACAAGAAAAAAGGAAAACCAGGCGCAGGCATAATCAGGGCCAGTTATCACCCCCCCCCCCCTTTTGGCCATAATTAACTAATCTATTTCAAATATCTGACTATTCTAAATATTAGAAGGTTTATGGTGGATATATAAAATGACCTCGAATTAGTTCTCGCTGTTTCATAAGAGATGGGATCAGCAGTACTCAGTACATGGAAATGTCTATTTTGTGCCAAATATAGTGTATCTGTGGGATGTTTTATTGCACTGTTTTCAGGGCCGGATTGTCTTTGGCACCCCTAGGCCCAAGTATTCTTGGTACCCCTAGGCCCAGCAATTTTACAGGAAAATCCCAGAAATTTCGGGATAGTCAAAGCCGAACAGAAGGCAACTGATGAGTGATGAGCCAAAAGTAATGCAAAAGAGGTGATACCGAGCTCTCTGCTGCCATTCTTCGGAGGCATCTGACAGTTCATAAGTGGCCACGAAATTCCTGTGTTGTTTTAAAATCTCTTTCTGTGAATAGGCAGTGCAGCAGCAAAGTGCACCTGGCACTTTGGCGATAAATCACATCTGTCGAGTCTTTGTTAGAATAAAAAAGATCTCTCAGTTTTGTTTTGCGCCCTTCCGCATTGTGTGCCCATGGGCCCGGGCCTATGCGTAAATCCTGGCTTGACCCTTCTATTCAAAAGAAATATGCAGTATACAAAAATTTTCTGGAAGCTTATGGTGATAATGCTCTTTAGACCCGCCAAGCAGTGACTGGTTTCGACGTTTGGAACATAAGGATTTTGATCTTGAGGAAAAAAACTTTCTGTCGCACCAAAAGAATTGACAGAGAATTGGAGGAATTGCTTGATCGATACCATAGCGAACGCTAGTATTTTTGATTTTTTTGTCCCTTCTCGGTCCACAGAGCCTTACTTTACTTTTACTTTTGGCGGGAACCAGACGATGATCCATCCTACCCGGTACCAATGGACGATGGGATGACTGATGTAGTCCAACACGATCTGTCAGCAGCAGCCTCTTCTGCAATCTTCAGCCAGTTTTTGTCCCAACGACGTCCCTGTCGTCAGAAGCCACCCCAAGGATCCAAGTCATTCTTGAATGTCTGCCAGAGATTCTTCGTTTGGCCGCCTGGTCTACGTTTCCGAGTTGGAAGGGGGTCGCAGGTGAGGCAACGCGGGATAGAGTTCCAGCTGGTCGTCGTAGTGTGTGTCCCAGAAATTTCAGTCGTCGTTGTTTTATGATTACCGAGAGGGGGCCTTCTGGGCACAACGCCTTCGAACCTCAGCGTTTGAGATGTGAAACCATCGGCTGACCCGTAGTATGTGTCTCATGCAGCGATGGTCGAATACTTCTAGTGAACGTGTTTCTTGGCCTTTAAAGGCCAAGTTTCACAGGCGTACAGCAGGATCGATTGAACAGTTGCCTTGTAGACGTTCATTTTATTTTGATGTTAATTTCATGTCTATTCCAAAGCGACTTCTTCATGCTTGTGAAGACACCCCATGCATTTTCTATTCGAGCTCTAACGTCAGCTTCTGCACCTCCAATCGGTTTTAGGATAGAACCAAGGTAGCAGAACTCTTCAACAGTCTCGATGGTTTCGCCCTCTAGCTGGATATCTGGTTGGTTTGGGGCGTTTGCTTACATGATTTCTGTTTTTAGACTTGCCGATCATGAGGCCAATTTTTCTTTGATGTACAGGAGACATCGTTGACCATCTTTTGGAGCTCAGCCGACGAGCTACTCATGAGACCCACATCGTCTGCGAAGTCAAGGTCTGTCAGGGTGATCGGGTTGTCTTCTCTCTGACCGACGACAAAGCCTTTTTGGATGCAAAGCGAATTCCTCATTATCCAGTCTATTGTGTAATTGAATAGAACTGGCGAAAGGGAGCACCCCTATTTGACCCCTGACTCAGCGTCAAATTCCGTTGTTTCGCCGTCGGCAGTTTGGACTCTTGTGACTGTAGACTCATAGGTTCCTTTGAGGGTCTCGATCAGTTCTGTTGGGACACCGTCTTCCACAATGATCTTCCAAAGCTCGGTCCTGATAAGGGAGTCGAAAGTGACAACAAAGTCGATGAAGGCAATGAAAGCAGACAGTTGAAATCTCTCGCTCTGCTGTAGGATGAGCCGGAGGGTAAGAATATGTTCTTCGCAGCCCATGCTAGGTTTGAAACCTGCTTGTTCTGGTCTTGTCAACTTGTCTCGGGTGTCCTTGGAACGGTTGAGGACGATTATGCAAAAGACCTTCATGGAGTTTCCAATCTTTTGGGAATTTCTTTGTCGTCCGTACCTCAACTAGAATCTGCTGTGATGCCATCCTCTCCGGGGGTTTTGTTATTTTTCATGTTTTTCAGTGCCCGCAGAACATCAGCAAATGACGGTGGCTGTAGATCTATCTGGTAGGGCTCCTTCGGTACACTCTGGAAATCGGGTAGATCACACGGAGCTTTTGTGGGATTAAGGAGCTCTGAGAAATGTTCTTTCCATCTCTCAAGGCGGTCTTTTTCCGTCTGAATAAGGTTGCCCGATTTGTCTTTCAGGGAGTCTTTGGAGTATGGGTGAGTTGCCTGTCGTTTCCCTCAGTAGCTTGAATGTTTTCCTTAGGTTATGCGATTCTGCTGTTTGTTGCATATCAGAAGTCATTTGTGACTAGTATTTCTCTCTGTCGCAACGAACAGACTGCTTTACGAGCTTGCGAGCATTTTTTAGGGGTTCTTTAGGGTCACTGAGAAGGGGTCGTTTCTTTTCCACTAGCTCAATTGTTTTGTCCGAGATCCAGAGCCTTTGTTTCCTCTTGGTGTGACCAAGAACCTGTTCAGCAACCTCTTGTGTCAGGACTTTCAGCTTGGATCATCGGTCTTCGATGTCAGTGTAGTCAGTAAGGGCCTCAAATCGGTTGTTAAGCTGTAGCTCGAAATCAGGCTTGATCTGCGGACTGAGTAGTTTTGATACATCAAACCGATTGGTTTTTATCTTCTTTTCGTGGGTGCTTAGTCTTTTACTGAATTTACAGATGAGAAGAAAGTGATCGGAGCCGTTTTTTGAGCCTGTATCTGCGCCTCTGTAGACTCTTGCATCCAGACATGAGCTCCTCCGACGTCTTCTGACGAGGAATTGGTCGATCTGGGCTTTGGTGACCTCGTCGTTAGATCTCCAGGTCACAAGATGGTGCTTCTTGTGCTCGAACTGGGTGTTAACCAGACATAAGTTTTTGTATTTGGCAAGCTGTAGCAACCTCGCACCGTTTGAGCATCTATCTCCGATGGTATGGCGTCCAATCACTCCTTCGGTGTTTGCATCTGGTTTACCGACCCTTGCGTTAAAGTCACCAGCGACAAATAGTATGTCGTGTCCTGGGACAGGATCGAGTATTCTCTGCAGCTCAAAGTAGAATGCATCTTTGGCATCATGAGGGCAATCTCTGATAGGCGCATAGACGGACGAAATAGTCACGTTACTAATCCGGCCTTTTAGTCTCAGGGTAGAGATTCTTGCTGACACTGGTTGCCAAGAGATGACAGATGAAGCAGCAATCGGGTCCAGAAGGAATCCAACTCCGTGGAGACGGCTACCATCAGTCGGTCCAGAGTTGTAGAATTTAAATGTTTCTGAATCCGTGAGGTCAATTGATCTTGTCAGAATGTCGTTCAATCTAGTCTCAGAAAAGTAACATATATTGAGACCATACTTTTTCATTTCATTAGCAAGGAGCATCTGAGTTGACTCGGCCTTGCAACTTCTTACATTCCAAGAACCAACTTTAAGTTTCTTGGTGGGGATGATTAGCCCACTTCTCGAATCAGGCATCATCCGAACCTGATCCGCGTCGGGTACCGCGGACGCCGTAGTATTGATCGCTATACCTTAATCTTCTGTATCCTTTGGTGTTTCATGGGAATTTTCTTGACCAGCAGCTCCCCAAACTTCCGGCGCCCTGTTGCGTTAGCCGTTCTGCCGGCCGGACTAGACAACAAGCATAACGTTTCAACACTCCACCGCGATGAGGTGCAACTTAGGGCTCTCCTCTAGCCTCACTAGGGACGGGAGCGTGAATCATAGCTACGAGGCCCCAACCTTAGCTTGGATTGACACCCAACAGAAGGGGGGATTCGTTCTGACTTATTACCTATCCAAAGGTCTATGATAAAAAGCCTAAGAAAAAATATGCCTATCAAAGTGCACCTTTCCAAAATATACAAATGTGTGGCACTTATTCAATTTTTTTTTATTTCTATGTCTCCCACCCGGAGAAATTTTTTCTGACTTGCAAACTCCTCTATATTGTTGATGACTTCATCTTTATTGTCTTATTTGCAAGATTTGATCAGTAAACAATATTCTTCAGCCACCCCTTTCAAGAGCTTTTGGTTTGGGGAAAAGGTCATAGCACAGGTTGGCAAGAAATCCTTGAAAATATAGGCAAGAGGTCTAAAATAAGATAATTTCTGGGTCATTGCACATTAATCCTCCTTTATTTTCTGGAGTTTCGTCTTGGCGTTTTAAGCACTCAAGGCTCTAGAATTGTGCCAAAGGGGCCTTCATTACGGACATAGCCAAGATCTTGTTTTAGAAATGGCCCACCAAAATCCATTAGGGAAACCATGGCAAAGATTTTTTTGCCATTATATGATCAGTACATTATCATATTTTTGAGAAATCAAACCACAAAAAACGGTTCCACCGCATGGTCAAATAGCCAGGAAACAAAAACACATTTTCAATGGAACTGTGCGCTTTAAACCACGTATTTGCACAGGAAACGGTCCAAATGACCTCCCAAGAAAATTTAGGAAACTATGGTATAAAGATGCCGTTAAGAGGCTTAGCAATGCCCCCCCCCTTAAAAACCTATAATAATACATCACTAAATATTATGTTCTGTCTACTCGTCATGTATGCATACTTTTGTTTAGGTGGGGAGTGGAGGGGGTGCAGGAGTTTTCAAAAACGCTTAAGCTTAACTTGAATAGGATTAGAAGAAATCATGAAAATGTCATAATATTACTAAGACGGGTTATGTTATAACATTACTAAGAAGGGCTTATAATCCCCCTTTTCTGGATACGTCTCCTGTATACAACAATCTTACATTCACCTTTTCGAAATTAACAGGGCAAAGGAAGCTCTCCTAATCCTGGAGACCTGTCATTTCAAAACAGTGAAATAACGCTAATTCAGGAAATTCCTTTTTCATTTAATTTTATTACTTTCATCCAGTCATAAAGCATTTTGCAACAGGGAAAAACATGAGATAGGGAAAATCGTAAAATAAACATCAGGAAACCATGCTGGGCTCCACCAGATAAAATTTCAAACTTAAGCGCTGTTAAAATCAAGTTAAAATGATCAAATCGGCAAAACAAGAATGTAAACGGAAAATTGCATTCAAATACTTTTTTTATTATACAAGTTTGTCGATGACGTTTGTTAGGCTAAACCATTCACCAAGGATCTATTTTCCATGTGAAAAACACAATTCTGGCGCAATAATAGCTACGCAACAGCAGCTATGAGGGTCTCGTCTCTTTGAGGGTCTCAACCCTCGCCCTCTATAAGCTTGACCCCAGAGTGGGCCTTTGACCTCTGAGGGTAGATTATAATGTTATTTGCACACCAACAGAAACACCAAGAATCAGTGTTTCTTATTTTGAACAATTTCATGACAAAATTGAGAAGACAATGCACGTAATTTGTAAAAGATATAAATAAATAGGAAAACGTACAAAATATGAGAGACTAATGAGCAGTTTTCTGAAGACAGTGAATAAGACACAATCCAAGTGAATACTTCGGATATATGTCTAACATCTGTCTTCAGTGGAATATAATGCAAATACTAAAGGAAAACAACCCAATAAGAATCTCATTCACACAAAAATTCTTCCGTCAAATAACGCTGAAACTACATATGTTTTATGATATTAGAAATGTAGTGCGGTCTTAGTCATTAAATTAAATAAAAAAAGACAAGTTTTTTTAACTGAAAGTAAGGAACGACGTTAAAACTTAAAACGAACAGAAATTATTCCGTATATGAAAGGGGCTGTCCCCTCCTCAACGCCTCGCTCTTTACGCTAAAGTTTTTCATTGTTAAAAAAAATTAGAGTTGTGAGAAAGTCAAACTTTAGCGTAAAGAGCGAGGCGTTGAGGAGGGGGCAGCCCCTTTTATATACGGAATAATTTCTGTTCGTTTTAAGTTTTAACGTCGTTCCTTATTTTCAGTTAAAAAAACTTGTTTTTTTTATTTAATTTTTGAACGTTTTTGAAATGCAGGTTTTGATTTTGGCTCACCGTACATGAATAATTAAAATAAAATTTGAATATTAATTTTACTTTTATTTGGTTAAATGGCTTTCTCGAAGCTTGTTTAATTTTATTTACGAACGTTTTCATTAGTAATAAATATACGTAACTTGCGAATTAACTTACATAACGAACTTCTATATTCATATATTTTTAATACGTATATTAGAGGGTTCGCTCCCCTAGTCAATACCTTGCTCCTTAAGCTAAAGTTCGAATTTTGTTCCAATTCTTTAAAAATGACCCCTTAATCACAAATGCCGTTAATTAGAATAAATAGCTCTTATGAAAGTACTAAAAATCTTTGGCTTAAAGAGTGAGGTACTGACTAGGGGTGTGAACACAATCATAGACGTAATATTTTCTGTTCGTTTTAAGTTTTGATGTTGCTCCTTACTTTCAGTTGAAAAACTTGTTTTTTTATATATAACTTCTGATCTTTTTTTTAAATAATGCTGGGAAATCCGGCGCCCCCTTCATAGCAATGTCCCTTCCCCCATGAAAACTTCCTTTATGGAAAGATCCTCCCAAAAAAAACCGACCCCCCCCCCACTACAAGAAAAAAAATCCCCCCTGAAAGCGTCTGTATACTTCCCAATAACCAATGCTATATGTTAACATTGGGTAAAGTTCATAACTTTCAGCCCTCCCCCCGGAGACTTCGGGGGATTAAGTCATCCTAAAAGACATAGTTATCATATTTTTCGACCATGCTGAACAAAATGGCTATCTCAAAATTTTGATCGGGTGATATTGGGAAAAGAATGAGCGTGGGAGGAGGCCTAGTTGCCCTCCATTTTTTTGGTCACTTAAAAGCGGCACTAGAACGTTTAATTTCCGTTCGAATGATCCCTCCCACGATATTCTAGGACCACTGGGTCGGTACGATCACCCCTGGGGAAAAGAAAAGAAAAGAAAAAAAAAAAAACAAATAAACACGCATCCGTGATCTTTCTTCTGGCAAAAAATGGAAAATTCCACATTTTTGTAGAAAGGAGCTTGAAACCTCTACAGTAGGGTTCTCTGATACGCTGAATATTATAGTGTGATTTTCATTGAGGTTCTGTAACTTTGGCGGGTCTTTCCCCCTTTTTTCGAAAATCAGCCAAATTTCTCAGGCGCTTAGCTTTTGATGAGTAAGATTAAACTTGATAAACTTATATATTTGAAATCAGAATTAAAATCTGATTCTTTTGATGTATCTATTGGTATCAAAATTCCGTTTTTGAGAGTTTCGGTTACCATTGAGCCGGGTCGCTCCTCTTACTTACAGTTCGTTACCACGAACTGTTTGAAAAGGCTCGTTACATGGACTCAAATAAATAAACACGAATAAACACGTATCCGTGATCTTTCTTCTGGCAAAAAATGCAAATTGCCACATTTTTGTAGATAGGAGCTTGAAACCTCTGCAGTAGGGTTCTCTGATACGCTGAATATGATGGTGTCATTTTCATTAAGGTTCTATAGCTTTTAGGGGATCTTCCCCCTTTTTTTCGAAAATCGGCTAAATTTTCTCAGGCAAATAACTTTTGATAGGTAGGACTAAACTTGATGAAACTTAAATATTTGAAATCAGCATTAAAATCTGATTCTTTTAATCCATCTATTGGTATCAAAATTCCGTTTTCTACAGTTTCGGTTACCATTGAGCCGGGTCGCTCCTTACTTACAGTTCGTTACCACGAACTGTTTGATAATAAAACAGTAAGAATAACAATTATTTTAATGTTTTATTTATGCCTCTCAACTAGAAAAGAGAGGAACAGTGTGTTAGAACAAAAAGAATAAAAGGCAGCAGTATTACAGATTTCCAGATAGTTTTTCTCCAGATTACAACAGGAACTATCATACTTAAATACATTGGTTTTCGTACGTGACTTTCTTTTTTCGGGGTTTTATATTATCCACAGTTTATATAATTATCACAATAATAAGTGCACAATAAGCGCAGAAATAAGTGGGAGGAGCTTTTCGTTCGTACCGAGAATGAAGAGTCAGAAATCATCTGCGGTAAACTTACTGGATAATTATATAAACTGTGATATTATCCTACCGTGAAACCAGCCATGTTTGTTAGAGTGGGGAAAAGTGAACCCCCATTATCATTATCTCAGACCAGTAAGCTTGTGCACTGTCTAGTGCATGCTCATGTATGGTGAGTATTAACAGTGTACTATCAGTATCAACTTTGAACCAGCAGCTGTGTGGAATGATTTTTGATTTGATGAGAATGATCGCATGACATCGCTTTCAAACTAATGAGGAACGTTTTCTACTGACGCAAATGTATTGAAAGCAAAAGTAGTATTTTATGCCTTTTTTTTCTTTTTAATTTACCACTCTACCAACTCTAACTCCTATCTCGGGAACACACGCCGATTTTAACCTTTTTTCGCGCCCGAAAACCAAACTCACAAACAAGAATGGCAACGCTGCGCGGCAATAATCACGCAATCAGCGCGTGTACATCCAATAGACATACCGGATTCCTAAAATATGGCACTTCTTAACGGGAAGAAAAATATTCACTTACTTCGAAAAACACAATTATAAATCTGGTTTCAAATTTATCCCAAAAAAATACCAAAATCTTATTCAAAACTAGTGAAATTACAAAATGTATTATCCTTAGTTATTTCACCCAGGGTTGCCAGGTTCACTCGTATTTTATGCCTTTAGTCGAAACGTCACTAAGAACCAATGAAAACCCCTCTGTCTCAAGTAAAATCAGAATTCCATGTTACTGTTGGTTCAAATTTGAGCCAGATGGTTTAAATTTGAGAAAAATTGCCAAAATAATAATACTGAGGGGTTATGTAAATGAGATTGACGGACCATCATTGCAACCGTGTATGAATACATTTATTCAGTGAGTGGCACTAGATATTTTTATGGGTAGGGTCGTGGTAGGCAAATAAAACAGTGAAAAAAAGTTTCACGCAGAATTGTATGAAGATTATAAGAAAATATTAGGAAAAGGTGGAATTCAAAAATTGACACAGAGCTTCAACACTATACATTACAAAATCTTTTGCCGTTGCTATAACTTGGTTTAGACATCTGTGGTTTACGTTTTTTGAAAGCATTAGACTTTTCAGAAGGGAATTTATTAGTTGCTATACGGGAATTCCTCACACCTAACTTGGTTGGGTTGGCTTTGAAATTTTCGCTCAATCAGGGGATTAGCAAACTGTATCAAGTACATTGTTGCTCCTATTCTGTCACCTTATAATAAAATTAATTTAAAAAAAAAATGTCGGAGGGAATTAAAGAGTTATGTTGGAACTTGCTATCCCCTCCTCAACGCCTCGCTCTTTACGCTAAAGTTTGACTTTATCACAACTCTATTTTTTTTAACAATAAAACACTTTAGTGTAAAGAGCAAGGCGTTGAGGAGGGGACAGCCCCTTTCATGTACGGAATAATTTCTGTTCGTTTTAAGTTTTAACGTCGCTCCTTACTTTAGTTAAAAAAACTTGTTTTTATTATTCAATAACTGGTAAGACCAGCTGTAATAAGTCTAAGATAATTTTAATTTTATGCTGAAAGTTAATGATATCACAGGCTCACAACTGATGTAAGACTATGAAAAGCGTTGTAGATTAGTTTGTTGTTGTTACGCTACTACGTACTCACTTTTGACTCCTGAATCAATATTTTTTTTTTTTACTTGGCTTTGGTGCTTTCAGTAAAGCGCTAGTTTTCTGTAGTCCTACAAACATAGGGAAATATCATCAGTTGGTTTATTTGTACTAGTTTTACTAATATATGTTAGATAGACCGTGAAGTAATAATTTTGTTCGTTTTAAGTTCCAACTTCGCTCTTACTTCCCTCAGAAAATTTTTTTTTAATTAATCTTTGCTAATTTTTAATTTAAAAGGTTGTTAATTAGAAATATCAGTCGTCCAATCCTGTGGACATGGTCGGTCAAATATCATTGAATTATTTTTGGTCACCATTTTTGCCTTCAAATGACAAATAAAACTGACAGACTATCGAAATTATTGTATAACTATCTGCCTTAGCCCCTTAGTTCTGCTTTAGGATGATAGACTATTATCAAGAAGTGAAAATAATCATTTTTATGCAACTTTGAAAAAGTTATGCCAGCTTTCCCTCTCACGGAGACTATCTAGCTCTTAAGCCTTTCATCACAAACGGATGGCATAAGATTTATAAGTTCAATCTTCCTGATTCATGCAGTATAGTTCCGACTTTTTTCGAACTAGCAAGAAAACATGCGCTCTCCTATATTAAAATTAAACTGCAAACTAAGAATTAACTTCTAAGAGTAGTGTCGCACATCGATTTCCTTGGTATTCTAGAAGTATTTTTTTTCTGAAACATTTTCGAGATTTTCAAAACCTAAGCGTAAATTCTCAATTTTTCATAAAGTTTCGTGAAATTATACCGTATAACCTGACTTTGAAACAAATAAGTTTCTATTATTCATTTTTAATGGGTTACCAATACAGCCTTACGCGTTCATCGTCCCTATTATTCAATTCAGATTATTGGGTCCGAATTTACCTACCCGGTACCATAAATGCAATAACACGAGGGGTATTCCAAAATTACCTGAAATTTTTGTCAACAAGGTAATGGCAACCATTTTCTATGACTGTAAAGGAGTTGTACTTGTGGGCTTTTTAGAAGGATGAAGGGGTCTCTGAATTTCCTGAAAAATAGCCTAGAAGGATGGAAGCCTCACCTGGATAAGTGATTTGGCATTGAAGGAGGTTAATGTTGAAAAGTTCATTGTAACAATGAATGTTGTAATCCATTGTATGTTGAAACTTCCATTGTAATAGAAAAACCATTAAACAATTACAATATTCTGCATATTTTTTAATGCCCTTGTATAATCACAAATATGGACCATATTTATAGTTGAGTGTTCCTACAAAACTTCAAGGTTACTACTAAAAGTTTTTTATGCATGCTTTACAAAACAATACATGTTTAGGCACAGAGAAGAGGAATGTAGTATAGAACTAGCTGATTATTCAAACATTGGAACCGACATTGGTTTGGGTTTAATGCTTTAAATAAGTTTAACGCCAAGCAGAGCAGGCAAGAAAATGTGCACTCTTCTATATTAAAAATTAACTGCAAAATAAGAAATAATGTTTAAGATTTTTACCGCGCATTGATTTCCTAGGCGTTCTAGAAGTAACTATTTCTCTAAAGAAGATTTTCAAGGTTTTCAAAACATAAGCAAAATTCCTGTATCTCTAACTTATTTCACTAGACACCCCCCTCCTACTAAACACCAAAAAACTTCAGACATACAGGTGTGAAAAAGCAATAAACAAAAAAAGTTAGAATGTAACCTGACAACTAAAAAAAATATATATATAAAAATGCAAATAGGATTTTAGTACTATGATTTCTATTCATTACAAATAGTTTTATCCTGTTTATTGAATAGTAAAAATAAGTAAATAATTTGAAGAAGTGAATATATGAATAAGTAATCTGTCTTTTAATATAGAAGTTTGATTGGTTCCAGAACCACATTCCTACACTTCTCCAACCCCTCAGTGGCATAGGGCTGGGGTGTGGATTTAGTGATCTACAAGAATGTAGTTGCAAACCATGAAACTGAATGACCTAGATTCCTTTTTGAATCAAAATGCTTGACAAGTTTAAAAATTAAGTGCATCAGATTTTAAAGAAATAGTGAATTATCAGAAAAATTATCATATTGAGGAGACACAACCATGATTGAAAAAAAAAAATGCCTGAGCAAGAATTGAACGCTTGACATTCTAACTTGAAGCTTAACGTTCTACTAACTGAACCACAGCTCTGTTAATCTAATTTAATTTACTGGTGTTTTAAGGACCATAATTACGTACCTTACTAAGGCGCTTTGTGTGGAGTATACGGGAGGCGTTCCTGTACATCTTCAGTTAAGGGTTTTGGGCCATAATTATTAAAATGATACCGTTTTATACTTCCAAGCTTTTACATTTAAGAAGTGGTACCAAAGGCGTTTTTTTTAGTACTATATCGCACTTACGGATGGTAAAATTGATAAGAAGCACGTAGATATGACCAATAGCTTTCAAATGAGCCATTCAACATCACTCTAAAAAGTTTTGGCAGCCCACTAGCCCCAGATTTTCCACTTGAGATATGACACCAAAACTGCCATTTTTAGCGCTATTTGGAACTTGCAGACGGTGGAATTAATAGGAAGAAGGAAGATATAAGAAATAGCTTTTATATTAGCTGCTAAACATCTGTCTACGATGTTCTGAGAGCCTACTAGCCCCATCCTTTGAGAAATGGCACACAAAGTTCTATTTTTAGTGCCATATAGCACCCGCGGATGGTGGAATTTATAAAAAGCACGTATATATGAGAAATAGCTTTTGAATGATTCATTAAATATCTCTCTATGATGTTCTGGTAACCCACTAGCCCTGGAAAAAAGAAAAGAAAAAAGAAAGAAACGAGCGACAGATCAGTGCTACCCATGCAAAAAAGTGATTTTCCTTGTTATTCAGGTGGTGGGGGGCTGTAATATCCCCGTACAGGGTTTTAAACTATGATGATTCCAATGGTACGCTTTTCATCTTGATCTGGCGCCATTTTTGAAGGGTTCCAGGCTTCATTCAAAATCACCATAAGTTTCGTTTCGCCAATAAAAACTTTTACTTTTAAGACGAACCAAAATAGTATTTACCATTCCTGAATCGGTGTGAGCTTACAATTTTGTTTCAATAGACATTTTTTTAAACATGTTTTTAACTTTTGGTTACCATGGGCTGTGGTTCGCTCATTCCGAGGTTGCAGCTACTGCTGCAACCATGATATTCATATATTTAGAAAAAGATAAAACCATCAGACCCATAAATATATGCATATTAAAATAAACAGGAAAGATGATTCTTGTCGAATTTAGTACTCACCATGAGGAATCAAATCAGAGGAGATAGCAAAAAAAGTGTTTAATGCCAGAAGAAAATTAAAGCAAGAGACCTGAGAGGAGGGGATATTGAAATAATTAAAAACTTATGGGTGCATTATATGACAAATTTGGAGACAATTCCATCAGGCTGCTTATACAGGGACAAGTTGAACACACTTTTCGATTCCCTTTTCTATGCTCTTTTGCTATAATAACACCTATTCCCAACAATTTCACTGAAATCAATTACACAGAGTGGTTTTTACGAGGATTAAATAAAAAAAAACAAGTTTTTTTTAACTGAAAGTAAGGAACGACGTTAAAACTTAAGACGAACAGAAATTATTCCGTATATGAAGGGGGCTGTCCCCTCCTCAGCGCCTCGCTCTTTACGCTAAAGTTTTTTTTATTGTTTAAAAAAATGGAGTTGTGAGAAAGTCAAACTTTAGCGTAAAGAGCGAGGCGCTGAGGAGGGGACAGCCTTCTTCATATACGGAATAATTTCTGTTCATTTTAAGTCTTAACGTCGTTCCTTACTTTCAGCTAAAAAAACTTGTTTTTTTTAATTTAATTTTGAACGTTTTGAATTAATGCAGGTTTTGATTTTGGCTCACCGTACATGAATAATTAAAACAAAATTTGCATATTAATTTTACTTTTATTTGGTTAAATGGCTTTCTCGAAAATTGTTTAATTTTATTTACGAACGTTTTTATTAGTAATAAATATACATTACTTACGAATTAACTTACGTAACGAACTTCTATATTCATAAACTTTTAACACGTATATTAGGGGGTACGCCCCTAGCCAATATCTTGCTCTTTAAGCTAAAGTTCGAATTTTTTTTCCAATTCTTTAAAAATGACCCCTTAATCACAATCAGTTGATCAGTTGAAATCAGTTGAAAAACTTTTTTTTTTATTTAATTTCTGATCTTTTTCTTTAATAATGCTGGGAAATCCGGCACCCCCTTCATAGCAATGTCCCTTCCCCCATGAAAACTTCCTTCATGGAAAGATCCTCCCATATAACCCCCGACCCGCCCCTCCACCTACTAGAAAAAATCCCCCATAAAAAAAACGTCTGTATACTTCCAATAACCAATACTATATGTTAACATTGAGTAAAGTTCATAACTTTCAGCCCTCCCCCCGGGGACTTCGGGGGATTAAGTCATTCTAAAAGACATTTTTATCATATTTTCGACCATGCTGAACAAAATGGCCATCTCAAAGTTTTGATCGGGTGACTTTGGGAAAAATGAGCGTGGGAGGGGGCCTAGTTGCCCTCCATTTTTTTGGTCACTTAAAAAGGGCACTAGAACTTTTAATTTACGTTCCACTGAGCCCTCCCACGATATTCTAGGACCACTGGGTCGATACGATCACCTGTGGGAAAAAAAAGAAAAAAAAATAGATAAATAAACACGCATCGGTGATTTTCCTTCTGGAAAAAAAAATGGAAAATTCCACATTTTTGTAGATAGGTGCTTGAAAACTATACAGTAGGGTTCTCTAATACACTGAATATGATATTGTGATTTTCGTTAAGGTTCTATAGCTTTTAGGGGGTCTTTCCCCCTTTTTTCTAAAATCAGCCAAATTTTCTCAGGCGCGTAGCTTTTGATGAGTAAGACTACACTTGATGAAACTTATATATTTATAATCAGCATTAAAATCTGATTCTTTTGATGTATCTATTGGTATAAAAATTCCGTTTCTTAGAGTTTCGGTTACCATTGAACCGGATCGCTCCTTACTTACAGTTCGTTACCACGAACTGTTTGAAAGAACTTAGCAAACCTGTTTTAGCAAGAAATTCATGACGCATCACAAATTGATAAACAATGAAGTAATATGTTATTTAAGACTGCATATCAGACCATCAGGGAGGGTGGTGTGCATTATCAATACAAAATACAACGACTATAATATTGAAAGGGAACATAAAATAAGGAAGACATATGTACTACTTTTTCGCTACTCTCCTTTAAATAGTGACAAGAACTATGTGTCACTTCAGGTTCAATTTAGGGGCTCTATCTTGTCTTTGTTTTAAGTGTTAACATTGAAGCGTTGCGTAGTTACTTCATTTATTAAAATTTGTTTTTATTTTTTCTGGTCGCGCCGCAATATTTCGTTTTTTTTTTCTTTATTTTAGCTGATAATTAAATGATTATCTGAGCTAAAGGTCCAACAATGGCTTTTTCATATGTGTCTAGCAAAATTATATTATTAAAGAAGGTTAGGAACTGCCTTTCATTCATGTAAACAAGTTCGGTCGCATGCCTTGTAAATCGCTGGTGTATCTCCGGCTTGAAAACTAAAATGAATGGGTACTTTAATCCAACATTATGTCAAGCTAGGATCCCGTTTCTTTGATGTTCATTTCCTAATATCTCTTTTGAAAAAAATTCGTATTTCAGTCAAAATATCTTTTAGCGAAGAAAAATTGGCTTAGAACAAGGAGTTTCGCCGGAAATGCTGGAATTAAAAGTTTCCTTTATCATTCTCTGTAAAAGAGGAAGCTTCAGGGAAAAGAATTGTCCTAATTTGAGAAGGATAGCAGGACCTTTCCCATTCCAAGGATGTTCAAAAAGGAAATGGCTATTCTATTTATAATCGGAGCTAAGAAGGATGACATTTATTTCGTTCAAATTCTTTTGATTATCTTCCATTTGTTATTATTATATACCATTCAGTCAGAAATAAGTTTAATTTACAGCTCTGTTGATCAGGTTGCCGGCTAGCAAATAATTTTTAGTAACGCTGAATAGAACGAATTGGATAATGAACTTAGGGCGTGAGTAAAAACTATCAGTAGTATGTTGATTATTAACCACCCCTGAAACCTACGGGTAAGATACATCTGGTTTATAAAAAATATTTGATCATTTAGGAAACTTGAGTTTTTATTTTTGACTAATAAGAATACACTTGATTAAGATACATCTAATCTATTCAAAATATTTGATCATATAAGAAACTTGAGTTTTATTTTTGACTAACAGGACTACACATATATCAATTTTTTTTTAATAAATCAGATGTATCTTAACCGTGTATATTCTTATTAACCAAAAAGTAAAACCCACGTTTCTTAAACAATTAAATAATTTTTAATAGATGAGATATATCTTAACCAAATGTATTCTTATTAGTCAAAAACCAAACTCAAGTTTCTTAAATGATCAAATATTTTCAATAAATCAGATGTATCTTAACCGAGCGTATTCTTATTAACCAAAAAAAACCAAGTTTCTTAAATGATCAAATATTTTAATAGACCATATGTATCTTAACCTTAAGATGTATTCTTATTAATCAAAAAATACAACCCAAGTTTCTTAAATGATCAAATATATTTTAATAGATGAGATTTACCTTAACCGAGTGTATTCTTGTTAATTAAAAATAAAAACCCAAGTTTCTTAAATGATCAATTATTTTTTAATAATCAGATGTATCTCAACCAAGTGTATTATTATTAGTCAAAAATATAACTCAAGTTCCTTAAAATGATTAAATATTTTTAATAAAGCAGATGTATCTTAACCGTGTGTATTATTATTATTCAAAAATAATACCCGAGTTTCTTCAATGATAAAATAATTTTTAATATATCAGATGTATCTTAACCGAGTGTATTCTTATTGGTCAAAAATAAACTCAAATTTTTTAAATCTTCAAATATTTTTAATAAATCAAATGTATCTTAGCCGGGTGGATTCTTATTAATAAAAAATAAAACCAAAGTTTCTTAAATGATCAAATATTTTCAATAAATCAGATGTATCATAACCGTGTTTATTCTTATTAATCAAAAATAAAACCCACGTTTCTTAAATGATCAATTTTTTTTAATAGATCAGATGCATCTTTACCGAATTTATTCTTATTAGTCAAAAATAAAACTCAAGTTTCTTAAATGGCCAAATATTTTTAATAAGTCGGATTAATCTAAATAGTCTGTATTCTTATTTATAAAAAATAAAAGCCAACTTTCTGAATAAATCAAATGCATCTTAACCAAGTCTATTTTTATTAACCAAAAATAAAACCCAAGTTTCTTAAATGATCAAATATTTTTCAATAGGTCAATTATACCTGAACCAAATTTATTCTTATTAGTCAAAAATAAAACTCAAGTTTCTTAAATGACCAAATATTTTTAATAAATCGGATTAATCTAAATAGTCTGTATTCTTATTTATAAAAAATAAAAAGCCAACTTTCTGAATAAATCAAATGCATCTTAACCAAGTCTATTTTTATTAACCAAAAATAAAACCCAAGTTTCTTAAATGATCAAACATTTTTCAATAGGTCAATTATACCTGAACCAAATTTATTCTTATTAGTCAAAAATAAAACTCAAGTTTCTTAAATGACCAAATATTTTTAATAAATCGGATTAATCTAAATAGTCTGTATTCTTATTTATAAAAAATAAAAGCCAACTTTCTGAATAAATAAAATGCATCTTAACCAAGTCTATTTTTTATTAACCAAAAATAAAACCCAAGTTTCTTAAATGATCAAATATTTTTCAATAGGTCAATTATACCTGAACCAAATTTATTCTTATTAGTCAAAAATAAAACTCAAGTTTCTTAAATGATCAAATATTTTCAATAAATCAGATGTATCATAACCGTGTTTATTCTTATTAATCAAAAATAAAACCCACGTTTCTTAAATGATCAATTTTATTTTAATAGATCAGATGCATCTTAACCGAATAATTTATTCTTATTAGTCAAAAATAAAAACTCAAGTTTCTTAAATGGCCAAATATTTTTAATAAATCGGATTAATCTAAATAGTCTGTATTCTTATTTATAAAAAAATAAAAGCCAACTTTCTGAATAAATCAAATGCATCTTAACCAAGTCTATTTTTATTAACCAAAAATAAAGCCCAAGTTTCTTAAATGATCAAATATTTTTCAATAGGTCAATTATACCTGAACCAAATTTATTCTTATTAGTCAAAAATAAAACTCAAGTTTCTTAAATGACCAAATATTTTTAATAAATTGGATTTAATCTAAATAGTCTGTATTCTTATTTATAAAAAATAAAAAAGCCAACTTTCTGAATAAATCAAATGCATATTAACCAAGTCTATTTTTATTAACCAAAAATAAAACCAAGTTTCTTAAATGATCAAATATTTTTCAATAGGTCAATTATACCTGAACCAAATTTATTCTTATTAGTCAAAAATAAAACTCAAGTTTCTTAAATGACCAAATATTTTTAATAAATCGGATTAATCTAAATAGTCTGTATTCTTATTTATAAAAAATAAAAGCCAACTTTCTGAATAAATCAAATGCATCTCAACCAAGTCTATTTTTATTAACCAAAAATAAAACCCAAGTTTCTTAAATGATCAAATATTTTTCAATAGGTCAATTATACCTGAACCAAATTTATTCTTATTAGTCAAAAATAAAACTCAAGTTTCTTAAATGACCAAATATTTTTAATAAATCGGATTAATCTAAATAGTCTGTATTCTTATTTATAAAAAATAAAAGCCAACTTTCTGAATAAATCAAATGCATCTTGACCAAGTCTATTTTTATTAACCAAAAATAAAACCCAAGTTTCTTAAATGATCAAATATTTTTCAATAGGTAAATTATACCTGAACCAAATTTATTCTTATTAGTCAAGAATAAAACTCTAGTTTCTAAAATAATCGAATATTTTTTTAATAAATCTGGTATATATTAACCGTGTGCATTCTTATTAACCAAAAAACAAAACCCAAGTATCTTAAATGATTAAACTATTTTTCTATTCATCAGATATATCTTAATCAAATGTATTCTTATTAGTCAAAAATAAAACTCAAGTTTTTTAAATGCCCTAATGTTTTTTACATAAATCAGATGCATCTTAACCATGTGTATTCTTAATAGCCGAAAAATAAAACGCAAGTTTCTTAAATGATCAAATATTTTTTAATAAATAAGATATCTCTTAATCATGTGTATTCTTATAAATGAAAAATAAAACCCAGGTTTCTAAAATGATCAAATATTTTTTAAATAGATCAGATATATCTTAACCAAGTGTATTCTCATTCGATCGACAACAATAAAACTCATGTTTCTTAAATGATCAAATATTTTTAATAAATCAGATTTATCTTAACTGTTTGTATTCTTATTAATCAAACATAAAACCCAAGTTCCTTAAATGATCAAATATTTTTCAATAAATCACATATATCTGAACCGATGTATTCTTATTAGTCAAAAATAAAACTCGAATTCCTTAAGTGCTCGAATATTTTTAATAAATCAGATGTATCTTAAGCATGTGTATTCCTATTAATAAAAAATAAAACACAAGTTTTCTAAATGATCAAATATTTTTTTAAATACATTAGAAATATCTTAGCCAAGTGTATTCTCAATCGTCAAAAATAAAACTCAAGTTTCTTAAATGATCAAATATATTTAATAAATCAGATTTATCTTAACTGTTTGTATTCTTATTAATCAAAAATAAAACCCAAGTTCCTAAATGATCAAATATTTTTCAATAAATCAGATATATCTGAACCGATTGTATTCTTATTAGTAGCAAATAAAACCCAAGTTTCTTAAATGATCAAATATTTTTTAACTTTTTGAGATTAATCTCAACCAAGTGTATTCCTGTTTTGTCAAAAAAAGACTCAAGTTTCGTAAATATCAAATATTTTTAATGAATCATATGTATCTTGACCGTGGTTATTCTTATTAATCAAAATAAAACCCAAGTTTCTTAAATGATCAAGTATTTTTCAACAGATCAGTTGTATCTTAACCAAGTGTATTCTTATTAGTCAAAAATAAAACTCGTTTCTTAAATGATCAAATGATCAAATCAGATGTATCTTAACCGTGTGTATTCTTATTAACCAAATAATAAAAACCCAAGTTTCTTAAATGATTAAATATTTTCTAATAGATCAGATATATCTTAACCAAACATATTCTTATTTGTCAAAAAGCAAACTAAAGTGTCTTAAATGATCAAATATTTTCAATAAATCTGATGTATCTTAACCATGTGTATTCGTATTAATAAAAAAAAACATAAGTTTTATAAATGATCAAATATTTCTAATAGATCAGATATATCATAACCAGATGTATTCCCATTAATCAAAAATAAAACCCCAGTTTCTGAAATGATCAAATATTTTTTAATAGATCAGATGTATCTTCACCTCAAGATGTATTTTTATTAGTCAAAACTAAAGCTCAAGTTTCTTAAATGATCAAATATTTTTTTTAAGTAAATTAGATATATCTTAACCGTGTGTATTCTTATTAATCAAAAATAAAACTAAAGTTTCTTAAACGATCAAATATCTTTTAATAGATCAGATATATCTTAGCCGTTTGTATTCATATTAATCTAAAATAAAACCCAAGTTTCATAAATGAGCATATATTTTTTAAATTGATCAGATGTACCTTAACCAAGTGTATTCTTATTAGTCAAAAATAAAACTCGAGTTTCTTAAATGATCAAATATTTTTAATAGATTAGATGTATCTTAACCTTAAGATGTATTCTTATTAATCAAAAATACAAGGCAAGTTTTTAAAATGATCAATTTTTTTAATAGATCAGATATATCTTATAAGTCAAAAATAAAAACTCAAGTTTCTTAAACGATTAAATATATTTAATAAATCAGACATATCTTAAGCGAGTGTATTCTTATTAATGAAAAATAAAACCCAAGTTTCTCAAATGATCAAATATTTTTTGATAGATCATATGTATCTCACCGAGTGTTTCATCATTAGTCAAAATTAAAAATAAAGTTTCTTAAATGATCAAATATTTTTAATAAGTCAGATATATCTTAATCATGCATATTCTTATTAATCAAAAATCAAAACCAAGTTTCTTAAATGATCAAATGTTTTTCAATATATCAGATATATTTCAACCGAGTGTATTCTTATTAGTCAAAAATAAAACTAAAGTTTCTTAAATTATCAAATATTTTTAATAAAACAGATGTATCATAATCGTGTGCATTCTTATTAATCAAAAATATAAACCAAGTTTCTTAAATGATCAAATCTTTTTATTCAATAGATAAGGTGTATCAAGTATGTAATGTTGTTATCCAGCCATAGAGTACCACTGGGACAGCCGCGTAGTGTCGATGAGCGGCCATAGAGTACCATTGATACAGTTGCGTAAAAAAATAAAACAAAATACAAGTTGAAAATTCTCCAAGTCCAAAAAAGCAATTCTAAGTAAAAAAAAAAAGAAAATTGTTACTACCAACATTATTTTTCTAATAGTAAAAATCATGACTGACATATCTATATCATTCTCAATTTGTATTTCAAAAATGTTAAATACTCCTACCACAATTGCTACCATGTCGTTCATACTATCAACCTCAACTGGCGCAATAGGAAAAATCACGACTAACATATCTATATCATTCTCATTTTGTATTTCAAAAATTCTAAATGTGATTTTTTTTTTCTTTTAAGTATATTTCATGTCATTTTAAGACATGTAAAAAAAGTGAAATTTTTTTTTTTTATGTTAGATAAAAATATAAAAATAAAAAATAAAAGTTAAAAAAAGTTCAAAAAAATTAAACTTAAAAAAAGTATAAAAATGGGGGGGGGGCAAAAATTTGGGAGAGTGGGTATTGGATCCCTTGGAGGTTGGGTCATGCCTTTTCCAATGGCCGCCGTATCATTGCCTAAAATGCATAAGATTTTTTGTAAGAAGAATTTGTTATAGTTCTAATAGTATACCCACTATGGGCATTGTCAAATCCATAACCGCATCAGTACTTGATTTCTAAGGATCGTACTGGATTTCTAAGGATTGTTTCTGGATTTCTATATTAAAATTCTTTTCTCGGTGCCTACGACTTTATTAGTTTCAACTTAATGCATACTCCAATAATAAACAATAGTTTTTTGCTAGTTGTACTCCTCACTTGGTACTTTTGTATTATAGAGACCACAGCCAAGAAGTAAAGTTAGGTCAATCGAATAAATTGACTTGTGAAGGATGAATATATTCTAATCCTATTCTGACATTTACATAATGTGACGTGGGAGTCATCATTCCCTTGGATTTACCTTTAGTTGATAAGCGATTAAAATTTCAACCTTTTACCACTTTCATTCAATCCAGATAAAAAAATTTATTCTTATTATTGTCATTTGGTTTTATCATAATATTCATGTCCTGAGTTAAGACCCGCCAGACCATTTGAATTCTATGCTACACCGGACAAACCCCATAATGTGGGTTATTGACCTACATAAATACAGGTATCAACGGGTATCTCATTTGCATAATTATTGTAATAAAATTATGTGTGATCAGTATCTATTGGCATGGGTCTAGTCCCTCAGGCTGTAAGTTCTTTAAGATATGCCATTTTGGTCCGAATATAATGTGTTCTGGTTACTTTTATACGATATCATTCTGGATTTCGTCCTGGAGTATTGGGGTTATTGCTTCTCACACCTTGCTAAGATTTGAGTCTCGCAAGGATTTTTCAGTCTGTATGAATGGAGGACCAACAGTGGGATGACAGGGATTGTGCCTTTTCCACCAACGAACCCCCTCCGAAAAAATTGAACCCACTGACATGCCGTACCGTATTTGGGTCATGACCAAACTGGGATTACTTAGGGAGCGGTTTTAGATGATTAAATGATAATATTAAAGAATTTGAAAGATCAGAATATGTTGCTTATGTTCAAAATATTTAAATTGTGCTTTATTTAGAGCGAAAAATGGTATCAAAGAAGTTTTTAGTTTGTTGATGTCAAATATGTGGTCGATATTATGGTATAGGAGTTTGAAATCAGAATAGGTTAAATAATTACTTCACCAAAGGTTTTAAATTTCCATCGAATGTGGTATTTAAGGATGGCACAGCTTGTTAATTATAGATCTGAAGCTAATATTTCCAAAGTATGAACTCAAAACACATTAATGCCATATTTTATAAATGGTAGACACAGGACACAGGTCGCACAAAAACGGTCGCACAATAATTTGAGTTTGTATTCGATGACCCGAATTGAAGATTTTAGTCCCGAATCGCCCCTTCACATCCCCAACTTCGCTTATACAGTGATATTTTGTACTTCTTTTAGCTCACAAGTGCTCAGCATTATTTGAGGAGTGATTGTGAATCATTAAATACGAGTCACCAAATATCAAAAGGAATACAGTGCCACTGTCTTTAAAAAAAGACTGAAAGTAAGTATTCCACGATATGTTTGATTTTTCCCAAAGCTTAGTATTCCAGGGGCTGCCTGTTTTGTTAATTAAAAAGTCGGGTTGAATTTTCACTAAAGAAGTCTAAAATCATAACATTAGATATGAGTACATAAATCATAAATAGTGTTTGATTCCTACCAAAGTTGGTATTTAAGGATTTACGATGTTGTTGATTGCATGCCAGAGGCTAACATATAGAGATCCAAAGTAATTGTTTGACTGCTGTTGCTACTCCGTAGTTCCACCACAACTGCTACTACGTCGTTCATACTTATAATTAACCTCAACTGGCGTAATTCAGGAAAACTCAAAAGATTTTCAGCCTGAATTACTTATATCACTACAAAACTATGCAAAATATATACAGGAATTACGTCAATTAAGTCATTCAGAAATGAGGTTTGTTTAAAAAAAACAAATCTTTCTGTGAAACATTAGAAGCGAATTTAAAACTTAAAACGATAAAATTAGCAAATATGGTACTTGTCTATTATCCCGACCACACTCAAGAAGTGAAGTTAAGTTAATCATAATGAAATATACCAAAATCTGATGAAAATATAATACTTCAGTAACAAAATTATGGAAATTACAACAGAGAATTATGGGAAGCAGGCCGCTTAGAACGCATTAGGCCTACATGAAATACCTAACCTAATCAACTCTATATATTAAATATTTAATTAAAATATACCTACGTAGTAGTTTATCTCACTCAGGATAAGCTAGTTATAACCGAATGCAGACAGAGAAACTGGTTTTAATCAGATCAAGAACTTGAATGTGGTCTGAATAATTGAGAAGTACTGCAAACATTATTAGCGCTGCTGCACCGAGCTTCCCAAGGACAACAAATGTGCACGCGCTCATCCTCCACCCGAATATATATAAACCATCGCTCTCATTTATTTGATTTTTTTCTCATGATTCTCCCATCCCACTCGGATGGCCCAGGATGAACAGCCAAAAAGCACAATCTTTGGCAATTTGTCATTCTTCATTCGCAGAACGGGCCTGATAATGTTAAATTTTCTTTCATTATAACTCTAGAAAATGGTATCAAACCACATTCTTCCCGTAGCTTACTTTTTGATAACCTACCTAACGCGAGTGGAAATTACTACGAATGAAGACAAAACAAATAAACCAAAACGAGCTGAAGTTACAATGAACAAAGAAGTCCGACATAAAACGAACATAAATTACCACCCATAAATCCGCCCATCAAGTCCGCCCCAAAGCCTGAAGTATCTTTTACGCTTTACCAAAAAAAGTATAGTTCTTGGGATTCTTAATTTTTATATTATTATGTTTGTAATAGTCAATTTTGTTTTATGAAGTTTAATGTCTAATAAATTTTTATCAATGTTTTCTTTCTTTTAAAACCCATTTATTTCAAATGTATGAAACTTTCTTTTGTTAAGCTCTCAGCAAAGCGCAAATTACCCTCTAGTCTGTCAGGGGTCTGAGGGGTGGCAGCACTATACCTATCTATAGTGATATTTTTCTACACAAGACATTTGCCTCAGAACATTTAGTTTTGGAGTTTCAATATTCTCTTTTTTTTTGGTTATAGGTTTCTTCCTTCTAAATGCAATCCATTCCAATGTATGGAATGGATTGTAACAATAGGCTAAATACGATTTTTAAAAAACAAAAGTTATATTTAATTTTTAGCAAAGCAGGGATGACACATTAGCCTTTTAGGGGATTTAGCCCAGTAAAATAGCGTTTGAGGTCAAACAAATTGCAACAAAAATGATTTTTGCACCAAAAAAATGCAGAAAAATCAGGAGAACAACATACTAGAAGCCCATCAAAATCCATCGATTGGAAAAGTTTGACAGGGGAAAAAAGAGGGGAAAGAGGGAAAATTCTGAAAAAATGCCAGGACCTCTGATTTTAGCACTGTAAATACCCAGTCCTACGTAGTTCAAGTCACAGAACTCGAATTCTGCATCAGAATTATTATTTCACACCACCGGGGATATCTGATAGGGTTAGCGGGGGAAACAGAAGAAAATGAGGAAGACTCAGATTCGCTCGATTTCATCGCTGTAAAGGCTATTTCTGATATTATTTGAGACGCAGAATCCAAATCTTCCTTCAGAATACTAGTTTTACCTCATCGGAAAAAACTGGCAGAGGGTGAAAAGTAGGGAAATTGAATTCTCGTTCTTTTTTTTGGCTGCGGAGCCCATTTCAACAAGGATTCAATCACAGTATATTAAGAATCATCAGGGTGTATAAAATTGGTACAGATTGATTGTACTTTGGCAAATCACAGACTTAAAACAAATCAAATAATAAGAAAGTTAAAACAGGAACTTAGTTGTTAAAATCATCATCAAGGTCAATGCTTTCTAAATTTTGGCAGTCGGTATCATGACACTCGGCCCATGCTTTTGTGCAGTGAAGTCCTTTTCTTTTGCAACTGCAACGCTTTGTTTCACAACCTGACTTGCAAGCACATCGTACCATTCTCAGTAGTGCTTCGGGTGCTGGCTTCGAGTCCATCGTTACAGGTACGTACTTGGCTCTGTCTTGCCGCCAACCCCAGTCACATGGGTCCAGATCAGCTGAGTAACCCATCCATTCCATGACCTGTAGGAAAACTCTGAAGAAGTGAAACTTCGCAGCTGACAATGTCGGAGGCAAGCTTTCTGGGCGGACGAACGAGGTCGAAGAAGCCGGTTTTGTGACAAACATGGTGTGACGCAAATCCTGAAAGTTGGTATCAGCTTTAGCCCAATAAACAAGCAGTGTAAGCTTTTCGCCTGCACTGATGATCTGATGCTTTTCTGAGTTCTTCCGGAAAAAACCGCCGCATTTTTTCGGAATTCTTCATTGATCTTAGCCAATAAAAGGGACACTGGCTTTCCTACGCCGTAGAACCTAGAGGTCGTAACGCATCCCAGGAAAGCATGGATGGGCAGTATGACCTCTGCGACTTCCCCAAGCTTGCTTTTTAGTTCTCTTATGTTGTAGAGTTTGGATGTTCCCGGCTTGGTCTCCGCTCGAAAGAAAGTGGGTAGCTTCCTGGCTGGCAATGGTGAAGAAGCAAGACGAGCAGGTCTGTGTCATTGCCAACAAGACAGGTTTCTACCTCAGAACAACTTGTCACTGCGGCTGTCGCAATCGTGAAATCTGCATCACCTGAAGCATACAAAACGCGACATCCTGACGAGCTTAGCACTCCACCAAGCAGGAGGATGAATTTTCCTTGTTCTTCAGGTTGTTCAGGAAAAAGTCTTTTTTGAGGGTAACCGTTGTTGTCCCAGTAAAGTCGATATCAGGAGATCTTATGCCTTTCGATCTTTTCAAGTGAGTCTGGTCTTTTGTTGACGGTGAATCTTCGCATCCGTCGAACACAACCGTAGCATTTCCAAAATGAGCTTTGACATAGCTAGCGTAGGCCAGACATATTTGTCCATAAGTAGCGCCGGTTGTCCAAGGCAATTTATGTAGGAGCCATCCTCTATCTACAACATATTTGCAACTCGTTGAAAGATTCGGAGAAGAGCCTTCGATCTTTTTCCAGAGGGCATTTGAGAGGGAAGCCTTGTCAGCTGTGCGTAGTAGTTGTATGACCCAAAAAGTGCAGGAGGAAAAGATTAAAGTTCATAACCAAGAGTATCGGACAGATCCTGACCGTCGACAGTGGCTACAGCCACTAGTCAGTGGAACAATAACGTTTGGTCAAACTCGACCGGCTCACCATCAAGCTTCGGAGCCGACTTTGCGGCCATAGTTACGACTTTATCTTTCCTTTTGAGTACAAAAGTCTCTACTGGCTTCCCAACCATCCCTTGCAGTATGTGCAACCCAACGTCTTTTGCTTCGTCGACGTTGACCTCTGTCGAAGCATTCACTCCGGTAACAATATTCATTAGCTCCTGACCCCTGTTGAACGGCTGCAAAGGCTCAAGGAACTTGAGCAACTTCTCCAAATCTTCGCTGTCTCTCAATATCCTGGACCCCGATGTATCAACGTGCTGGTCGCTTGTGTGGTAAACAGATCCGGTTTTGGTCTTGCATTTTGCATTCATTTGAGCTCGCACTGGCATAGATAGTGTCCAGATCGACCGCTACGCTTCATTCATACCTCTCCCTCTAGTGAGACCGCCAGCAGTCTTCAGAGTTTTCATGAAGACTTGTTCTATAACAAGGTCTGCTGCCAGTCCTGACCAGAATGTTCGGTTCTGTTAACAGAAAAGTGACCAGTTTGGAACTTCTCGTATAATTCTGGCTGGGATTCTTTCAAACCGACAAGGGTTTGTAAATGAAGACGGGCTGATTTAGAATATGCAGTTCGACCACATGCCGCGAAATAAGGAAGCATACTAAACCAGCTCTAAAAATACAGGTCGAAATCTCCAGTCCGTTCAGCGCGAACTGACATCCTAAGAATTTTATTCATTCCGGAACACTGTTCAAGTCACAGTTTCACAGTCCTAGATTCGCTAACTAGCTCCTTCTTTGCCTGCTCAATTTCTTCTAAAAGTGAAACCACCGCTGGAGACGCAGAAAGGTCTTCAATAGAAATATTTTCGGATGTCAGCTCTGTATAGACACTGGCTGCGCTCACCATTTGGGGTGCGGGTTCACTTCGTAGACCGTCGGCAGTATCTTCGAAAGCACAGGCAAAAAGTAAGATGTGCAGAGCTAAGTCAAGAAGAGAATGTAGGCTCCTAAATACTGAACAAACATAAAAAATATGAACATCATTGCATCAAGCCGCAATTGGTAAAAAAAATAACCCAAATAATCATCAGTGAATTAAAAAAGATGTACAGTAGATAATCATATCAACTAGTGTAAATATGATAAGAAACGGTAAAACCAATTAAACGAACCAATCCCCAACGCAAGCACAAAACTGAACACTTTACACGACTGATAAGATGTTGTCAGCACTCCCTCTTTGTGAATTTTTTTTAGTTGTATAATTAGGGAGATACTGAGCAAAGAAATTCACGAGAGTTGTCCTCTTCTTGTAGATAACTGAAATTGAAGCACAAATTGAACGAACATAGTGAACTGTTGTCAGTGAGGTAACTAACACAGTTTCCACGGATTGATCATTTCAAGCATTAAGATTCGGTTCCAGGAGCCGCAAGATGGCGTTGGTAAAAATAGAGATAAAATGTCACGAAACTGAGTATAGCAGTCACTTAAAAGCGAAAGAATTCTCAATGGTACAAGATAAACAAAAAAATGACTAACATTCTTGAAGATTTGGAACAAAAATGACCAAATATTCACAAGAAAACTTACCTATTTTGAGTATTCAGTGCGTTACATTTTGGGTAATTCAGTCACTGAAGAGACACTAGATGTCAGTCCAAGAACTCGTCGCTATGTGTCATGCCGAATGCTAACTTGTTGATGCCAGGCCTATATCCTGCTAGCAGGATGGTCGCATCTTAACATCGCATTGACCTGGAAAACCAAAATCTCCCCTTCTTCCCTCCTTTTCCCGCTCATAAATGTTCAGGGGACAGAGTAATCGAGATTCTGATGCAAGATTTGGCTTCTACGTTAAAAATTACATCGGAAATCATCTTGACTTGGATCAATCCGAACACTTCTGGATTTTGGGAAATTTCCCCTGGTTCCCCCGTTTTTCCCCTGCCACGGATTTTCCCATGGGTGGATTTTGGTGGGCTTTTAGTATGTTATTCTCTGATTTTTCTGCATTTTTTGGTGTTAAAATCATTTTTGTTGCTATTTGTTTGAGGTTGGGCCTTTTTTTGAGCTATTTTTACTGGGCTAATTATAGGGGCTGTAACATCACCCTTATTTATCGAAATATATGTTCATGATTACGTTGGACACCATTATTCGTTATAGTTAATTTTTGCTTTCGGTTTTGTTTGGTGGTTTATTGTAGTTTCCACTCGTTTAAGGTTTGACACCTTATGTAAGATTTATTCTTGTTTCAAATTTTAGTTTCGGTTTCCATTTCTTCTGATTTTTTTTTTTAATTCTAGTATTATGGATATGGTGTACATACACATCTTCCTTAGCAGGATCCCTTTGAAGTAAATTAAATCGTCGGAAAACAATTTTGTTTGTACCCCTGAGATGAATTTTTACTTTAGAACAGCAACTGCAGTTTATATATTCTGCCAAATTTCAAGGGCAGGCCCTCCTGATTGCAACTTTGAATTCTTTTATTTGCTCTCCGGTTGAAAGAACGCATAGAACTCGTTGGAGATTGATGTTGTTTTGGAGCTCCTAAATTCACGTACATTGTTCCTCCGCTTTATTAAACCTTCTGTAAATGAAGGCCTTTCGGTCAAATCTATCCAGGCTTCAATGATAAGAGGACATGAGGGTAATTACTGATTATAGTTTTGCTCCTATTCCAGATTTCCGGAACGAAGCCAGACTTCGCGTGAATCAATTTTCTATTGTTGATGGATTCCAAGTGTTGCTGAGCCAAAATCACTTATGCTCTGCTGAAGATTAGAGGGAGTGTGTTCTTTTTCACCAGAAGGGGATTATAGAATGAAGTTTGTTATAAGGCTCTTAGAGACATATTTTGATGGGAAGGGGAGAGGCCTATTCGTTTTATAGTATATTGATTAAATTTAGGAGATTTAGAATTCCAACTCTGTTACTGCTCTTAATAAGAAAATGATATCTGGCAGACAGCAGGGTTACACACGACTGGATACAGGACCCTAAGCCCTCCTTAGAAAATATATTCATGTCACAATCATTTATAAGAAAATAAATCACAAGAGTTTATGTTTTGAATGTCTCCTTTTAAAATGTGACACAAAAAAAGAAAGTACAAAAAGTATGAAAAAAAAGAAGATTCTCGAGTTGGCTATTCTTACCCGTGTGTTTTAATGTTCTGAAATTTTAACTTATTTATCATAAACAATCCTTGATTTTTATCATAAACAACCATTGGTTTTATCTTATATAATATAACCCGTTAATAGTAACCCATTAGCCTTGAATTCTCACCCTTGTTCCTCAAGCCAATTGGGAGGGGGTTTGGCGTATTTTCCCCCTAGATTTCCTCTCTAAGATTCGAAAATACGATTTTTGTAGTATTCCATTGAAAAATCATAAAAAAACGTACATAAAAATATTTGTTGGGGTGGGGTAGTTTGTTTGAAAAAAATATTTTATAATTTGGATAAATTTGGTAGATTTTGGATTTTGTTCCTCCCTATGGATACTTCCCTGCTTTGTGCCTATCTTTAAGCGAAGGTTGCTTTGGGACATCTTTTGTTTTGGTGAGGTTTTATTTTCGTCACTCACATAGTATATTAGCTACTTTTTATCGATTCATCATTGTTTCTTTGTGTGAGCGTGTGTGCATGTGTGTGTGTGCTGTGTGTGAGTGTTTTGACCTATGCGCACCTGTGTGCACAGACACATGTGTGTGTATATATAAAAGCAGCAGTGTAAGCTTTTGTGTAAAGTATCCTCAAGTAATGACTAACTGATAAAATCAAAAAATGTAGCTTATATTTAGAAAATAAAATGCTGTCCGACCATTAAAACTTGCCCAGTTTACCAACTTCTTGAACAACACCACTAACAAAAATCCTCAAAGGAAATATAGATACAAATTTTTTTTTTCTATTTTCGTAGAGGAGGACCCCTATGCTGGAAAAATACCTTCAAAATGCAAGGCAGATAGTGTATTTTGGGTATTAATTGTGGGTAGCTCCAGAACTAAATCCGTAAGCATCAAATGTTCAATTTTTTTTAACATTGTTACATTTCTAAATGTGTTGTGTGTGAGTGTAGCTGGTATATACATGTAGTTATTAGTTTTAGAAAGAAAAACTAGTAAGCATCACTGAGAGGGGGTGGGATTAAGAAAAGGAAGAAAATCAATAATAATAAGCAAAGATAAACCAAGACTAGTGCGTCCAAGATAGCTTTTTTGAAAAGTGATTCAATGAAAATAGGATTCTCTCATAATTTACTGTAGCAGATGGGAGGGTATCTCAGGTGGGAGAAAAAAATGAGGAGGACTTATTATAGGAAAAATTAAGTTTTTTGGATGAGTTATTAGGATCTAAGTCAGCGTTTTTATTCTGCAACACTTATTGTTGTGCAACATTTCATACGTGCAACATTTTATATGTGCAACACGTAGGCTATGTGCAGCACTTATTATCTTATCTGCAACACTTATATATGACCTTGGGAAATATTTTTAGCATAGCTCTATCTTGTGTTTGCGCTTCCTCTCGGGAAGTAAATATACCTGTACCGTTTCAACTAGTTGATCAAGCCTAGTAGAAATATTTTTCTTACTTTCTAACCCATTGCAACGAAATGTGAGATACATCCTTCTATTTCAGCGCGACGATGCATTCACTTTTGTTTCAATTCACTTAGTCTCTGTTTGCTTAAAAAAAAGCTAAAGCAAACAATTTTTTTTTCAAGATCTTAGATCAAGGAATATAGTTAAATTGTGGGATTTTTCGTTTCAGATTCGGTTGCAGAGTTAGTTTCTATTTATATAACTGAAAGGGAAATTCAAACATTTGAAAGAGCATTAAAAGCGAAAAAAGAAACTAATTAAAATTGCACAAAGACCATTATTTAAAAGATATATAGCTTCCAAATGGAATTTCACTTCGTTTTTAAATACGAATGAATGCATCCTGCGGTCAAAGCCTTGTCCAAACAAGAAACAAAGAAGACAAAGACTCTTTTATCAATTAGAGAGACAAAGATGGATAAAATATAAAATAAATTATCCGTCGCTTTTTCTAAGCCAAGCTTAAAAATAGATAGTCTTTTTTGGAAAATCTCGCAATGATTTTTTTTCTTGCCTTATTTCCACTACTTATACTTGCACTAAGTCTATCGGAAAAATCGAATTTTCATGTCTTTGAGACATGTTAAATTTAAAGGTGTAATTTTTTGTTAAGGTTAACTCATTTCTTGTCGGGATTGGTACTCTATTTTTAGATATTTAAATTTTATTGCGCTTATAGCTGTTGATAGATACAACTTAGAGCTCACTGAATTTTAAATATTCCAAATATGTCAGCTTCGTTTTATATATATATATATATATATATATATATATATATATATATATATATATATATATATATATATATATATATATATATATATATATATACATATATATATATATATATATATATATATATATATATATATATATATATATATATATATATATACTATGACCAAAGTTCAGTTTCTTAGAGTTTTGGTTACTATCAGCACGGTTGCTCTTTACTCACACTTCGCTATAACGAGCTGGCTAAAAAACAGAGAATTCCTCCAGAATAAGCAGATTGGTTCCGCGATTAGAACAACTAAGAATATGCTGGGTATTTCAGTTCTCAGTTGGAACTTGTCTTCAAAGAATAGAAAGCTATCTAACAATTATTAAACAACGTTACCATTATTAAAGTACCAAAGACATTAAAATAAAACAGTGTATAATTAAATTTTTATTATTATAAATTATTTAATAAATTAGTGCCTAAATGAATAAGAAAAAATAAATAGTCAAATTTTACAATGTTTTTTTCGTTCACAAATATTTGCGCATTAACAACTTATTAATAGCCGAAAAGCAACTACACCTTCAAAGGAAGCTACTGCTTCTTAAACTGTTTAATGTCATACGTTTTTAGCTTATATTTTCATTTGAATTTTCATCCCGACATTATTTTTTTAATTTCGTGTCTGCTACCACCAAAACTTATTTTTTTAATTAAAAATTGAGTTATCAACTTTCCCTAGATACTTAAGACATGTATGGTTGTGTAACTTCCCCCTTAACCAATTTCAACCATAAGGAATCATTTTTGCCGTTCTTAGTACTTCAACCGGCATGAACTGTGTTTCACAGAGAATAGCTTTTCAAAGTTTCAAAGCGAGAGAGAGGGCCCAAAGCGAAAACAAAACACGCGTATCATGTGAAAATTACAAAAATCATGAAATCATAAAATTCATGAAATTCAAAGATGGGATTTCCCTTTATGGCCTGTGTCCGACTACACCAGAGTTGTTATTCTCCTCTTCTTTTTTAGTCTTGTCATCCACCCTAAACATTTGTAAAAAAAAAAAAAAAAAAAAAAAAAAAAAAAAAAAAAAAAAAAAAAAAAAAAAAAAAAAAAAAAAAAAATGCCGTAATCAATAAGAAATTTCCTGGGAACTTTGACAGTGGTATTCATATCCATCCTCGCCGGTATAGGAGGGGACGCATTCGTTTTAATATCTAGGCGAAGTTTAAAAAGAATTAATAAAAATTGCATAGGTTCCTTGAAATAACTAGTCAGACTTCATAATTATTTAGTTTTAGCATATTTGCACCTTTTAAAACGTGGCTCTCAAATGCTAGATTCTTAAAAATACAGTCCTAGGCCACATTTACCATTAGTACTAAGGTGGCAAAATCAATGCTGGTATTATACGATATAAATATTTAGGAGATTATGTGTTACTTTCATCATTCTTGTCGAAAATACACAATATTTCATTCTTAAAACTTCTTTGTTGTGAAGAAACTGAAGCCTGAGCACCACAGGAGGCTCCCTATATATTCTTTGGTGACTTTGGGTACCAATATAGACTACTATATTTAGCATATACCATATTAGTATATACCAGATACTACTATATACCATATTTAGACTACTGTATTTTAAATTCAGTAGGGTGGACTCATGTGCCCTTTGGAGAACGGAAATTAGCACGCATTTACTGAGTATACCAGAGCTATCATTTCACTCAGCCTTATGGAAAATGCAAAGCATTTCTTACTTTGAACCTTTTAATGTTGTGAACAAACAAACAGGGAGAAGTGAAAGTCCTTAATAGTCAAGAGGACTTTACCAGCTTTAGCTTATACCAAACTATGTTATTTGGTTATGGCGTGTCGACGAAGTAACCCTTTTTTTTCCTAAGGTAGTGTTTTATCATAGAAATATTTTTAAAAGATTTATAGCTTGTTCAAAACAGTGAAAAATAAAACACAAACGAGAACGAAATAAATAATAAAACATATTACTGCTGTGAAAAAAATAAAAAGGGGAGCTGGCCACGAGGATTTTTACTAGCCATAGCTGTTGCAAACCTTGTTTTTTATTGTTGCTTCTTGAAATGGTCCTTTTTCTGCCCCCAGAGATCTGTAAAAGAAGAAGAATTTTTTATGTTTTTTAAAGTTTTCCAAAAGGTGTTCAACAAACTGGAAAAGAAAAAATGTAACATACTAAATGTATGCAAAAAACTAACCCAAATGCTGGTGAAGCTTGTTGCTAATAAATATTGAATATATTATGAAATATTAAACATATACCTAAGAAAACTGATTTATAAAAATCAAATAATGCACCATTTTATGCACTCGAAGGTCTTTTGAAAATTAATGAGAAAAAGATAAAAAAGAAGAACATTGAGAGATTTCTTAAAGTTTTTCCTGAAATATCAACAAAATAAAAAAGAAAAAAAGCTAAAAACAAATGAAAACATTTGCTAAAAAAAATTTTCCATATGCTGACTCATTTAATTACTAATGAAATCTTAAATATATTTCAATGTATAAAATATGTGGCCCATCAATCAGAGGCAACGCTATAGCGTTGCGTATAGTAAAGGCCATAGGGCTCCAATGTTTTATTATTTATTTTTCTTCCCAGAGGCACTTCATGTGGAAGGCGTCGTCGTATAAACTTCAAAGGGGGGCTCATTAGATTGGAAATTGAGAGTTCTATTGCCCTTTTTAAGGGTCAAAGTGTTTCTACGGTAACAAACACCCCTTCCACGCCGACCATTTCCCCAAACACATCCAATCAAAATTTTTAGACAGCTATTTTGTTCTACGTAGTTGCTTTTCAGATAGAAATTATGTTTCGAGGAGGAGACTCCCCCAACAGCCCTCAGGGCACGGGCTGTAAGCTATGCCCTGGGGGCATGTAAGGCTTTTATAGAAAGCTTTGTCGTAGAAACTTCAAAAAGGACTCATTCGATCGGAAATTCAAAGGGCTACTGCCCTTCTTAATAGTCAAAATTGATTGGAGGGCAACTAACCTCCCTCTCCCACCCACCTTTTCCCCAAACACATCCAATCAAAATTATGAGATAGCCATTTTGTTCAACATAGTTGAAAATTCGGGAAACTAGGTCTTTTAGGGTGACAACACCCCCCCCCCCCGCCGCCCTCAGGGCAAGGGTTATAATTTATGCCCTGGGGGCATTTTAGGTTTTTATAGAATGCGTTGTCGTTTGAAACTTCAAAAAGGGCTCATTCGATTGGAAATTTAAATGGCTAGTGCCCTTTTAATAGTCCAAAGTGATTGGAAGGCAACTAGCACCCCTTCCACGCCCACAATTTCCCAAAACACATCTAATCAAAATTTTGAGATCACCATTTTTTCAACGTAGTCGAAAGTTCTGGAAATTTTATCTTTGAGTAGGACACTCCCCCCACAGTCTTCAGGGCAAGGGTTATAAGTTATGCCCTGGGGGGGATATATAGTGCTAATGGAAGGATTGCTCGTATGAACTTCAGAGAGGGCTCATTTGATTGGCAATTGAAAGTTTTAAGTTCAATTTTTTAAGCGTCAAAGATATCGGAGGGTAACAAGCCCCCACCCCCACGCCCTTTTTTCGCAAATGCATCCGATAAAAATTTTGAGGTATTTTATTTGTTATAAATAGTTCAAAGATCATATAACGAAAATTCCGGTGTCGAAACAACCCCCCAGGGCCCGGGAACAGGCGTTGTAAGTTATGCCTGGGGGCATATACGGTTCTTATGGAAGGGATGCTCGTATAAACTTCAAAGAGGGCTAATTTGATTGGAAATTGAAAGTTCTAGTTCACTTTTTAAGAGTCAAAAGAGATTGGAGGGCACCTAGCTCCCCCCCCCTCTGCGCCCTTTTTTCCTCAAACTCATCCGATAAGAACTTTGAGATGGCCATTTTTTTAATAGTTCAAAGGCCATAGTTCAATAGTTCAATAGTTCAAAGAACCAAAACTCCGGGGCGGACACAGCCCCCCAGGGCCCGAGGAAAGGCGTCGTAAGTTATGCCCTGGGGGAATATATGGCTCTTATGGAAGGGATGCTCGTAAAAACTTCGTAGAGAAATCATTTGATTAAAAATTGAAAGTTCTAGTTCAGTTTTTGAGAGTCAAAATTGAGATTGGAGGCCAACCTGCCCCCCCCCCCGCATGCCCCTTTTCCCCAAAAGCATCCGATAAAAATTTTGAGATATCCATTAAGTTAAAAATTGTTCAAAAGTCAGATAAGAAAAACACTGGTGTCGACACAACCCCCCCAGGGCCTGTTGGCAGGCGTTGGCAAGTTATACCCTGGGGTATATATGGTCCTTATGAAAATAATGCTCGTATAAACTTCAGAGAGGTCTCATTTGATTGGAAATTGAAATTTCAAGCTCACTTTTTAATAGTCAAAAGAGATCCATGGGCAAATCGCCCCCCACGCCTTCTTTTCCAAACCCATCTGATGAAAATTTTGAGAAAGATATTTGTTAAAAATAGTTCAAAGTTCGGATAAGAAAAACTACGGTGTCAATATAACCCCCCAGGGCCCGGGGGACCGCGCGTTCTAAGTTATGCTCCAAAGGCATGTATGGTTATTATGAAAGGGATGCTCGTATAAACTTCACAGAGGGCTCACTTGATTGGAAATTGAAAGTTCTAGTTAACTTTTTAAGAATCAAGAGATTTGAGGGCAAACTAGCCCCCCACCCTTTTTCCCCAAACCCATCCGCAACAAATTTTGAGATAGCCAGTTTTTTGAAAATTGTTCAAAAATTAGATAAACAAAAACTCCGGTGTCAACACCACCCCCCTGGGCCCGGGGATAGGGGTTGTAAAGTGTTGTCCTGGGGGCGTATACGGTTCTTATAAAATGGATGCTCGGATAAAGTTCAGATAGGGTTCATTTGATTGGAAATTGAAAGTTCTAGTTCACTTTTTAAGAGTCAAGATATATCCGAGGGCAACTAGCCCCCTCCACCCCACACACCCTTTTTTTCCCCCAAACACATCCAATACAAATTTTGAGATAGTAATTTTTTTTTAAATAGTTCAAAGGTCAGATAACAAAAAATCCGGTGTCGACACAACCCCCAGGGCCCGGGGGGTACATGTTGTAAGTGTTGTCCTGGGGCGTATATGGTTCTTATGAAATTGATATCTCGTATAAACTTCAGATAGGGTTCATTTGATTGGAAATTGAAAGTTCTAGTTCACTTTTTAAGAGTCAAAATATATCCGAGGGTAAACTAGCCCCTGCCTCCCACACACCCTTTTTCCCCAAACACATCCGATACAAATGTTGAGATAGTCATTTTTTTTTAAATAGTTCAAAGGTCAGATAACAAAAACTCCGGTGTCGACACCACCCCCCAGGGCCAGGGGAGCAGGCTTTGTAAGCTATGTCCTGGGCCGTGTACACTTCAAAAATAGTTCAAATATCAGATATTAAAACTTCAAAAGTCAGATAAACAAAATACAGGTGTCGAAACAACCCCCCAGGGCCCAGGGACAGGCGTTGTAAGTTATACTCTGAGGGTATATATGGTTCTTATAGAAGGGATGCTCGTATAAACTTCAGAGAGGGATCATTGGATTGAAAATAGAAAGTTCTAGTTCCTTTTAAAGATTCAAAAGAGACCGAAGGGCAATTGCCCCCCCGCACGCCCTTTTTCCCCATACCATCCGATAAAAATTTTGAGATAGCCATTTTGTTAAAAATAGTTCAAACATCGGATAATAAAACTCTGAGGTTGACACAAACCCATTTTTTCACTTTCATATTGTTACTTTTGATACAAGTTTTTAATACTTTGATGAACATTTAGTTTTTTTCAAAAAAGTTTAATTTTGAAATAAGGAATTTTTAATAACTTGAAACTTTTTGCACTCGAAACGAACAAAATTAATTAAAAAAAAAACTTTCGGAAAAATAAGTTTTTCAAAGAAAAGTAAAGGTCATTTTAAAATTAAGCTCAGCAGATACAAATACCTGTTAAAACTCAAAAGCTCAAAACGACCAGAAATTACTATTAAAGAATAAATGAAACCCAAAACGATCAGAAATTAAATAAACAATCATAGTAAAAAACATACCACAAGTAATAATATAAAGGAATAAATAGATATTAAAGCGACTAATGATTAGATTGAATATGAAAATGAAGCTTAAAACGAAAAAAAATATTTTGCTATTGAAGTATAAATAAAAATTAAAACGAACAGAAATTAACTAAACAATCAGTGCAAATAAACATTTATAAACAATAAACAATTGCAAACAATTCTCTCACTGTAAAAGTCTAAAACCTACTGCGTCATTGGCACTTTACTGAAAACTATATGCGTCTTGAACAGTCTTGTAAAGTATAAACAAACATCAAATTGAATATTTGATATATAATGACATTAATTGTTGAAAGATCCATCAGTTTCAAGAATTTGTTTCACTTTAATTGTGTTTTTATTGTCAATGCTGTAAGAACTGGAAAAGAAAATATTTGTAATGCAATTTGTTTTCAATTAAGCGCCAATGACGCAATGGGCTTTTGGTTTTTATTTACAATTAAGGAAGGGGGCAGTATCCAAACTCTTGTTTGTGGTGAAACTATATTCGTCTTGAACAACTTTAGAAAGAACTAATAAATCAAACTGATATTTGATTATAATGATGTTAATTGCTGAAAGCTCATCAGTTCAAAATTTTACTATAATGTTAATGTTTATTTTCAATAATAAGTACAAAAAAATTGTAATAAAATTGGTTTTTCAGTAAAGCGCCAATGATGCAGTAGGTTTTAGACTTTTACAGTGAGAGAAGGAGGCGATACCCAAACTCTTGTTTGTAATGATTTTTGTTCGTTTCAAGCTTGATTTGCATATTCAATTTAGGTTTCATTCGTTTTAAGATTTATTTATTCATTTACATTAATATCTATTGTATGTTTGTTTGCATTGATTGTTTTATTTAATTTCTGTTCGTTTTAAGTTTCATTATACTTCAATAGCAAAATATTTTTTTTTTCGTTTTAAGCTTGATTTTCATACTCAATCTAAGCATTACTCGCTTTAAGATCTATTTATTCATTTATATTATTACTTGTTTTTTTTTTGCTATGATGTTTATTTAATTTCTGTTCGTTTTGGGTTTCATTTATTCTTTAATAGTAATTTCTGGTCGTTTTGAGTTTGAATTTTAACAAGTATTTGTATCTGCTGAGCATAAGTTTAAAATGGTCTTTACTTTCTTTGAAAAAACTTATTTTTCGGAAAGTTTTTTCTAATTAATATTGTGTAACAGCTTAATGAAATACGCAGTTTTTCGATTTGGTAGCGATAATGAATTAGATATTTACCAAATAAAAATATCTAAGAAACTATATCTATTAGCTATGGAAATTCACTTGCAATCAAGGTTTAAACTGTAGATGGTCTTATTATTATTTTTGAACATATGGTACCGTTTAAACTATTTGTTTAAGTTAGGTTTATAGAACAAAAACGAGTACATTGACTCAACCCCGTAAGCAACAATTCCAGAATAGAAGCATTCGACACTATCGTTACACTCTATTATCCCTCGTTAGATACCGCTTACGACAGCACCATTCGGATGGGGAGAAACTGGATGCAACTTCGCTCAGTGACTCCCCTAACTACCACTCAAGTTGTCATGGTTATTTCATTTTCCGTGAAAATGAACACTTCTAGTAATCTTTTGAATTTAAAAAGCAAGGAAAAATTCACTCGAGCGTGCTTGGTAAATTTTAAGTACAATATGAAGTATTAATTACAAAAAAAAGAAGAAAAAACATCCCACTTAACCATTTTATATATATTTTAAGCACAATAAAGGTTCGTGATGGTTTTGTCAGAAGGATTTCTTGGACCCAAATCTTACCCACCAATGATATCTGATTTGGTAATTAATTATTGGAAAGTAATGATTGAACCGTTAAAACAGCGATGGAACGGGCTTCATCAATTACGAACCCTTCCACTTAAAAAGCCCCTTCACTCAATGATGCACAAGCCCCCTCGTTCAATGAGGCTTTGTAATACAACAATCAGTTGGATCTTCATAGTTTTGCAATACAATTGATCTTTTTAAAGCAGACATAAAACCCTCACTGTAATCTTTTTGTGGATTAAGGAATTGCAGGCAAAGTAACGGGTCCTTTCACCCTGAAATATAATGAACACAAGCAAGTTTAGCGTCTCTTTTGAGTATTTCCTGATTCGAGCTCCCCCATTATTTTTGTAATAAAACAACTGGAAATTCTAACTTGGGAACTTTGCAATGTTGGTTTTATGTCTGTGTAAAACTGTAATAACCAAACTCCTCAAACAGGAGGACTATAAGTGGAATTCCCGAAACGAGTTACCGAGCATGCCGGCAAAAACCATTTCTCGTGGGAATTCTTACCATAAGCATTCATGAATTGAGCTAAATGGGGTTGAAACTTTCCAGTTTTGTAGTTCAGAGATTCATAATTCCAATGATGCACGATTCACTATTCATGATCCAAGCGAAGTGATCCTCGGCCCATTTGCCATAACAAACATATCATACAATAGATATTAATGTAAATTAATAAATAAATCTTAAAACGAGTGAAACCTAAATTGAGTATGAAATCAAGCTTGAAACGAACGAAAATCACTACAAACAAGAGTTTGGGTGTCGCCTCCTTCTCTCAGTTGTAAAAGGCTAAAATCTACTGTGTCATTGGCGCTTTACTGAAAACCAATTTTATTACAAATATTTCTTTTGTACTTACTATTGAAAATAAGCATTAAAATTATAGTAAAATTTTGAAATGATGAGCTTTCAGCAATTAATATCATTATACATCGAATATCAATTTAATTTATTATTTTTTTTCTAAAGTTGTTCAAGACGAATATAGTTTCACCACAAACAAGAGTTTGGATACTGCCCCCTTCCTTAACTGCAAATAAAACCAAAAACCAATTGCGTCATTGGCGCTTAATTGAAAACGAATTATATTACAAATATTTTCTTTTCCAGTTCTTAACAGCATTGAAAATAAAAACAAAATTAAAGTGAAATAAATTCTTGAACTGATGGTTCTTTCAACAATTAGTATCATTATATATCAATATTCAATATGATGTTGTTTATACTTTACAAGACTGTTCAAGACGCATATAGTTTTCAGTAAAGCGCCAATGACGCAGTAGGTTTTAGACTTTTACAGTGAATTGTTTACAGTTGTTTATTGTTTTATTGTATGTTTGTTTGCACTGATTGTTTATTCAATTTCTGTTCGTTTTAAGTTTGATTTATACTTCAATAGCAAAATATTTTTTTTTCAGTTTAAGCTTAATTTTTCATAGTTCAATCTAATCATTGTCGCTTTAAGATCTATTTATTCATTTATATCATTACTTGTGGTATGTTTTTTGCTATGATTGTTTATTTAATTTCTGATCGTTTTTGGGTTTCATTTATTCTTTAATAGTAATTTCTGGTCGTTTTGAGTTTGAGTTTTTAACAGGTATTTGTATCTGCTTAGCTTAAGTTTAAGATGGCCTTTACTTCCCTTTGAAAAAACTAATTTTTCGGAACTTTTTTTTAATTAATTTTTGTTCGTTTTTGATTGCAAAAGTTTCAAGTTTCTAAAAATTCCTTATTTCAAATCAAACTTTTTTGAAAAAATCAAATATTCATCAAAGTATTAAAACTGGTATCAAAGTAACAATATAAAAGGGGAAAAAATGGGTTTGTGTGTACCTCGGAGTTTTTATTATCTGATGTTTGAACTATTTTTAACAAAATCGCTATCTCAAAATTTTTTATCGTTCGGTTTTGGGGAAAAAGGGCGTGGGGGGGCAATTGCCCTTCGGTCTCGTTGACTCTTTAAAAGGGAACTAGAACTTTCTATTTTCAATCAAATGATCCCTCTCTGAAGTTTATACGAGCATCCCTTCTATAAGAACCATATATACCCTCAGAGTATAACTTACAACACCTGTCCCTGGACCCTGGGGGGTTGTGTCGACACCTGAGTTTTTTGTACCGGAAGTACCGGAAGACCATTGGCTTCGTCACCCATCTCCGGCACGGCCACGCGGCAGGCTTTTATATATTGATTCTCATTGTCACTTGTCTTCTAACCGACGTTGTTGCTCCAACACGCTGATTTACATCATCCTCTACTTTCCGAATTTTCATGTAATCTTTGGCATAGTTGTTTGTGTCTCACAATATTTCTTCGAAGAGATTTATTACGTTGCGAGTCTATCACATAACTTAAAGTATATGCAAGGCGTTCTTCAACAGCTTCATCGGGGTTTAAAAGTACATCTGGCCATACCAAGCCAGTTCAATATCACCTTTAGGAGTGTCTGACGGATGTGCCATTAAAATTGATTTTGCGATAAATTTGTCCAGCTATTTTGAAGCTGAAAAATCAGTAGTACCCCCATAGGCACTTCTGTGACAGCCCTATCCCTTTTCCTCTGACAGCCCTCTGACGTCATGCGACACACCTGTTTCCATGCGACATTTCCGCCTTGGCAAGAGTTTAAAGGTTAGGTGAGGTGTTTTTCTGTGACAGCCCTGGCAAGATTCGAAGCGCATATCCTATTTCTATGTGAAATTTCCAGGTGTTTCAACTACTTGGAATGTGGTCCGTATAATGGAAAAGTAGTAATAATAGGGAAAATATGACGTCGTCACGCGACACACCCTGTTTTTAGGCGACATTTTCACCCTTGGCAAGAGTTCAATGATTCAATTAGGTGTTTTTCTATCGGAGTCCTCTGACGTCACGGCAGCTATAGGGAAAATAGCATTGGATTTCAATGGCACCCATAGGGAAATTGACATAGGGGAAATTAACATTGGATTTCAAAGGCACCCATAGGAAAATTAACATTGAGTTTCAAAGGCAGCACTCTGACGTCACGTGACGCATCTGTTTCTAGGTGACATTTCCGCCCTTGGCAAGAGTTCAAAGGTCAGGGGGCACACCCCTTTTCCCTGTTTCCAGGAAAAATTTCCAAGTGCTTCAACTAATTGGAATGTGGCCCGTATAATACACAAGTTTTCATAATAAGCTACTAACCCTCACCCCTGTTTCTAGCGCATGCCCTTTAACGGAACAGCGCACACCCCAGTTTTCAAGCGCATGTTGCACCACACAAACACACCCTCGCCATTAAAAGTCAGATAAGTTGAGCTACCAGCCCCTCGCACCTGCACAGAGCAGTCACCTGTTTCTAATAAAGGGAACACACTTGGCAAGCCTCCATGAAAAACCCTCTGGACTGCAATGACGTCAAACAACTCAACCCATTTCAAACAGACAGGTCTAATATGCTTGACCCAATTTTGCGTAGCCCTGCCATAGGAACCCGTGGGGGAATCCCCGCTTGTACACGTAACGACACCCGAAAAAACCAAAAAGCATTCTTTTTTCATTAGCATAATGGCGGTGCACACTTTACGTAATGATTGCGTATACATCACTGCCAGATAATACCATTTTGACATTTTTCACCGAAAAGCCTTTATTGTACGGTGTTTCATTTTTCACTCGAAACACCTTTCGTTTTTTAGAGTTCTTGACGCCTCCAGGACTCGAAAGGTTATTCCATTCCAGTGGTACTGCGCCCCAAGCAAGTTGTTAATGAAACCTTTGTCAATATTTTGTATCTTGAACCATATTCTAAAAAATAAACTATTGCACGACACCTGAGATTCCCCATTTGTTGGCACTCAATCGAACCACGTGTTTACATCGAAATTTGGCACGTACTTGGAAAACGTCTATTTCCAAGGTACATTCGCTTTCAACATATTAATAAAGGGGAATGTGTGTCCTTACTCGTGCTAAGACTACATCTTAAAAATACAGATACTGTAAATTAAAACAAATTGATAAGCAATAAAACATAAAAAGACAGCACAAAACAAGACAAAAAATAAAGATGAAAATGTAATATTATCATATACGCAAAAAGAACCATCTATTATAGAAAACAGGGGCTTCTGGTCTGCCAACCCGCAGGGTAGGGGAGGGGGAGTGATATTAGATGCAATTTAAGACATATTAAGAACTGCTACATGTTAGATTTTCATCTCTTCCATGAGAAAATTCTTTAATGTCCACACCTTAACTTTTAAGCTGTAGTTCAAGCCACAATGACATTACATGACCCCCCCCCCCCACAAACGTAACTTTTTTCAGGCATTTTCTAATAAAGATTATGGTTCTGAATCCCGTGATTCAACTCAAGCCAATCCTAATGCCCCACAAAATACTCCAGACTCTCAGAGCATTTTACCCATATTACAACGCCCCCTCCCCATCTCCTGTGTGACCTGATATATTGAGATTTTTTCCATTTTTCGCCATAACGGCGTGTTTACTGGCAATTTTTGATACACTTCAGGGAGTATTTGCATTCAAGATATTATAAAGGAGAAATGCGTGTCTTACTCGTCCCAAAACAAAAAAATCCTAAAAACCTAGACAATGAAAATAAAAACAAATTGACAGGCAATAAAACATATAACAGACAACTAAAGAACACGACAAAAAATAAAAGATGAAAATGTCATATTATATTATACTAAAAAAAAAACATCTATTATAGAAAACTGGGGGCTTCTAGCCTGAAACCCCCCAGAGACTAGAGGAGGGGATTGATATTAGATACAATTTAAACCATATTAAGATCTTTTAAGGAAATACCCCTTTTTTTCATTCAAGATAAATTTATGGATATTTCACATTATCCTAACAATATTTTCCGGCTCGCACCTAGTAGCCTTCATTTTCATAGGATGCATTGATAATAGATATTGTTTCTTAGGTGTTATAGCACCTTTAAAGTGATAAAGAATAACATGCCCAAATTTAAGGAAAGACGGAGGGAGAGGACTACTCGGGAGGGGAACCGTTTTCTCTGTCACCAGCTCAACACTGTTTTCATTTTTTTTTTATCGTTACGCAAGGCACTAATTTTCAGCGTACATTTATAGTTATCCTGCCCTCCCTCCACCAAGGTACCGACCTGTTCCCTGGTCGCCTCCGAGAAAGTGTCTAGTCCCCCCCCACGAGTGGTTTCTCTTTGCCCAGGGTACATTTTCAACAAAATACCAAAATATACAAAGAAGGGGAAATTCTATTTCGAGAAATTCGTGTTACCATCCACCTCGTGCGCTATGGGGGAGTTTGGTCTGTGCTATGGGGGAGTGGGGAGTTTTGGTTTTATTGTTTTATCATTACGCAGAGCGTTAATTTTCAAGCGTACATTTATGGTTATCCTGCCTCCCTCTACTAAGGTACCGACCTGTTCCCTGGTTGCCTTCGAGGAAGTTTCCAGTCTCCTCCCCCCCTCCCTCCCCCCCCCCCCCCGAGCAGTTTCCCTTAGCCCAGAGCATATTTTCACCAAAATATCAAAACACGCAAAGGAGGGGAAATTCAATTTCGAAAAAGATATGAGCGCTCATGATAACCTAAGTTAAATCAACCTAAGTTAAACGTAGAGAAACCTAACTTTTTGTATGTGAACCACGACAAAAATACTCCTAGTATAGCATTTCAATGAAAAAATGTGTGTGTATGTTTTTGTATGTGTGTGTTTTCGTTTGTGTGTGTGCGTGTGTGTGTTTGTGCGAGTATGTGTGTGTTTGTGTGTTTTCTTTTTGTGTCTGTGTGTGTGTGCGTGTGTGTGTGTGTCTGTGTGTTTTGTCTTTGTGTATTTGTTTGTGTGTGTGTTTTTTGTGTTTTCGTGTTTGTGTGTTTGTGTGTTTTTTGTGTGTTTTTGTTTGTGTGTGTTGTGTTTGCGTGTTTGTGTATTTGTGTGTTTGTGTGTTGGCTTTTTGTGTCTGTGTTTGCGTGTTTCTGTGTGTGTGTGTTTTTTGTGTTTGCGTGTTTGTGTGTTTGTGTTTGTGTGTTTTTTGTGTGTGTGTGCGTGTGTGTGTGTTTTTTTTGTGTGTGCGTGTGTGTTTAGGTGTTTTTGTGTGTTTGAGTTTGTTTGTGTCTTTTTGTGTTTTGTGTGTGTTTTAGTTTTTGTATGTGTTTGTGTGTGTTTTTGTTTTTGTGTGTTGTGTTTGTATGTTTTTGTGTTTGTGCAAGTCTGTGTTTGTGGTTGTATGTTTTTTGTGTGTGTGTGTTTTGTGTTAGTGTGTTTTTGAGTGTGTGAGTTTGTGTGTGTCTTTTTGTGTTTGTGTTAGTTTGTGTGTTTTTGTGTTTTTTGTGTGTTTTGTTTGTGTGTGTGCTTTGTGTTCAGGTGTGTTTATTGTTTGTGTGTTTTTTTTGTGTTTATGTGCGTTTGTGTTTTATGTTTGTTTTTGTTTGTGTGTATGTGTCTTTTGTGTTCATGTGTGTTTTTTTGTCTGTGTGTGTGTTTGTGTCTCTGTGTGTGTGTGTGTGTGTGTGTGTGTTTGTGTGTGTTTTTTTGTGTGTCTGTGTATGTGTGTATTTGTGTGTGTGTATGTGTGTGTCTGTGTGTGTGTGTGTGTGTGTTCGTGTGTGTGTGTGTGTGTGTGTGTGTGTGTGTGTTTGGTTTGTGTGTGTTTGTGTGTTTTGTGTGTGTGTGTGTGTGTGTGTGTTTGAGTGTGTGTGTGTGTGTGTGCGTGTGTGTGTGTGTATATATATATATGTGTGTGTGTGTGTATGTGTGTGTGTGTGTGTGTGTGTGTGTATGTGTGTGTGTTGTGTGTGTGTTTGTGTGTGTGTGTTTGTGGGTGTGTGTGTGTGTGTGTGTAATTGTGTGTGTGTGTGTGTGTGTTTGTGTGTGTGTGTGTGTGTTTGTGTGTGTGTGGTGTGTGTGTGTGTGTGTGTGTGTGTTTGTATGTGTGTATGTGTGTGTGTGTGTGTGTGTGTGTGTGTGTGTGGTGTGTGTGTGTGTGTGTGTGTGTGTGTGTGTGTGTGTGTGTGTGTGTGTGTGTGTGTGTGTGTGTCTGCGTTTGTATCTGTGTGTCTTTGTGTGTGTGTATGCTTTTTTTTGTGTGTGTTTTGTGTTCGTATGTTTTTGTCTGTGTGTGGGTTTGTCTGTGTGTTTGTGGTTTTTTTGTGTGTGTGTGTGTGTGTTTTGTGTTCAGGTGTGTTTTTGTTTGTGTGTTTTTTTATGTTTGTGTGTGTGTGTGTGTGTTTATTTTTTGTGTGGTTCAAATGCTAGAAAACGCTTACAATGATGATGACGGTGCTGTCGTGGTGCTAGAGAGTAGTTGAAACGTTGTAATGTCGTTTGAATTGCCTGTGGAAACCCAAATGAATGAGTTGATATAAAGTTTTTAACAAGAAATGTCTGGAAAGTGTTTAGTGGGGAGATAGGGTGATGGCAGAAGGGTGTCTTAGAGTAGTTTTAGTGCTGTACTGTTTACATAATCTAAGAGATGTCCTTGGTTTTAAACACAATATAATCAGTGGTATAAACGCTGAGAGTGTTAGGGGGATGAATCATGTTATTTTTGCAGACTATCCACCTGGTTTCGTCTCGGACTCTCGTATATTTCTTTATGCGTCCTTTGTGGAAACATCGAGAGTTGGTAATTCAATGTCTCCCTCCTGCGTGTTCTTGAACGAAAAGCAACCGACAAACATGTTCATCACTATAACAGAAAGCATTCTCAGTATGTTCCTGTACACACTTCATATCTGGAACTCTGTCAGTTAACGCTCAGAAGTGAATTGGGTGATCCTCTAGCAATATCAAAAGGTTTGGCTGTGATTACATGTCATTTCGACCATCATCATCCTCCCCAAGATGAACAATAGAAGAATTCCATTTGTCTGTCCTGATATTGACTGCTATGTTGGGGCTCTGAGTCCTCGTCAAATAGGTCATAGATTGGACTATTACAAGGAAGGTACTACAATGTCTGGCTATGGTCTTGGTAGCTGGTTTGCTAGGCTATTTCGTTCTGCACTACCCCTTGCCAGAAAATATCTTGTACCTGCTGCATCAAATTTTGCTGCCTCAACACTACAGGACCGGAGGTCGGGTAAAAATTTCAACGAGAGTGTTAAAGATAAGATAAGTCAGACAGTACAACTCCCACTGCTGCGGACTGCCTGTCGTATGAAAACTGTACCCTACACAACTTGTTCAAACAAATTAATGTATTCATTAACGGTACATTGGTGAGCACTAGCAATAATTTATCTAACTGTGCAAGCTACATACAATTTACGATGATGACTCCAAAGGCATATAAGGAGTTGAGAGGACAGTCACTGGGCTATGAATATCGATCAGGTGTTGATACTGACGGTGAGTACTGCAGAGACCCAGGAGTATCATCTAATTGGAAAATCAAATCATGAGATATTTAATATATCCCAATGGTTACCCCCCAGTGTCTAGATTGACATAAAGTTACAACTAGCTCCATCGAATTTTATTTTGAGAAAAACAATTGCTGCAGCACGCGATTGCAAATGTCATTATCACTTCGGCAATTCTTCATGTTCGAAAAACAACAGGTTATGAGTTCTGTTGCATTGGCAGTGGAAAAGCTAAGAGCCAATGGTAACAACATTAAAAGTCTTGTCCCCCATACGATCACTTATCAACGTCACATTGCCTCTGGCTCTCGCAGTTATACCGATTCATCATTTATCAATGGAGAAATCTCATCAAAACTCGCTTTGACCTTTGTGAAGAGTGCTAGTGCCGTTGGATCCTGGACTGCATCCCCCCATGATTTTAATTTTTTGGGTCTATCTAGCCTTGTTTGCAAAGTTAATGGAATTCCACTGTACACTCTATCATTTGATAAAAAATCCTACAGAACTCTGTATGAGTTAACCATGCAATCCCTAGATCATGATTCACAACCATTTGAAAATGGAATAACCGATTCAATGTTTTCAAAAAATCATGGTGTAATTGTCTTGGACCTGTCTGGCACCCAGGATATGAGCATAGTACGAACGGGAATGGACGTCTTGAGTGCAAATTTTCCGATGCTTTGAATGAATGTATCACGCTAATATCATTGAGTCAATTTGAAACCTATTGGGAAATCACACCCGACGGAAGTGTTCTACTAGACCTTGCACCATGAACACAAACCAAATAATCAGCGTATTTATTATGGATTTATACATGTCCCATTACAAGTCCTATTGCATACCGTCGGACTTCATTGAAAAAAATTCAAGTGTTAACAATTCCCTAATCTTTGTCAATAGCAGTCTGTCGAGTTTGAAGACAGGCCATTGGCTATGTATCTTTCAAACAGCGAAGAATATCGATTTTTTATCTCCTTGGCCTAGCATATAAATTCTATACTCCACACATCAGAAACTTTATTTAGAGCAGTGGGAAAACTATTATTCAAAACCAGAAGAGAGTACAGGATTTAAACGACTAAGACATGTGGCTTTCACACACTACTCTTTTTCATGTTCAGATGTCGTGGCTATACCTACAATCAGTTTCTCAGCATTTACGTTGACTTTCCTCGATTGAACAACTTTCTAGGGGAAAATATACTTTGAAGTGTGTTTGGTATTGATTTTAGTACCCTAAGCATAAAATGTTCTAAAAATGTATGTAAAATTGTTTTTTAATAAAAATAATGTATATACATGGTAAAAAAGACTTTTCTACTCTTTAGATTTCATCTTCTACTACGTATAGGTATTTATCGAGAACAACTAATGTAGGTAGATTATCTGAATTCACTATATACTGATCCTGATGTGCAGCAATGTCAGGACCACATTTTCTACAGTATAATGTAACTCCACTCTTATTATATCTCTTTGTATAGTCAATGATACTATTCTCATTCATTTCGTGAAATTCGCTTGTTTCAGTTTGCTTATTTGAAGCAATGTCACATACAGTGTCCTCAAATGGTGAGTCTTTATTTTGCATAGCATATCGTCTTTGCAATTTATATGGGTTGCATAATCTACACTTTTCATTATAGCCATCAGCAAAGGTACAATTCTAACAGGATGAGCAGCTGCCTAATGTATAAAAAAATAATGAACATGCATAAAGCATTTTCGATGTTGACTCTCTCACCACCAAAAAGAAACTGATTCACGATCAATAAAATGAATGTCTTCTAGGAGGAGTGACGTCATAAAACTTTTTTAGACACGATTTCTTGTTTACTTAGAAAATGGCCGTCTAATTAATGGTTAAAAGTAAAATCACAATATCATTTTGTTTTGTTTCAATTAATACATCAATAAATTGAGTAAATGCAGCTCGGCCACGACGTAGAAGTCTCATTCAATAGTCCAAAGACGGGGAATCAGTTTCCAATATATCGTCAAGCATTTCTTGATCAGATATTTTTCTTTGAAGAAATAACTCTAGAAAACTATCATCCAAAATTAACCACTTTTCCAATTTTCCTAGATTCCGTAAGAGTCACATTCCGCAACAGCCAAATAAAAATCAGTAGGCTTATAATCATAGTAGCCATTGTCTTCACAACGAAGACGTAGAAACCAAATTCTTTTGTTGTACCAACAATTGAATCGTAGACCTGGCTCCTCCTCCCAAAAAATCTAAAGCCACGACGATACCAGTCTCTTAGCAATAAACTAAAATCACGTTTAGGATTCTTTCCAATCATACCAGGATATATATTCTCCCACTGATTACATCTATCATAGTGGCAATTCGAGCATAGGTGTCCTCTATGATGAGAGTCACACACCCCTTCAAGACAGGAATTACAACCTTTAATTTGTACGGCATATCCTCTATGCAATTTACACAGGTTGCATAATCTGCAATTTTTCATCATAATCATCAATTATTGTACAATTATCACATTATGACCAGCTGCCCAGTGTATACATACATAGTGGACGTGTATGGAACATTTTTTCATGTGTTGACACTCTCACCGCCAAAATGAAGCTGAGCTACGATTAACAAATTGAGTGGGATAGAGAGAGAGGAGTAAAATCCTCCTTGAACAACATCCTTCCCGTGACAAATCATAGTCTTAAATTTCTAAGCTAGTGTGTGTTTAAAAGCAAATCCACAATTTCATTTTGCCTTGTCATGATTAATATGTCAATAGATTGTGTAAATGCCTTTTGACCACGACGTAAAAGCTTCATGGAATAGTCTAATGACGGAGAATCAGTTTTCATTATATCGACAAGCATTCCTTTAGAAAATACCTTCCTTTGAACGGATAACTCCAGAAAATCATCATCTAGAATCAAACGTTTTTCCGTAAACACAAGATTCCCTATGATTTTCTCTTTCTCAAATCTATCCATTCTTTAGAGTCCTAACACTCTCACAACCAACTTCAGAATAACCAGGATTCTTTTTTCTACTTTAAAAATATACGCTAACGTACTATAGAAAAACATTATTGAATATAATTACAACAATAATAATCACTGATTCAAATAATTTTCCTCGGTATATTTCACTAGTGTATCTAATGCAGCTTGAAGTCTATTTATATGCACAATGTTCAGTTTTGCTGCAAAGCATAATTGCTCCTCCAATTTAAATTTGCTCAATGATATCACATATCTTACATACATATCGTCCCATTCAAGGCTTAGTTTACATCCTCGTGTTATTTCCACTGCCACGTTTAGTACTCTCGCCCTTGTATAATTGCTTCGACGGCTCCACCATCAAGCTCCAATAGTGTAACCGTACCACTCATTTTCTTTGATAATATCGTCTCAAATAATAATGAACTGTTCTCTCTCTGAATTCAGTTCTCTTACTAATATGAACTATAGTGAAAATCACTCCTTATATCTGGATCCAATTACTCTACTAATCAAGTTGCCGTATATGGAGTGCCGTTCGTAGAAACATCTCTGATTGGCCCAGAAAATAGGTGTTGCCTCAGAAACCCGTCTGGTAAGGCATGTACCGTTCGTACTAATAGATGAATGACCATGGTAAGGCATATTATGCAATCACTGGCTGGATTGCGTACTAGCTTACTACTGTTATAGTGCGGTACTTTGGGCCGAATTGCTCGCATAAACCCGAATGAATAACTTGAAATAAAATTTTTAACAAGAAATGTTAACAGAAGTGTTTTGGGGAGATAGGAGCGATGACAGAGGGATGTCTAAGGGTAGTTATAGTTCTGTACTTTAGGCTGAAATGTTTAGAGTATCAAACACTAGTAAAGAAAAAAAAGGGGGGTGTCATGTGGAGAGCTGGTGCTAGTGTGAAAACAGTGTCGTAGCATCATTCCGCTCTGGACCATGAGTATACTTTTTATTGGTTTAGACATCTACCATTCTCACAAGATGATCTTCCAAGCTCTCCCATTAGGTATCTTTTCTTGAGATATACATCGCCATTAATACCGATACGCATGTGTATGTGTTGTGCTGGAGCTCTATGGGTCCTTTTTAGTCTTGTTTGTGAGATACATTTGCGTCATTCATATTAGACCATATCACGGGAAATCCAGGGGTCTTCCGGAAAAACAATGTATCAATGGCTGAAATTTTGCCAAGGCGCAAATCTTGCTAGCTGAGCGCTAGAAACAGGGATGCTCTGACGTTAGAGGGTTGCCGTAGAAACTCAACGATAATTTCCCTATTATTACTACCTTTAAATTATCTCGAGCAAGACTGTATTTTAGCCTCTTTTATCGCGTAGCTGAAGCCCGGATTCCGTCCCAGGAATGAGTAGACACAGACCAAACTCCCCCACTGCGCTTAAGATGACCGGATTCTGTCCCCCAAAAAGAGTAGACACAGACCAAACTCCCCCATAGCGCACGAGGTGGATGGTAACACGAATTTCTCGAAATAGAATTTCCCCTTCTTTGTATATTTTGGTATTTTGTTGAAAATGTACCCTGGGCAAAGAGAAACCACTCGTGGGGGGGACTAGACACTTTCTCGGAGGCGACCAGGGAACAGGTCGGTACCTTGGTGGAGGGAGGCAGGATAACTATAAATGTACGCTGAAAATTAGTGCCTTGCGTAACGATAAAAAAATGAAACAGTGTTGAGCTGGTGACAGAGAAAACGGTTCCCCTCCCGAGGAGTCCTCTCCCTCCGTCTTTCCTTAAATTTGGCAGGTTATTCTTTATCATTTTAAAGGTGCAATAACACCTAAGAAACTACATCTAATATCAATGCATCCTCTGAAAATGAAGGCTACTAGGTGCGAGCCGGAAAATATTGTTAGGATAATGTGAAATATCCATGAATTTATCTTAATGAAAAAGGGGTATTTCCTTAAATAATCTTAATAGGGTTTAAATTGCATCTAATATCACTCCCCCTCCCCTAGTCTCTGGGGGGTTTCAGGCTAGAAGCCCCCAGTTTTTCTATAATAGATGGTTCTTTTTTTGCATATAGTATAATATGACATGTTCATCTTTTATTTTTTGTCTTGTTTTTTAGTTGTCTTTTTAATGTTTTATTGCCTGTCTATTTGTTTTATTTTCATTGTCTGTGTTTTTTAGGATTGGTTGTTTGGGACGAGTAAGACACGCATTTCCCTTTATTAATATCTTGAATGCAAATACCCCCCCCGGAGTATATCAAATTTGCCAGTAAACACGCCGTTATAACGACTGGTGAAAACTGGGAAATCCCACTAATATCAGGTCACCCAGGAGATGGGGGAGGGGTGGTGTTTACATGGGTGAAATGCTCTGGTAGTCTGGAGTATTTTGTGAGCATTAGAATTGGCTTGGGTTGAATCACGGGATTCAGAACCAGAATTTCTATTATAAAAATGTCTGAAGACAGTTTTGTTTGGGGTGGGGAGGGGGGTCATGTAATGTCATTGTGGCTTGAACTACAGCTTAAAAGTTAAGGTGTGGACATTAAAGAATTTTCCCATGAAAGAGATGAAAATCTAACATGTAGCAGTTCTTAATATGTCTTAAATTGCATCTACTATCCCTCCCCTTCTTCTACCCTGCGACGTTGAAGACCAGAAGCCCCGGTTTTCTATGATAGATGGTTCTTTTTGCGCATATGATAATAAGACATTTTCATCTTTTATTTTTGGTCGTGTTTTTGTGCTGTCTTTTTTATGTTTTATTGCTTATCAATTTGTTTTCATTTACAGTATTTGTGTTTTTAAGATGTAGTCTTTAGCACGAGTAAGACACAAATTTCCCCTTTATTAATATCTTGAAAGCAAATATCCCCTGGAAATAGATGTTTTTCCAAGTATGGGCCAAATTTCGATGTAAACATGTGGTTCTAATGAGTGCCAACAAATGGAGAATCTCAGGTGTCGTGCAATAGTTTATTTTTAGAATATGGTTCAAGATACAAAATATTGTATTATACGAGCCACATTCCAAGTAGTTGAAACGCTTGCAAATTTTGCCTAGAATCAGGAAAAGGGGGTGTGCCACCTGACCTTTGAACTCTTGCCAAGGGCGGGAATGTCACCTAGGAACTGGTGTGTCGCGTGACGTCAGAGGGCTGCCTTTGAAACTCAATGTTAATTGTCCTATGGGTGCCTTTTAAATCCAATGTTAATTTCCTCTTGTTAATTTTCCTATGGGTGCCATTGAAATCCAATGCTATTTTCCCTATGGCTGCCGTGAGTCAGAGGGCTCCGGTAGAAAAACACCTGATCGAACCATTGAACTCTTGCCAAGAGTGGAAATATCGCCCTATTATCCCTATTATTACTACTTTTCCATTATACGGACCATGTTCCAAGTAGTTGAAACACCTGGGAATTTCACCTAGAAATAGGATATGCGCTTCGAATCTTGCCAGGGCTGTCACAGAAAACACCTGACCTAACCTTTAAACTCTTGCCAAGGGCGGAAATGTCGCATAAAAACAGGTGTGTCGCGTGACGTCAGAGGGCTGTCACAGGAAAAGGAATAGGACTGTCAAAGAAGTGCCTATGGGGGTACTACTAATGTTTTCAGCTTCAAAATAGCTGGACAAATTTATCACAAAATCAATTGAGTGGCACATCCGTCAGACACTCCTAAAGGTGACATTGAACTGGCTTGGTATGGCCAGATGTACTTTTAAACCCCGATGAAGCTGTTGAAGAACGCCTTGCATATACTTTAAGTTATGGGATAGACTCGCAACCTAATAAATCTCTTCGAAGAAATATTGTGAGACACAAAGAACTATGCTAAAGGTTACATGAAAATTCGAAAAGTAGAGGATGATTTAAATCAGCGTGTTGGAGCAACAACGTCGGTTAGAAGACAAGTGACAATTAGAATTAATATATAAAAGCCTGCCGCGTGGCCGTGCTGGAGATGGGTGAGGAAGCCACCGGTCTTCCGGTACAACATATATATATATATATATATATATATATATATATATATATATATATATATATATATATATATATATATATATATATATATATATATATATATATATATATATATATATATATATATATATATATATATATACATATATATATATATATATATATATACATATATATAAATATATATATATATATATATATATATATATATATATATATATATATATATATATATATATATACTTATCGTACCTATAGCCTGCACTAAATAATATCTTTACAAAAGTAAGTGTCGCAGGTGTTGATTGTCAATAAAACGCTATTTAGCTATTTCGTTGAAAAGTTAAGAATTTGCTATACAGGACATTTTACTTACCAAAAAAGAGGAAACGCCCTATTTCATAAATTAATATTTAGTTGTATTTATATGCCAGAATTCACGGTACCAAAAATAACTATAGTGTATTTTTAGTTTTGGCGACTATCACTTTCTTAAAGGTTTGAAACTTCTCGTGAGAAAGCTTTAAAACGGTATCTTGAGAAGTATTTCTGCTAGAAGCATGCTCCGTCTATCATCTGATCGCACCTGGTCGCCTTTCTGCTAGACATTTCCGCACTGAAGTAAAGATAATCACTTTATTGAAGTAAATGTAATCCGCATTGAAGTAAAGGTAAAGATAATCAGTTAACCACTGCAAGTAAAGATTCACTAGCCGCAATATTTGGGTGGGCGAAATTATTGATTTCAGTGAATTACTGGTAACTGACTCTTTTCTCAATCAAGATAAATTTTTGTAATATTCATAGAACCGAAGTCAAATCAGTAAAACTGATAAAATTATCTTAACGATTTCCCTTAATTCCGTCTTTACGACCTCCCCTCGTCCAATTCGGGACGACCTGCTTTTCGTTTAACCCTAATTGGTTGGCGAAAATGGATGATCTTAAGCAATCTGTCAACTTTTGTCTACAGAAAGGACCAAATTTTTTTTTACAGCTTACTGTTTGAAATACGGTCAGTCATATGGTTGCCCAAAACAATTCGTAGACAATTTCTCTGGAAAACATCTAGCAAATCCTCCTCTGTCTATTGGAGGGCCTAGGTTTCAGTACTATACTTGACCATTGTCATCAGTGTAGCTTCCAATATTCTAATCTTGGTTTTTAGACTTTTTTTTCTTATTCTTCCCAGCTTTTTTCAACTGTGTGAAAAAACACCATGGGCCATAGCAGTTAGCACCATATTTACCAATCTCACCACCTAAGTGGGTGATGCTTATACCCAGTTTAAGCGACTTTTTTACATTATTTTCAAGCCTATTCTTGTGCCATAAGCTCTCAAAACCTCCAAAAAATTCACTTTGCTAACAGTTTCATCTAGGACGCTCAAGTCATCAGTATAGTCTAAGTCTAGCAGTTTTCCTGTCCCATTTTATTCCATTTCCTCCCATAACCTTGCCGAGTCCCTAGGATGAGGTCTATCATAATGATCCATATAAATGGAGAGATAGCAGCCCTTCTTAACTCCTTATTCAATCCGAAACCAGATACTAACCTCGTTGCCTACTTTAACCACAGCAATGCTAGTCTCGTACTAGCACTAATCGCTTTAAAGAATTATCTGGTATATTATACAGGTACAAGGATAGAACCTTTGTTAAAGCTCTTCTATCTGCTAAAACAAACGTTTGATGATAATCTATAAATCTAAGGGCTAAAGGGGTTTGATGAATCTATTGAAAAACAATAATAAGAAAATGTGGTACATAGCCCTTTCGATTTGACTCTTATAAAGAGATGCTGAATTTCATTGACACTTTCCAGCACGATAAAATGGTGATAAAAATACTATTGTAAAGCAATGACATATCTTAAAAACAGTTGACACCGAATCGTTTAATTTGGCATTTGTGAGTACCGGACGTTACACGCAAAATTTTACAAAATTGCTTACCGTCGTTGTTAGACCTAAAGGTGTTATCTCATTTTTTTTTTTTTTTTTTTTTTTTAACAGACTATATATATACTAGATACGCCTAAGATACTGTAAGTTCACAAGAAGGTAAGTTCACATCTTGTTTCATCAAGTTCATCTTGTTTCTGGAATAGTTTCCCTCTCCCTTTGAAGGTATCTAAGAAAGGATATTACGTCTAGAGGTCTTAAATGTGCAGTTACAAGGTATACATGGAACAGTTCTATCAACGACTTGTCAGCTACGACTTTACATTTATGGAAATTCGGACAAAAAAGTGAAAAAATAACAAAAAGAATATTGCAGCACAGAACTGACAAGGAAAACTGTCAGTAGGTAATAGGCTTCCAAATTTTTTTAGTTTGCTGAAAGTTCCCTGTGATAAAAAGTGGGTATTAACCTATGTCTAAAACCTGTCTCGTAATGACTAAACCCTTCCGTCACCATGACTAATTAACTAGAACAAATTAAAGAGAAACTGATTATGGCCGATCCACTAAAAGTTCTGTAATTCTGATGGAATCAATGCATTTTCCTAATTCAAGGTTACCTGTCAGTTACTGTGAAAAAACATCCTTAGCTCCATTTGGGGTGTTTACAGTCACCATCTTAACGAAGAAGAAAAGTCACTTTTTCACATGGAGCGCAGTGATGTGTCTCCTTTTTTATTCTTTATTTTTATCGCCGCCAATAGTGGGGCACTGAAATATCATAGAGATTTCTGAGGTGTAATTTGAAAGCTAATTCTTATATCTATTAAATTAAAAAAAAAGCTTTTTTTTTAACTGAAAGTAAGGAGAGACATTAAAACTTAAAACGAACAGAAATTATTCTGTATATGAAAGGGGCTGTCCCCTCCTCAACGTCTCGCTCTTTACGCTAAAGTTTTTTATTGTTTTAAAAAATAAAGCTGTGAGACATAGTCAAACTTTGGCGTAAAGAGCGAGGCGTTGAGGAGGGGACAGCCCCTTTCATATACGGAATAATTTCTGTTCGTTTTAAGTTTTAACGTCGCTTCTTATTTTCAGTTAAAAAAAACTTGTTTTATCTAATTTAATTTCTGAACGTTTTTGAATTAACGCAGCTTTGATTTTCGCTCAAGGTACATGAATAATGAAAGCAAAATTTGCATATTAATTTTACTTTTTTTTGGCTAAATGGCGTTCTCGAAATTTTTGTTCTGACGTAACTTACGAATTAACTTACGTAACGAACTTCTATAGTCGTATATTCTTATTACGTATATTAGGGAGTTCGCCCCCTTGTTAATACCTTGCTCTTTACGCTAAAGTTCGAATTTTTTTCGAGTCATAAACCCCTGAATCACAAAGGCTGGTTAATTAAGACAGATAGCTCTTTTGAAAGTACTAAAAACAACTTTAGCGTAAAGGGTGAGGTATTGACAAGGGGGTGAACTACCTCATATACGTAATAATTTCTTTTCGTTTTAAGTTTTAATATTGCTCCTTACTTTCAGTTGAAAAAACTTGTATTTTTATTTAATTTCTGATGGTTTTTTAAATAATGCTGGGAAATCCGGCACCCCCTTCATAGAAATGTCCCTTCGCCCAAGGAAAATCCTCAATGAAAATATCTTCCTGCGAAAAAAATGAGTGTGGGAGGGGGCCAAGTTGCCCTCCAATTTTTTGATCACTTAGAAAGGGCACTAGAACTTTTAATTTATGTTCGAATGAGCCCTCTCACAATATTCTAGGACTGCTGGATCGATACGATCACCCCTGGGGTAAAAAAAAATAATAAATAAACACACATCCATGGTCTTTCTTCTGGCAAACAATACAAAATTCTACATTTTTGCAGATAGGAGTCTGAAACTCTATAGCAGGGTTCTCTGGTACGCTGAATCTGATGGTGTGATTTTCATTAAAGTTCTATGACTTTTAGGGGTTGTTTCCCCCTTTTTTGAAAATAAGGCAAATTTTCTCAGGCTCGTAACTTTTGATGGGTAAGACTAAACTTAATGATTTATATGTTTGAAACCAGCATAAAAATATGATTCTATTGATCTATCTATTGAGTTTCGGTTACTATTGAGTCGGGTCCCTTGTTACTTACAGTTCGTTACCACGAACTGTTTGATAGGCATATTTGTAATTAACAAAACATAATATAAGGAATAAAATGCATTATCGACAATATGATGCAGCCCACATATCTTTTGACAAGATGATTTAACACACGTATGTTTTGAAAAGTGACTTCTCAAGGGTATGATTTCATATAGTCCTGTGGCGGAGGAGCTTGGTGGGGGGGGGCAGAGGTCGAACCTGGCTGTAGTAACACAGTTTATGAACTCTAAAGGTTGATTCCTTGTGGCTCTTTCTTTGCTATCCCAATGTAGAGGGCCCATGGGCGGATCCAGGATTTTTTTTTTGCACTTTACTGAAAAAAATATAAATGTTTTTAGTTTTATAACTTTAATAAATCAAATAATATTAGCATTTTGATTAACAAATATCAGTATAAGTATATTAAACTGACAATCCTCATTCCATTTGTATTTTTTTCAGTAAGGTGCAAATGATGTTCTGGCCTTGGGAAGGCATAGGGGTTTTGAGCCCTACTCATGTTAATTTCTGTTCGTTTTGAGTTGACTCGGTTATTTATTGTAATTTCTGTTCGTTTTTGGGTTTCATTTACTTATCGATGCTGATTTGTGGTAGTTCCACGCTTGGTAGATTATTTGATTTTATTTTTGTTTATTTTTGATTTATTGGAGTTCTTTACTTTTCTTTGAAAAACTTATTTTGTGGAAAAGGTTTTTTTAGTTAATATCTGTTCGTTTTATATTGACATAGTCTTTTCAGGAAAAAGAAAATAATAGTTTAAATTTTTTTTTAAGACTTTATAGTTTGGCCTGCTATTTGTATTCCGGAGAAAATTTTTCAGGAATTTTTAACAACATGCACCCTTTTAAAAATCTGGACACAAATAGTAGTGTTTAATTTAGTTTCATACCTCGTCTAGTTGACCTAAAATAGTAAACTTGATACCATTCGCAAAAAAAAATCTGTTTACCTTCCTTGATATACTTACGCTATTTTGATTTGGTTAAATTTTAAGAGCAGAAGTAGCCCCGAAAATTTGAATATAATACCCTCAGTCGTTCTTGGGATACTGCTGAGATGCCTTATTGAGAATTAGCATTAACACAGTGCATATTGATTTAATCTTAACTTACAAAACTTTGCCATGGGGACTCTGGGGGGGGGGGGTTGTCATCCTTAAACACATAATTTCCAAAACTTTCAACTACGTTGAACAAGATGGCTATCTATAAACTTTGATTGAATGTGTTTGAGGAAATGGTGGGCGTGAGAGGGGAATCAATTACTCTCCACTCACTTTCGACTATTAAAAAGGGCCATTTCAATTTCGTAACAAAAACAATGAGCCCTTTTTGAAATTTTTACAACAACTTTCTATATAAACCTTATATGCCCCCAGGGCATAACTTACAACCCTTGAACTGAGGGCTCTTAGGGGGTTATCATCCTAAAAGACCTAAGTTCCAGAACTTTCGACTACGTTGAACAAAATGTACATCTCTAAAATTTTGATTGGATGTGTTTGGGTAAATGGTGAGCATTAGAGGGGGGTAAAAAACCTTATATGCCCCCAGGGCATAACTTATAACCGTTGCCCTGAAGACTGTGGGGGGAGTGTCCTGCTCAAAGGTATAATTTCCTGAACTTTAAACTGTGTGGAACAAAATGGATATCTCAAAATTTTGATTGGACGTGTTTGGGGGAAATGGTGGGAGTGGAAAGGTTGTTAGTTGCCTCCCAATCACTTTCGACTATTAGAAAGGACACTAGCCATTTCAATTTCCAATCGAATGAGCCCTGTTTGAAGTTTCTAAGACAACGCGTTCTATAAAAACCTTATATGCCCCCAGGGCATAAGTCACAACCCTTGCCCTGGGGGGCTGTGGGGGAGTGTCCTCCTCAAAACATAATTTCTATCTGGAAATCAACAACGCTGAACAAAACGGCTATCTAAAAATTTTGACTGGATGTGTTGGGAGAAAAGGTGGGCGATAGAGGGGGGTTAGTTGCCCTCAAATCACTTTCGACTATTAAAAACGACACTAGACTTTTGAATTTCCAATCGAATGATCACTTTTTCAAGTTTCTACGACTCAATAAAGATTCAGTCGTAGAAATTCAATAAAAGATTTCAATAAAAACTTATATGCTCCCAGGGCAAAATTTAGAACCATTGTCCTGAAGACTGTGGGGGGAGTGTCCTGCTCAAAGGTATAATTTCCTGAATTTTAAACTGCGTGGAACAAAATGGCTATCTCAAAATTTTTGATTAGATGTGTTTGGGGAAATGATGGGCGGGGAAGGGGTGCTATTTGCCTTCCAATTACTTTCGACTATAAAAAAGGGCACTAGCCATTTCAATTTCTAATCGAATGAGCCCTTTTTAAAGTTTCTGCGATAACGCGTTCTATAAAAACCTTATATGCCCCCAGGGCATAACTTACAACCCTTAACCTGAGGTCTGTGAAGGGTTTGTCATCCTCAAAAACGTAATTTACAGAATTTAAAACTACGTTGATTAAAATGGCTATCTCAAATTTTGATTGGATGTGTTTGGGGAAAAGGTGGGCGTGAGAGAGGGGATTAGTTGTCCTCCAATCACTTTCGACTATTAAAAAGGGCACTATTCCTTTGAATTTCCAATCCAAAGGGCCTTTTTTGAAGTTTCTAAGACAACGCCTTCTATAAAAACCTTATATGCCCCCAGGGCATAGCTAACAACCCTTGCCCTGAGGGTTGTGGCGGAGTGTCCTCCTCAAAACATATTTTCTATCTGGAAATCAACTACGCTGAATAAAATAACTATGTCAAAATTTTGATTGGATGGGTTTGGGGGGATGATGGGCGTGGGGGGGGCCTAATTGCCCACCAATCCCTTTCGATTATTCAAAAGGGCGCTAGCCCTTTGAATTTCAAATCGAATGAGCCTTTTTTGAAGTTTCTACGACAACTCATTCTATAAAAACCTTATATGCCCCCAGGGCATAACTTAAACCCTTGCCCTGAGAGTAGTGTCCTCCTCAAAAACGTATTTTCTATCTGGAAATCAACTACGCTGAACAAAATGGCTATCTCAAAATTTTGATTGGATGGGTTTTTGGGGAATAATGGGCGTGGGGGGGGGCTAGATGCCCTCCAATCACTTTCGACTATTCAAAAAGGCACTAGCCCTTTGAATTCCCAATCGAATGAGCCTTTTTTGAAGTTTTCTACGACAACGCGTTCTATGAAACCTTATATGCCCCCAGGGCATAACTTAAAACCCTTGCCCTGAGGGTTGTGGGGGAATGTCCTTCTCAAAAACATAATTTCTATCCGGAAATCAACTACGCTGAACAAAATGACTATCTCAAAATTTTGATTGGATGTGTTTGGGAAAAAGGTGGGCGTGAGAGGGGGTTAGTTGTCCTCCAATCACTTTCGACTATTAAAAAGGGCACTATTCCTTTGAATTTCCAATCCAAAGGGCCTTTTTTGAAGTTTCTAAGACAACGCTTTCTATAAAAACCTTATATGCCCCCAGGGCATAGCTTACAACCCTTGCCCTGAGGGTTGTGGCGGAGTGTCCTCCTCAAAACATATTTTTCTATCTGGAAATTAACTACGCTGAATAAAATAACTATGTAAAAATTTTGATTGGATGTGTTTGGGGGGATGATGGGCGTGGGGGGGGGGCTAATTGCCCACCAATCCCTTTCGATTATTCAAAAGGGCGCTAGCCCTTTGAATTTCAAATCGAATGAGCCTTTTTTGAAGTTTCTACGACAACTCATTCTATAAAAACCTTATATGCCCCCAGGGCATAACTTAAACCCTTGCCCTGAGAGTAGTGTCCTCCTCAAAAACGTTTTTTCTATCTGGAAATCAACTACGCTGAACAAAATGGCTATCTCAAAATTTTGATTGGACGGGTTTTGGGGAATAATGGGCGTGGGGGGGGGGCTAGATGCCCTCCAATCACTTTCGACTATTCAAAAAGGCACTAGACCTTTGAATTCCCAATCGAATGAGCCTTTTTTGAAGTTTCCACGACAACGCGTTCTATGAAAACCTTATATGCCCCCAGGGCATAACTTAAAACCCTTGCCCTGAGGGTTGTGGGGGAATGTCCTTCTCAAAAACATAATTTCTATCCGGAAATCAACTACGCTGAACAAAATGACTATCTCCAAATTTTGATTGGATGTGTTCGAGGGAATGATGAGCGTGGGGGGGGGCTAGTTGCCCTCCAATCACTTTCGACTATTAAAAAGGGTACTAGCCCTTCAAATTTCCAATCGAATGAGCCTGTTTTGAAGTTTCTGCGACAACACCTTCTATAAAAACCTTATATGCCCCCAGGGCATAACTTAAAACCCTTGCCCTGAGGTTTTTGGGGGAGTGTTCTCCTCAAAAACACATTTTCTTTCTGGAAATCAACTACGCTGAACAAAATGGATATCTTGAAATTGTGATTCGATGTGTTTGGAGGAATTATGGGCGTGGGGGAGGGCTAGTTGCCCTCCAATCACTTTTGACTATTAAAAGAGCCCTAGAACTCTCGATTTCCAATCGAATGAGCCCCTTTTGAAGTCTCTACGACGACTCCTTCCATGTGAAGTGCCCTGCTCTAAAGTAAAAAAATAATATATGGTACATTGTGCCAATATTGTTCTTATATGCCCTCAGGGCATAACTTAAAACTCTTACCCCAAGGGTTGTGGGGGAGTGTCACCCTCAAAAAGATATTTTATATCTGGAAATCAACTACGCTGAACAAAATGGCTATCTCGAAATTTTGATTGGATGTGTTTGGGGGAATGATGGGCGTGGGGGGGGGGGGCTAGTTGCCCTCCAATCACTTTTGACTATTCAAAAGGGCATTAGTCCTTTGAATTCCCAATCGAATGAGCCTTTTTTGAAGTTTCTACGACAACGCGTTCTATAAAAACCTTATATGCCCCCAGGGCATAACTTAAAACCCTTGCCCTGAGGGTCGTGGGGGAGTGTCCTCCTCAAAAACACATTTTCTATCTGGAAATCAGCTACGCTGAACAAGATGGCTATCTCGAAATTTTGATTCGATGTGTTTAGGGGAATGATGGGCGTGGGGATGGGGGGGGGGGGGCTAGTTGCCCTCCAATCACTTTTGACTATTAAAAAGGGCCCTAGAACTCTTGTCTTCCAATCGAATGAGCCCCTTTTGAAGTCTCTATGACGATTCCTTCCATGTGAAGTGTCCTGCTCTAAAGTAAAAAAATAATATATGGTACATTGTGCCAACATTGTTCTTATGATGTGTTTGAGGAAATGATGGGCGTGGGGGGCTAGTTGCCCTCCAATCACTTTTGACTATTAAAAAGTGTCCTAGAACTCTCGATTTCCAATCGAAAGAGCCCCTTTTGAAGTCTCTATGACGACTCCTTCCATGTGAAGTGTCCTGCTCTAAAGTAAAAAAAATAATAAATGGTACATTGTGCCAACATTGTTCTTATGATGTGTTTGGGGGAATGATGGGCGTGGGGGGGCTAGTTGCCCTCCAATCACTTTCGACTATTAAAAGTGCACTAGCCACCCTAATTTCCAATCGAATGAGCCCTTTTCGAAGTTTCTACGACAACTCCTTCGATACGGAGTGCCTGTCGAAGAAAAAAAAAAATATATTGCGGCCACATCGTTCTTTACTTAGGCAGCGCTAGCGCGCTGCCTATGATAAGTGACCTACTCTCTTTTAACCTTGTCGAGGAAATACTTCATGCCTCACCACCTTTCGGACCTTCATCATCTAGCAGGAGACCGCACGGGTATACAAAGGGTACATCCCCGCCATTACAAAGAAAAAAAAAAAAAAAAAACCAAGACGACCTTCAAGGACGGACTGGACTAAAGTCAAATTGTATATTGGACATTTCGCTGCATTTTGAATGCTTATAAACACTACCTTGCGCAATCTACAAATCTTAAATCACCTCAAAACCGATAGCACATTTTTTTTTTTTTCAGTTTTTCTGCTCGTCTGTAACTCCTATGGCGCGTAACACTAACACATTACCTTGTTAATTATCACGTCTGATTAGGATTTACTTGCAAGACTTTGTTCAGATTAGTTTTTCTGTGTGTTACAATTTTTATAATTTCTAAAAAAATACTTTTACTTTTCACGCAAAAAAAAAAGGTAGATTTGTGTATGCTCCAAGGCCGTATCCAGGGGGGTTTTAAGGGTTTCAATCCCCCAAAATGTTTTTTCCAACTCGTAAAAACGAAACAAGAGCATATAAACAAATTTTTGATCCGTTTCTCGAAAGTTTTTTTTTGTGTACCCCCCCCCCCTATCCCAGAGAAAATGTACCCCCCTGAGCAAAAATCTTACATATGGCCCAGGTATCTTTCATTTGAGCTGCCCTCTAATGTTCATTCCATTGGATGTTGTTTTTTTCTTCTTTTGCTCCCTAACAGTTAAATTGACTGAATTCTGCTGATAATTTGCGCAAAAATATTTCACTTGAAACCATTTTTTTTTTCTCAATTATTAAAAAAAAAACAAGGACATTTGTTCTTTCTTTGTCCACGATTACATTTTTCGAATTACTTCGATTTGGCATACTAATGGATATATTTTTCATGTCTAGCTTTTTTGCCCGGATACTAAAGCTTTTCGTAATAAAAAATTATTTGGAAAAAGCCTAATGACGTGAATAAATCAACGGTAGGCTAATTTATAAGCGGCACGAATTTTAAACAATTTAAATTGAGTTTCGTCAGGCAGGATAACTTAATCTTTTTGGTAAGCTCCATTTTCTTCCGTTAATAAATTAAACATTAGACAGGTTACAGAATAAAATCAAGAATAGAATAGGTATCTGAATCTCTTCCTAAAGCGCCAAGATGTTCAGTGTATTTCTGATATTATTTCCCCCTTTTTCTGCTTCTGAACAATAAAAAATCAATATCCAGTCGTTATAACTAAAATAGCAAAATTATACCAAATATAAAATTCAAATGAAAAAAAAAACATAACTAAACAAGACATCTCAAATTCGTTCTGCTGATATTTTCTTCCACGTTATTTTCTTCCTCTTAAGTAACATCAGGATAACCTCTTATACAGGATTAATGTAACAAAAGCCCATGTTTCCTTTGTATCGTTACGGCACGGATTTTTGGGACGTTTTTGGCACAAAAAAAAAGAAAAAAAAAATACAGCTCCCATGGTATTTGATCATTTTTCCGATTCTTAGACTGGAAGTTAGAATCGAACTATGCTTTATACTGTGTTATTATTGCTTTGTATAATTTTAAAGCCTAAAGGAGGGCTATGGTCCCTGATATTACCAAACCCTCCTTACTTCCCGCTCAATAAGCTGAGACATGGCATTTTCTCTTGACTTACTATCGTACAGAGGTAAATTACGGATCATGATTAAATGGCCCAAAAGAGTCCCCTCTTTGCACCGTACGAGTGCCCTCATGCACCTTACAACTTAATAAAGACAGACATTTTACACCTCTATCGGCTCGTGAACGTTCAGGGATTGGCCTCAAAAATTTTTACTAATCCACAAAGCCGGTATATATATGTATCACTCTTTTTTTACACTTTCCACTAAAGACAGTGTTCTGAGGTTTAAAAAAAGTTAATTTAGAAAGTGTCAGAATTTTAGCGCTTGTGGTAATCCCTAATAGTTTTGAACATGATTCCCTTGTTTGTTATAATGTCAGTTCGTTTTAGGTTTCCATTCTTCAATTTGTAGTTATTTCTGTTCGTTTTATCTAGGGCCCAACGGATATGGATTTTTGGTCCGATACCGATACCAATATATCGGTATCGCACCGATACGATGCTAATATATCGGTATCGCACCGATAAGATACCGATATATTTTGCCGATAAATTCCCCTCCGAAAAAAAAAACTTACCAAAATTTAAACCTCCTATTCTCTGCCCATATCCATACTCACATATTTGTCCCTAATCTATTGCACACGAAGGAACAGCCTCAATAATTCACTTTGGATTCCAAAAATTAGACCACTTACAAGAATTGTTTGATTTTCTTTACCTTTTCTGATCAGGACTTTTTTTTGGAGGGGGGGGGGAATAAAATAAATTATTTGATAATTTGAATAAAAAGTTACCTGAATTTCGGGAAATTTTAAGATTTCATGGCTGGGAGCCGAGACCGTCTCCCTACATACATTCCTTATGTGCCCTGATTCCCTTAAAAACGACTTTTAGACCAATCCTCTCTTCCTTACTATTGTGGATGAGTTCACAATGATAAGCTGAGCAAAAATGAGCTCACTGTTCATGGGCGAGCCTCATTTCCTTATTTTTTTTAGCATATTTTTTTTTTTCGTTCGCACTGACTAAGATGCATAGATTATGCAAGGAAAACATCCAAGGTCTTCTAGAAATTTAATTGAAGTCCAGTTTGTTAGCTTTAATTTGTTTCTTTCGAGCATTACAAAATCCGGGTTGATCTCTTTATTGCCAATTCTCAGACAGTTTAGAGGAAAAAGGAACAACAATTACCTTAAGTGACCTCCCCCTCTTACTTATACATAGGTTTGAGAGGGGGTATACTTCAATGAGATTGGTGTGAAGCAAGCCCCCGAAATTAGATATTAAAACTGGAGGCAAAGAAAATGTATAGTGGCACAATTTTTAAAATTTTTCCCAGAAGGAATGATTTTTTCGATCAAACGTCAGAAGAGAGGGTTTCAAACAAATCAAAGAAAGAATTATTGCCTGACGTTCACGCTTAAAGTTCTGAAGCATTAATTCTCACTAGTTCTGAAGTATTAATTAATCCTACGTTGGAATAAGAAAACGTCAGACAAGTTCTATGGTTTTAGCGTCAGTTCTAGTTTCTTTACATCCCCTGACATGTTGTGTCGAACAGTATATCATCTTTCTTTGTTTTTGTCGCATCGTATCGCACCGATACGATGCTAATATATCGGTATCGCACCGATAAGATACCGATGTAGTTTGCCGATAAATTCCCCTCCGAAAAAAAAACCTACCAAAATTTAAACCTCCTATTCTCTGCCCATATCCATACTCACATATTTGTCCCTAATCTATTGCACACGAAGGAACAGCCTCAATAATTCACTTTGGATTCCAAAAATTAGACCACTTACAAGAATTGTTTGATTTTCTTTACCTTTTCTGATCAGCTTCTTCTGAGCACATGAAAGAAATGGCGGATTTCTGCGGAAGCGACAAATAAGAAAAAAAACTTAATCAAAGAAGCCGATTTAGTTACATAAACACAAATACATGAAAATCTGAGTGAAAAAAAAGTGTAAGACATTGACTGAAATTGATTATTCACATCCAAATTTCAATAGTGGGATTTTGAATTTTAATCATTGACATATTAATGTGAAAACTTCACTTTACATTCATATGATATGGTCTCCTATTAGCGAATTAATGCTAGGGAGTAGGGACACTGGATACAGGGCTGCAGCTAGAGTTTTAAGTTTGGAGGAGGGATTTAAAGAATGGGTTGACAAAATCGTCCAGTATGCCGACAAATACGGACACATAAGCTAAATTTCCAAGGTATATAGGCAAATTTTACAAGGTGTTGGCACATGTCGGTGAACCCTCCTCACCATAAAACACCTCCTTAGCTGCGCCACTGACTGGATATCACCATTTTAACTGATTGAATCTTGTATCTTTCACCCACGCTAGTGAAGATTCATTAAAGAGAGACCGTATGGTTTATTGTATTTTTTTTAGTTGTTTTGGTAGAAGATGTACGTTCTTGAAGTCACAATACATTTAAAACATTGCTGCACTAGATGTTTAATGGCAAGTATTGACAATAAATATACTTTGGCCCACCTCTGCTGCTCTCTCCACCATGGTCAGAACAAGCAATAATACATGAGGAAACCTGGTGCCATCTTCTGGACAAGTTGCGATGAAAAAAATTACATCGGCCCATAACTGATATGTCTTTCCCGGTATTCAATAATGACACTAACCCTCATATCGACCCGATAATTTTGGTTGGCGGATGTATCGGTCGAGCCCTGGCTTTAACTTTGGCATACTAGCTGACCCAATTAATGCTCTTGTAAACTTTAATTTACTCTTTACTTTTTGTGGAAAAACACTGTTTTTATCTTACATCTTTTAAAACGTTTTTCCCACATCTCATTTCTTTTTCAGAAGTTTAATCTTACAAATTATCAAACTAATTACAGGTAAGTAAGTTATCCTTACTTACCTGTAAGTAAGGAGCGACCCGGCTTAATAGTAAACGAAACTCTAAAAACAGAATTTTGATAGCAATAGATATATCACGAGAATCGAATTTTGATGCTGATTTCAAATATATAAGTTTCATTAAGTTTTGTTTTGCCTATCAAAGGTTACGAGCCAAAGCAAATTTGCCTGATTTTCTAAAAAAGGGGTAAACGCCCATAAGAGTCAGATAATCTTAATGAAAATCACACCAGTAGATTCGGCGTATCAGAGAACCTTACTGTAGAGATTACAAGGTCCTATCCACAAAAATGTGGAATTTGTATTTTTTGCCAGAAGAAAGATCACGGATGCGTGTTTATTTGTTTGTTTGCTTTTTTTTTTTTTTTTTTTTTTTTTTTTCTTACCAGGGGTGATCGTATCGACCCAGCGGACCTAGAACATCAAGAGAGGGCTTATTCTAACGAAAATTAAAAGTCCTAGCACTCTTTTTAAGTGATAAAAAATTGGAGGGCAACTAGGCCCCCTCCCACGCCACTTTTCCCCCAAAATCCTCCGATCAATATTTTCAGATAACTATATTGTTCAGCATAGTTGAAAGGCTCAATAACTATGTCTTTGGAGATAAAATGACCCCCCCACAGCCCCCGGGGAAAGGTCGTTAAATTATAAAACTTGCCCATTGTTTACGTATAGTTATAGTAGCCTATTTGTTATTGGGAAAGTATGCATAGATTTTTCAGGTAGGGAGGGGAGGACAAATTTTCTGCTGGGGAATTTTGGATGGGCAGGAATTCCAGGGGGTGAACTTGTCAGGAAAAAATTTATACTGGCGGAATTTGCCAGAATTCCTATACGAAATTGCTTTATATATCTTGTTTTCTCTTTACCGACTCAATTTTTCACGTGGAGATTTTAAGGGGAATTGTCCGGGGTAAATTATCACCAGGATTGAATAGTCTAGAGGATATTTCCGCGGGGGGGGAGATTTTTCAGCCAGATTTCCTGGCGTTATTTAAAAAAACCATCAGAAATTTAATAAAAAAAAACAAGTTGTTCCAACTCAAAGTAAGGAGAAACATTAGAATTTTAATGGATCAGAAATTTTTATGTATATGAGGGGCTTTCCCCCTCCTCAACACCTTGCTCTTTATGCTAAAGTTTAAACTTTGTCCCAATTCCTTAAAGACGACTCCTGAAAAGACAAGGGTCGTTTAATTAGAACGATAAGTAACTTTTTTAAAAGTGAACCCCCCTCATATACATAATATTTTCTGTCCGTTATACGTTTTTTTTCTTTATTTAATGTCTTGAAAATACGACTAATAAGCATATGGAGGCTTTTTGGTATCCGAAGCATACCACCAAAGGAGGCTCCATATAGAGGCTTTGGTCGTATGGTAGTATCAAGGTTGGACCAAATTTGTTGTTTAACATTTCGAAAGCACTGGAAATTACGAAAGGGCTTTTTTAGGGCATTTATAAACTAAGTTTTAACTTTTGCACAGCAAGTTTTAACTTTTGAGACAGTTCAAAGGTAGTCAAAGCAGCTTTAAAAAATATGGTCCTTTCGTAGCAGTATGGAATACATACGATTTCCTTTTGATTTTTTTTTTTGTTCACTCACTATCAACAAGAAATTGCTTATACCAAATTATAAAAATAAAACGGATTCAAAGAATGAAAGGGATTAAAAGTTCAGTCCCAACTTTAGGAGTCTTTTTGTTTCGAAAGTCATATTTCTGGAATTGGTCCTTCCTAACACTAAAACCGTAAAACTAATTGACCACCCTAAACCTCCCACTTAAGTAGTTCAAGATTAGCGCATATAAAGTTTTTTTCTAAAGCTTTTAATTTTGGGGTCCCCAGCGGGTAGCCTAGGAAAGCATTCCCCACACCTTAGAAGGTAAAATTACAAAAAAAAAATTCATTAGGAAATGATGCTGCACTTCTTTAGAAAAAAAAAATACGTAATTTTTAAGCCTTTGTACACGCCTATTAAGGAAACCTTACCGGCTTGTCCCTTTTTTCCAAAGAGAAAACCATATTAAAAAGCCTGCTTCATTTCCAATGGTGTATTTTTTATTAAGTAAATTCACCCAGTCTTGTCCAATTCAAAACTTTGTTGGTTTGTGTGGCCAAACTATTCAAAATTGATTGGGAGGTCTTCTAGTAGCTTGTAGAGCTTAGATAAGAGATCTGAATAAATGACAGAAAGCAAAACTTGACACCTACTTTCCTAGGAATCTTAGAAAAACTATTTAAAATCCCCTTTTTTGTGTCGAGGATAGAGATGTTCAGTTTAAATGAAACATAGACCATCAGAGAGTGTAATTTTTTTCCAATGAAACGGAGTAGAATTTTCTTTTTAGACTTCAGAAAAAGGCAGTCCCTAAAAATTTTCTAGCATACCTGTTGGAAAAACGCTAAAAATCAGTTCAAAGGAATTACCATTAGGGTAAATTTCCCGCTTTGGGAGTTCCCTGTGGTGTCAACCACTTTGATTGAAAATCTCACCGACAAAAGGGAAGTAAGTTTCACTGTCTTTTCAGTCAAATTTCACAGTCAAACCACACATCCTTGACAGCTTTCGTCTTATGTGAGAATTCGCTAATGAACCCTTGGCTTTGAGACGATCAGGCAACACTGGGGCTCGCAAATGATTTTAAAGGTACCGTGTTGCCTTAAGCGCGAAATAGAAAGGGAGATATATAACCCCATTTTTTTTACCCGCTGTTGTATTTACCTGTTTTGCTATGGCATGTTAAGAGTCAGTAAAATGAACGTAAATCATATTTTGTTGTCTATGAAATTTCAAGAAGTTACAGAGAGCAAAATGTTTTTGAGTCAAAATATTTTACAAGTAAACTCTGCTTTTCTACACGCTCCCCTTGGAACACTTAACGGTGTACTCATACTTTCAACGCTTGTATTACCTCTAAAAGCCACACAAGCTAAGAGTCAATAATTCATGGTTTGTACATGAAAAGAAATGCCGTTGGAAAAGAGAAACAACATTAGGACTGTCAACAAAATGATATAGAATGAAAGAAACATTTTTTTGTACATTTGCTAAGAAATTGGAAAGCTTGTGTTTTTCAAGAATAGCAACATTCTTTTCTAGTGGTTTATTTGAAGTTTCAATGAGATTTTAAATGAGTTTCTCAGATCATTCTTCTCAAAACGTTGTTTCTACTTACCGATAAAAAAGCTTTTAAAGATGTTTCATCTAAAAAGCCATTAGTTGAAGAAACAAGACAATTGTTTTCACTGATGACAATGGAACACCACATTTTTATCTTGAATAGGAACAAATGAAGCGCCCATTTTCTATCAAAAAATGGTAAAGATTTAAATAACTAAAGTAGTATAGAACGTAATTAGGAGGATCAAGGTGTGACTGAAAATACATGCCCAGCTAATCCTTTAGTTGAAAACAATTTACATAACGTTTTTTTTATTGATTCTCAGAAGTTTGAAATACTAAAAACAACATCTAGGCGCGACAGGGACGTGGTGTACAATGTACAATGACAGATCACAAGAAAGGGAGAGAAAATAAATGGAACAAAACAAAGAAAAAAGAGAAGGCTCGTCCATAACAGAAGTAATAAAAATTAGAACAGAACTGACACATTGAAAGAATGTTGGAAACATAAAATAACAAAAAAAAGTACACTATAATTAACAAATTGATGTTAAGTTTGAGATTCAATACCATGAATTGATAAAGACAAAGGTGCTAGCAGGTCCTAGCCTTAGGCAAAATTGTTTCTATACTGGGGGAGAGGGTACTAAAAATACAAAAGGCTCATTTTCAAGTCGAAGTTTTTCCGGGGGGGGGCGTATGAAATTGACCTATCCCCGTCCGTATGCAAGAGCACATAAAGATAACCAATTGAGACAATAGTACTTTGAGATAACCTTAACTGTATATAAAAAGGATGTATATAATTAAACAGATGTTAAAATGGTTAAGAGCTAATGTTCTAAGTGTTTTTAGAATAACATATTGTGCTATCTTGGATCACGAGATCCCTAAACTTAAATGTTTGATCATATACTGCGCAAATGGGTTTCGTATCCATTAATGTCAAAATTGTTTTGACCATGTGTGCTCATGATAGTAATTCTCTTTAAATAAAACCTTTAAGTCATGATACCCTTGTCGAGCTCTTATACAAAATTTCCCCTAGAGGGAGAAGGAGGGCAAAAATTTAATACCACATTCCCCTTAGTGATATATAGAGCATATTAGGGGCACATATCCTTCCTTTGTTTACAAATGCTTGGGTCAGAAATATTTTCAAGGCTGATCTGGGAACAAAGTTCAGAATGTATTGTCGTTGAGAAAGGGAGGTTAGACGTTTTAGACTCTCTAGCTATCCCCTTGGAACGCTTCATCAGCGAACATGAAACCCTCTGCAGACATGTAATTGGTTGTTGCCTTGTTAGATATGTACTAAAACCCTCTAAGCAGTTCATAACCCTTGTAAATATTGATTTTGTTTCAAAATCCTTTCAACTACCGTTCTTTTTATCTCATTTTAAATTCCAGCTCATAGGTAATAATGTCAACATTAGAAGCGTACCAATCAGAAGTAGCACAAGTGAGGGCATTAAAAAACAAAAGAAAAACAGTTTTAAGTGTCTGACATGAAGTGAAAATAATTCATAGGCGGAAAATAATAAAAAAAATAGTAGAAATAAAACAAAACAATCTATTAGCTTCAGTTTTTAAATGACCAATATTTTTAAGCCAATTCAGTACTTTAGCTATCCCATGCTTTTTTTTTCAGGCCTAAAATTCTCCAGCACGGGTATTTCTTTTTCTGCATTTAGGTGGTTTTGTTTGCTTTTCTTCTCGGGAGGGCTTCTTAGAAAGTACAACTGCTAACACTATTGGTGCATTTGATATATGAGTTTACTCTCACAATTTCATAGGACATCTCAAACGAAAGGAGAATTGCCGACGAAGAGTGGCGTGTAGTAAAATCAATTTTAGAGGATACGTATTATTAGTTGGTACATGTGAAATCCAATTGGCAGGAATTGGTCAACTTTCTGTTGTTGCCGATAATTATTTTAAATACCACAGATCAGCCAATTACCAATGCGCGAAAATCAAGAGAAAATTGATTATCAAAGTCTAAGTATTTCTGCCCGGTGTCATTCCTAGAGTAGATGGAATTAAAATCAGCCCTGTCCTTCGTCTTCAAATGGATTTGTTGATGGTGAGAATGAATGTCTTTTAGGGGCCGATGTCTCTGGTTTGAGTCGACTTTGAATAAGGTTGGTCCACCTGGTTCTATCCTTTCATCTGGGACGCTTTCAACTCATTTGCTGCACGTTATAATGGTGACAATATGGGAGGCATGGGGCCAAGAAATGAAAAAAGACGTAGCATCGAAGCAGGTGCGAGTTGATAATTTTTTTATAAGAGATAGAGCATGCGGTGTTAGAGGTCTTTTGTGGCCTATTTAATCAAGTCATCTTTTACACTCAACTTGAAAGAGATATTTGTTCTATTTTTACATTCGTCCTCTTCAGTTGCAAGTATTTTACAAGTCATGTGTTCGAAGCGTATGGGGTATCGCAGGACATCAAGGATAATCTGAGTGTTTTGGCAGACGGACTTCAAGAGACAATCAGAGCCTGGGTTTACCTACTCGTTTCTTGTTAAGATTTATGCGTACAAAACTCTTTTTGAAAGTATAATTGATCAAAGGTGATTAATATCTCGGTTGCCTGATTGTATATCAGGAGCATTAACTTACATGTAGGTAAAGTCTTACATGGTCATCATTTTGGTCTTTCCCAAATAGCTTTCAGGCTGACTTTTTCTCTCCCTCCTAAGATAAAAATTTCTATTTTTTTTTTTTTTTTTGGGTGTGTGTGATCGAGATTTTCAGCTACGACGGCCAAATAGTTGGCAATGTCCAAGGTCAGAAGGAATTCTACTTGTGGCGTCAAAACTGAATGGGCGTGTCGTCAGTGTTTCATCCGTACTATGATTGGGCATACAACTATACAGTTGAGGGGGAGCAGAATACTCCTGTCACGCACTGTTCTTGATGCGGATCAGCGAGGCAATTTCCTTATGTATAAGGACGGCACTTTCAGTATTTCCTTAGGGGTCACTGAAGAGGATGACGAGTTGTCTTGGCTTGTCTTGAGTCTCTGACATATCCCAAGCTGAACTTCTGGTTCAATTCACAGCCATATAATTTAGAAGAAGGACTGCTAACTCAAATATCCCTAACTCAAAACTCAAATAGGTGAATAGAGTATTCTGGTTAAGAATCAGCGCCAAATCAATGAAGTAAGGTTTTCAAAACAAAAATAACAATAACAATCATGTTTATAACTGAAATATGTCAGTAGTTTGGTCGAATCGTTGAAACAGATATATAATTAGTGTCTATGTTCGAAGAGATACTGAAGAAAACAGTTGAACACCCCTATATCTTCGAAACCTCATAGCACGTGCTGAACCTCAAATGTGATAAAACTGTTAGTGCCTACAAAGTTTTTGAGCTAATATGTAATTGGTTGAGCTTGCCTCATAGGTAAACGGAAAGATACGGTGGTTCATCTGTAAATCCATAGGCTAAATCTATTTGAGGGTCATTTAATCTCATTTTTTAATTTTCTAAGTGCAAATTGAGCCTTCTTTAGACCCTGAAAGAGCCTATTAATTCGGTTCCCTCCATCTTTTCGTTTTTTAAATGTCGCTCTGAAAATTTTCCTATTGTTTTTTTTCTTTTTATTTTTGTAACCTCATCCTGGCGAAGACTGATCGTAGCCATAACATCATACTAAGTTATCACGAACATGGTCTGTAATTATACACTCCTTCTGTAAGAAGGAAAGTTCTAGCATTCTGGAAATTCTCCCAGAATTTTATTTAAAAACGGAGGTCATTGAAAGATACCTCCTTTCATTCTGACAACGCTTTCTCTTATTGCTTGAAGGATTTTTCTTCTTGCGAGTTGAAATTTATTTTGTTTTCAGTCAAGTTTTGTTATTGCGAAGATGGTAAAAACTATGCTAGTAGACAGAAAAGCACAACTAGCTCATATATTAAACTCAGGCTGTACTTCAATCTTTTTTTGGAAATCTGAGGGGTCAAAATGAATGGGAAAACTCAGGAACAGACGAGTAATTCGGCAAATACAATTGAAAAGAAAGATTGTAAAAATCTAAACATTCTGTCCTGAATTATCCTTGTGAAAATCTGGAATGCTGCATAAGGTCTAATATCCCAGAAGTCTAACGATCTTCCCCGTTGTAAACTATGCTCGTAGAAACCAAGTATTTTTGAGGTTTTGACAAATTCAAAAATAGTTTTCCAGTAAATATACTTAAAATGGCAGCACTGCTGTCAGTTATTATGGAATTTATTCTATTGAAACATTTACGCAATATTCTTATTATTTAACTTTTCAAAGTGCATAAAAATTGTTAAAATGTCTTAGAAAACTAAATTTTTCCATGACCCCAAATATCACGGTAAGCACTCCGAGAACTTTTGCTGTAAAATCTTCCGTCATTAAATATTTCAAGAAGAATTGAATAAGGCCCATTCATAGTGAGATTTTAATTGCAGTAAGATTTCGCTGGCCGTAATTTAAGCAATTCGGATTTTTCACAGAACTTTTCGATTGGCTGAAAAATTCTAGGAAAAAATCTGATTAGCCATAATTAGTGCCAGCCTAACTATCGGCGTTATAGTGAAATCTCATTGTAAATGAGCTAATACCAAAGGTTTAATTGATTCAAATTAGCTGCCAAACAAGAACATACTGTGATGCAAATAGTACACACTACCATAAGTCAAGCGATGTGCCCCTTTCCACACTTTGTTGTTAATTTATCTTTTATTGGAAAAACCAGCGAAAATTCAACAGAATAATAAACTTTAGAAAGAGCGAATATAAAACCAAGAAATATTTCCACCAGTGCATTTTTTGGGCTGAAAAACCTCTTCCTATCTAATTTATCTACTATAGGCTGCTTCCCCGTAGCAGCAGAATATTTGTAGGAATGATTATGTAATGGGTCGGAGGTAATAGCCTTGAGACTGTCTGTGCTGGATTTAGACTTTTGTTGATAGAAGAGCATCACCAAGTGCTGAAAACCATGTTATGACTAAGATGGGCCCAGGAATGCACAAAGCCTCCATTCATACTGGAGGTCCCAGGGACTTCTTGCTGTCCGGTTCTAAGCCGACTTAAGTGCTTCGGTGCAGAGTTGAGAAGATCTGTGATCCCCGTCCTGCACTTGTATCCGGGATCATTGCTTTTCTGAGGCCAAAACAATTTCAATGATTTAAAGAACATGAAAATTGGAACTTGGAATGTTACGACGTTAAAAGATGACTATCGTCTCGACATTATGACTGACGAATTCACACGATTCGAACTGGACTTATTAGGAGTTTCAGAAAGTCATATCCCAGGGATATGAAGCATGAAATTAGGTGATAAAGAATTTATTTACTCAGGCAGGAAGGATGGGTTACATAGATAGGGTGTAGGGCTCATGGTGAATAAAGAAGCTGCTAAGTCTTGTTTAGGCTGGGAAGGTATTAATAATAGAATACTAATTGCTCATTTTATGACTAAAAAGGTTCAGGGTATCAGTTATAGTAGTATATGCCCCTGTCAAACCGACTGATAGAGATACTAGTGACTCAGATTAATTTTATTTACAGTTACAGGAGCAAATAGACAGGGTACCAGGTAGAAATATGATATTTTTACTAGGAGATTTCAACGCCCAGGTTGGTAGAAATAGGGATAGGGGGTATCCTAGCCTAATTAAATTGGTGTAGGAAAAGAAAACAGTAATGGCTACAGACTTTTGCAATTTTGCAGGTATAACAACCTAGTTATAACCAATACGGTGTTTGGTCATAAAATGGTCCATAAGTTAACATGGTATTCATGTGATGGTAAGACAGCAAACCACATTGATTATGTTATAGTAAACCGAAGACTTTCATGATCAATACAAGATACTAGTGTAGGTAGGACTGCAGTTATTGATGTTAAAAGTAAAGATCACCATCTAGTAGTGTCTCTAGGGTTAATTTAAAGCTGAAATTTCGGAAGGGTAATTACCTCCTGGGAAGTTATGATGTTGGTAGACTCCAGGATGAGAATTTGAGAGATACTTTCCAGAAACAGTTGAATACTAAACTCGAGAGTTTAAAATTTGAACGAGTTTCTTAAATATGGTGGCTCTGAGGTTAGAAATAAGTTACTGAAGATTATGAATATGATTTTTGAATAAGAGGAAGCACCTAACGATTTTAGGAAACCTTAATTAAACCATTGTATAAGAAAAGTGATAAGAGTGAGTGTGGTAATTTATCGAGGCATTGGTCTGGTCTCTGTATGTAGCAAATTACTTAGTAAAATGATACTTTTTAGACTGAGAGATGCTGTAGACAAAGTTTTAAGAGAAGAACAATACTGTTTTAGAAAAGGTAGAGGATGTGCAGACCAAATTTTCATTCTTAGATTAATAATTGAGAAGTGCCTGAGTTGTCAAACACCTTTGGTCCTCAGTTTTATAGATTATGAGCAAGCGTTTGATTCTGTTGGTAGAAGAGCCTTAACAAAGGTCTTGTCCTCGTATGGTATACCAGACAAATACATTAAAGTGATTAAAGTTAAGTATGGGAATAACACTGCGGCAGTTAAGGTAGGAAATGAGGTTAGCAGCTGGTTTTGTATTAAATCAGCAGTTAAGCAGGGTTGTGTTCTATCCCCCTTTATATGGATCATTTTGATAGATTTTATCTTAAGGAGCACAGGAAAGGCAATGGGAGACCACGGAATCAAATGGGGAGGAAATACTCTCCTGGACTTAGGTTATGCTGATGATTTAAAAATCCTAGATGAAAGCGTGAGCAAAATGAATGAACTTTTAGAAGTTTTGCGAATTCAGGGTGCTAGAATAGGTTTGAAAATTAATGTTAGGAAGACTAAGTCACTAAGGCTAGGAATAAGTGAAGATGAAAAGATAACGTTGGATAACGAAAGGATTGATCAGGTGGACAGCTTCACTTATCTTGATAGTATTGTTAGTAAATACGGTGGGAGCAGTGAAGATGTTAAAAGTAGTAGAATAGCCAAGGTTCTGGGTGCTTTTTTCATAGTTCATAATCCCCCGGAGAATACCGGAAAAATACCCCCCCCCCCCCCGCAGAAAATACCCCCCCCCCCCGCAGAAAATACCCCTCTCCGAAAATACCCCCCCCGTGGATATTAAGGCTTTCCAAATTTGAGAATTTATTTGAGTTTTATTTTTTTTTTATTTCCGTAGGGGAACGAATTTTGGTACTAAAATTCGAGAACACACCAGTTTTTTCATTTGTTTTTTTGTTACTTAGAAATAAATTTGGGCTAGAGATTTGCATATTAGGAGGGGAGGGGGGTAAAGTATAGCGGGTCTGCACGCAAAATGTGTTTTGGCACAATTATTCTGCATATTAGATAGATAGATAGAGAAGTGTATTTTAAAGCCAAACTATAAAGCCATGAACATAGTAAAATAACATAAATGAAAGGCACAATTAACAAACTTTGATCAGCGATCATCATAAAACACTTAAATGAAACACTACATTAACCTAATAATAGTACTTAATACTTGGAAAATCGGTCATTGAAAAAAAAAAAAAAAACACTTAACACTTGGAAAAAACAACACTTAAATGAAACATTACATTTACTTCATACTGGGATTTTATTTATTTTTTTTTATTTTCTTTTTTTTTATTTTTTTTTTAGTTAACAAAATACCTCGCTATTCTTCTGTAATTTTTTAGTGTCCATACCCAGAAGGAATTGTTTTTCTGACTTCAAACTGTCCAAATATTTTACCCCCCCCCCCCCCCCTATGTGCAAATATATAGCCTAAATTATATATTTCCCATCTATTCTGTCACTTGTCTTTGTCTTGTCTCATGCTAAGATGAAAGAAACTAACGAAAAAAAAACGGTTTGTTCTCGAGTTTTACACAGTGTAAACTTGAGTGAGTGGCGCATAATACACAAGTACCAAAATTCCTCCCCCCCTACGGAAAAAAACTCAAATAAAATTCTCAAATTTAGAAAGCCTTATTTTCCACGGGGGGGGGTATTTTCCGGGGGGTATTTACGGGGGGGGGTATTTTCCGTGAGGGGGAGTATTTTCCAGGGGGTATCTTCAAGGGGGTCATTTTTCGCGGGGGGTATTTTCCGCGGGGGGTATTCTCCGGGGGGGGGGGTATTTTTCACGGGGGGTATTTTCCGGGGGTAATTGCCAGGGGGGGGGGGGGTGTAAACGCCGACCACCGTACGAAAAATGTGGTTCAATCCCGCTTTCTAGGGCTGTAACGAAAGAAAGGTCTAGATGGCTAGGACACGTTGTGCGGATGAAGGATGACAGGTTGCCGAAGATTGTCCTTTTCAGCCAACTGTCTAGGGCTAAACGGAAAGCCGGTCGTCCTCGTCTGGGGCGGGGGGAATTCATAAATAAAAATTTAAAGGAAATGGGAACTTCCTGGAATGGTTACAAAGGGAGACTTTGAATAGATAGGGATGGAGGAGGAGCGTGCGTAGCTGTATTGGCCTTAGGCAGCTTGGTGCTGCGGTGAGTTGTTAGTAGTAGCAGTAGTGGTATATTTAGTGTTAAAATTTTAAATGTTAGCAGTAGAACTTACAAAGATCAGTTAGCTATGTTTGGAGGAATCCATTGAATTTATGTTTGCAGTTTGAAGCAGTGGAGTCTCAGGGTTAAATTAATGAATATTATCCCTCCAAGTCCCACTACCCTATTGGCCATGTATTATGCATGATTTATTTTTGAGGGAGTTTCCTCGAAGAACCATAATTCAAAATTTTCTGAATAGAAAAAGAATCTTCCAGCAATTGAGTTTTTTGAGATTGATCTAGCCTAGGAACGGAATGCAGGCACCTATTTTAAGTAAAACCCCTACCCTCAAAGACAAAAAAAAAAAAAAAAAAAAAAATCAAAAATCGAGTGAAGTTATTCTAGCGATGGATCGGCATGGTTGGTTGGGAGAAATTTTCTGGTCATCCAAATTCCAAAAATGTATAATAGGAATATGCAGAGGATGAAAGAGTCCCTACTCTCTGGCTCCCATTCAATCATGTACAGAATTCAATTTACTAGATATCAATCACTAATTCAAGGAAAATGTATGATGTCCATTTGGAGCGAAAGAGAAAGGCCTTTACACAGGAATTAGTCTTGTGATCCTTGTAGCCCAGAAACAAAAAAAAAAAAAAAAAAAAAAAATATCAGGGTAAATTCGAAAGAAAAATATATGAAAGTACTATGTTGGCTACAATAACAATCTTGAAGTGTTCTACAGAGAGTAGGCCCGAGGCCCCTATCCAGTGCTGATTCCGTGATTCCCTATTTTCACCAAAGATCACCGATACCGTCCGGTATTGAGACTCGGAGGGAGATCAGGCATGGAGACATGAGATTAGAAGAATCAAACATAAGGCACTAGGTTCACCTGCTGAATCTATTTTTTTTTCTTTTTTTCAATTGAATCCAAAATCCTTTGGCATTAACATATTTAGCTGAGTTGATTTGTTAAACTGACCTGACTGAACCTAGAATAAAAGTAAGTTTTCAGTCCATTTCGTCCACCAAATTCTTTGGAGTATATTCAGAAAATGTGGGTTTTGTCTGACATTATCATCTATTATTGCTCTTAATCTTTTTCTCTAACTAAACTTTATTTGTTTTCCTTATATAAATTACCCAAAAATTGCATGATTATAACCACCTTTGATGGTTACGGTGAGAAAAAACACAAACGAAAATTGCAGGAACTCAGTTAGCGAACATGAAATTGCAAAGAATTGGAGGATTCACAGCTGGTTTTCTTTGCGGTTTACGGGAGTAAAGGTCCTCCAAATTAGAAAACAAAATATTGCAAGCTGGAAGCCGCAACAACATATGCTAGATAACTGCTCTTGTCCAGTAATTGAGTTTTATTATTTTTCTATAGATGCACAACAGTATTATGCGTACTGAGAAGCTATTAAGTCGTGCGTTAGTGCTCCTGACGATTAGATGTTATGACGTCTTCCCACTTACGGCCCCTGGTGTATGTGATTTCTGACGTTGGGCGTTCCCTTACCTAAAATAAGGAATAAAATATTGTTGAATATCTCTCTCTTTTAACCAGAAAGCTTAATAAAAAAATGCCTTGTATTTCTTTCTAAAAGGGTAAATTTGGACGCAAACAAATTTTAGTTAGGATATCAAAACTTTAAAATTAAAAATACCAAAGTGATATTATTATCAAGGGAAACGTTTGTGCTTTTGTCCGCCTTTATTTCTTTTGTGACATAGCACATATGAATAAAGCCTTAAAAAAGAAAAAAAGCTGTGCAATTGCCAAGTATTTCTGAACTGATAGATGAAACTGGGAATCATAAATGAAAATTAAAATTCCTAGAAAAATATAAAAAACTGGTAATGACTCATATTTTTAATGAATCAGAATTCTTTGAATCAGAATTCTATCAGAATGACTCAGAATGAATCAGAATTCTAATGAATCAGAAGGTTCTTTCAATTCGAGTTTGTTCATGAAACAGATACCCTCTGCTTCCTTCCATCTCAATTACCTCGCTTGCCCAAAATAAAAATGATTCAATCTTGACCTCATCTATAATAGGATATACCCCCCGTTTTCTCCTAAAGAAATATATATCTTAAAGTGGTGTCAAAGAAAAAAAAAATCATTATAATCTAGAGATCTTCGCTGTTTAGTAAATTATTCAAGTCACAATTTCTTTCATAAGAATTGGCAACTAAATATGCAAGGAACACAGCGCGTGTGGACGGGGGTATTGAGCCTTCTCCCCCTTGATATCTTGAAATGTTTTTGATGTCTTCTTAATGTCCTCCCTATTTTTTTCATGTATTAAAATGTTTTCTATTATTTTGAATGTTCCCAGCCCGAATAAAACTTCATAAGTCTACGTGCCTGAGTGAAAGACACTAATTAAAGTCAATAATAAACTAAAGTTAGTTAATAAATCGTCCATTTGGCATCCTTAAACAAAATTGCATATTAGGCCCCAGTTTATTTAGTACTAAACTAGTTAAATAAAGACGATAAACATGAAAATCAAGCAATGATTTAGGAAAAAACAATTGATTTATAGTAGTGTAGGAGTCGTATTTTGAACCGAAACAAAACAAATTTCCTAAACAAATAATTACTTTAGATTTAAACACGGATCGAGCGTTGGTATGTGAGGGGTATGTTTTCCGAGAAAACATTGTGGTAAAATTGTTTTAGTGTTTGTTGTAGGCATAATCTATAAGCTACTCATGTGTATATAATTTTTAGCTTTATTTTAATAGGCTTTAGAAATAAATTGAAAATCTAGGTTTATTTGAGGCTTTGTTTCAAATTGCACATTATCAAATCCTCATGTAAGCACAGAATATTGTTTTGAGTGAGCCACCTCTTCCTCTGCAGGTCACAAAGAGTGAAGCTTTTACCCTTGACTTAATCAATTGTTCGTCATTGGAGTATCAAACAGTTCGTGATAACGAACTGTAAGTAAGGAGTGATTCGGTTCAATAGTAATCCAAACTCTAAGAAACAGACTTTTGTTAACAATAGATACAAGTAGGGTGCTAAGTTATACTTCTATAACACTATGTTCCTTCCCATGCTATTCTATAGCACTATGTTCCTTCCCATGCTATTCTATAGCACTATGTTCCTTCCCATGCTATTCTATAGCACTATGTACCTTCCCATACTATTCTATAGCACTATGTTCCTTCCCATACTATTCTATAGCACTATTATAGCATTCTATAGCATATTTGAAGTATGTGCTATAAGACTGGTTTCTGATTTTTTTGACAATTGCCTTTAGTCAAGACTAGTTTGTTAGGAATGTGTCGCTAGATAGCATTTGTGAATTGGATCGTATGAAGGTGGATAAAAAAGGGTATAGCATTTGTGAATTGGACTATACGAACGCTATTAATTGAATAATAGGGAAAAACAGAGCTAGATAGCATTTGCGAATTGGATCGTATGAAGGTGGAGAAAAAAGGGTTAAACTGATTATTAGACAATTGCCTTTAGTCAAGACTAGTTTGTTAGGAATGTGTCGCTGCTAAAGCTAACTCTAATTGCAAAAAAAGGGGTATAGCATTTGCGAATTGGACTATACGAACGATATTAATTGAATACTAGGGAAAAAAGCAGAGCTAGATAGTATTTGCGAATTGGATCGTATGAAGGTGGAAAAAAGGGTTAAACTGATTATTGGACAATTGCCTTTAGTCAAGACTAGTTTGTTAGGAATGTGTCGCTGCTAAAGCTAACTCTAATTGCAAAAAAAGGGTATAGCATTTGCGAATTGGTGATTATCAGTTAAGGTAACCCCTCGGGGTTGTTAACTCATAGCTTATTTATTATAAATTTGGAACAATGTCAATATATGGAAATGGTTAACGATGATAAAATGGTCTTATGACTTGACCTAGCTTTACTTCTTCGATGTGTTCTGTATAATACACAAGTGATGTTTGAACAGTGTTGTCAATTTAAAATAGAATTTAACGTTATAGTATACTAAAAAGTTGATACTAAGAGAGATGTAGATGGCAAGAAAAGAATTTTAATAATGAAATTCAGAACAAACCTTAGAAATCCTTGCAAATCAAATAGTAAGGTGTATGTGAGTACGAACCATCAAGGATCATAAGCACCAACGACCCTAACCACCAGAGACCTCAACCCCACGAAGGTCCCCTATCCCCAAACTCAAAGGGCGCCCCCTCCCCTCCAACTTTTTGGCCCCCTCCCCACATTTTTTTTTTTTTTTTTTGGATTTTTTTTTAACTTTTTTTATTATTTTTTTTTTAACCTGATATATTTTTTTCAACTTTTTTTAAATGTCTTCGAATGAGATGAAACATACTTAAAACAAAAAAAAATCACATTTAATATTTTCCAAACTCAAAATAAGAATGGTATAGACATGTTAGTCATGACCTTTACTATTAGAAAAATAATGTTTGTAGTAGCACCTTTTTTTTTATTGGACTAACATTTTTTTTTTACTTCGAAATTATGCAACTTTTTTTTACGTATCTTAAAATGACATAAAATATGCTTACGGCTCTAACAATTGTACTCTATGCTTGCACAGAGACACGATGCAGCTTTCCCACTGGTACTTTATGGCGGGTTATCGACACCATCTAGTTTATTGCATGTATTAAATCAGTATTTTTTACGCAGTGGAACGATAAAGACATAAGTCATATCTATAAAAAAAAAAGTGAAGATGGAGCATTTTAATAAAGTATGTTCACATGACAATGTTATTGTAGCATTGAATGCCGACAAGGAGAAGTATTTAAACTATGAAACAAGTACAAGTGGTAGCACTTTTGGAAATGTATGCATGCATTGTCATGACAGTAAGGAATTAAATTCCTTTGGAGTACCGAAAAATTCAACTCTTATGTTGGTGGATATGCAAGATTGAGATCTCTAGAGATGATTGCACTCAAAGAGAATGCCAACATAAAAATAATCGTTGATGATAGAGGACAACTCCTTGCTACTGTTGCAGGTAACACATTACCTACTGATACATCCTATCGTCAGCTCTCGGGTATTAGCATTCAACGGAAGATCAAAAAAAGAAAGGGCTTCTACTAATATCATAAACCATATTTTGTCTACGTGCCGAAACTGTTACCTGTGTAAAAATAATGTGATAATAGACAGTGAAATTGTCAGAAATTCAAAAAGGGCATTGGCAGAAAATATCACTATGGAATATAAAGATGAATCGATGAAAAACAAAGTACCAGCAAACGTTACTGCCATTGATCAAACAGTCAATGAACCAAATAATACCAAAGACGAAAAACATATTGAGCCTGTTGATGACACACCAGTAAAAATTGTGTATGACTCAAAATAGAACAAATGATTATTCTACTGATTACGAACTAAGAGAAGACAATAACTACAATATCAAGAGAGAGACATGGTGAACTATTTTATGGAACAGATTCAAAATGTCCAATGTTGATCATTGATATTAATAATGTATCATAATATATTTGTGTATTAATATTCTACATAGCATTATTTCATTAAAAATACATTATGCATTACATTGTTATGTGTTCATTATTTTAAGAGTAAGCTAGCATATCAAACGTTTAGAATGTCTATTAAAACATCGGAGATGTAAGAAAAAGAATTTGCATACATCTATTGTCAGACACATGGGATAACATTGACAAAATCTAGGTATCAGAATGAATAAATTCATTATTAACATCAGTTGTTGGATATGTCATTATGAAAAAATTGTAAGTAAGTAAGTAACAAAATCTTTGTTGAATTCACCTCTTGGATACGCAATACAGAAATTTAATTCAGGAAATTATGAAAAAAAATTGAACAAATTCTTTATTAACATTCTTTATCGATTGAATTTGCTTGCATCAACATCCTTTGTCAGATACATCGAATAAAATTGACAAAATATAAATATCAGAGTGAATAAATACTTTATCAACATCCTTTATCGGATATGTCGGATAAAATTGACAAAATCTAAGTATCAGAGCGATTAAAATCTAAGTATCAGAGTGATTAAATTCCATATCAACATCCCTTTCTCGGATACATGGGATAAAATTCACTAAATCTAAGTATCAGAAGGAATAAATGCTTTATCAACATTATTTGTCAGGTATATCGGATAAAATTGACAAAATCTAAGTATCAGATTGATTAAATTCTATATCAACATCCATTTCTCGAATACATGGGATAAAATTGACAAAAGCTAAGCGTCAGAGTGAATAACTGTTTTTTTTATTAACATCTTTTGTCAGATACAACGAATATAGTTGACAAAATTTAAGTATCAGAGTGAATAAATGCTATATCAGCATCCTTTGTCGGATATGTTGGATAAAATTGACAAAATCTAAGTGTCACAGTGAATAATTTTTTTTTATCAACACCTTTTGTCAGATACATCAAATGTAATTGACAAAATCTAGGTATCAGAGTGAATAAATGCATTATCAACATCATTTGTCGTGTGTTTGAGCGGGTGTGCTGCCATCTATAACCAGTTTAAACTAAATTCAACGTAACGATGCATGAAGTCAAAATGAATAGAACTTGGATTTTATGACTGTTTCCTGATGTATCCGATAAAAAAAAAACTTTGAAACGAATTTATTCTTTCTGGTACTTAGATTTTGTCAATTTTATCCGATGTACCTGACATGTGATGTTGATAATACATTTAAGGGATATTGATAAAGCATTTATTCACTCTGATACTTAGATATTGTCAATTTATATCCCATGTATCTGAGAAAGGGATGTTGATATAGAATTTAATAACTCTGATACTTAGATTTTGTCAGGTTTATCCTATGTATTCGAGAAAGGGATGTTGCTATAGAATTTAATCAATCTGATACTTAGATTTTGTCAATTTTATCCGATACAGCCGACAAATGATGTTGATAATGTATTTAAAGGATGTTGATAAAGCATTTATTCACTCTGATACTTAAGTTTTGTCAATTTTATCCCATGTATCCGAGAAAGGGATGTTGATATGGAATTTAATCACTCTGATACTTACATTCTGTCATTTTTTTCAGACATATCCGACAAAGGATGTTGATAATGAATTTATTCATTCTGATGCTTAGATTTTGTCAATTTTATCCCATGTATCCGAGAAAGGGATGTTGATATAGAATTTAATAACTCTGATACTTAGATTCTGTCAATTTTATCCGACAAAGGATGTTGATATAGATTTAATCAATTTTGTCAATTTTATCCCATGTATCCGAGAAAGGGATGTTGATATGGAATTTAATCACTCTGACACTTAGATTCTGTCAATTTTATCCGACATATCCGACAAAAGGGATTTTGATAATGAATTTATTCACTCTGCTATTTAGATTTTGTCAATTTTATCCCCCGTATCCGAGAAAGGGATGCTGATAAAGCATCTATTCAATCTGATACTTAGATTTTATCAATTTTATCTGATATACCCGACAAAAGATGTTGATAATGAATTTATTCACTTTGGTACTTAGATTTTGTCAATTTTATCTGATATACCCGACAAATGATGTTGATAATGAATTTATTCACTCTGGTACTTAGATGTTGTCAATTTTATCCGACATATTCGACAAATGATGTTGATATAGCATTTATTCAATCTGATACTTAGATTTTGTCAATTTTATCTGATGCATCTGGCAGAGGATGTTGATAAAAAAATTTATTCAATCTAACACATAGATTTTGTCAATTTTATCCGACATATCCAACAAAGGATCATGATAAAGCATTTATTCACTCTGATACTTAGGTTTTATCAATTTTATTCAACATGTCCGACAAAGGATGCTGAAAAGTATTTATTCATACTCTGACACTTATATTTTGTCAATTTTATCCAACATATCCGACAAAGGATGGTGATAAATTATTTATTCGCTCTGATACTTAGATTTTGTCAATTTTATACAACATATCCGACAAAGGATGCCGATAAAGTATTTATTCACACCCTGACACTCAGATTTTGTCAATTTTATCCCATGTATCCGAGAAAGGGATGTTGATATGAAATTTAATCACTCTGATACTTAGATTTTGTCAATTTTATCCGACATATCCGATAAAGGATGTTGATAAAGTATTTATTCACTCTGATATTTATATTTTGTCAATTATATTCGTTGTATCTGACAAAAGATGCTGATATAGAATTTAATCACTCTGATACTTAGATTTTATCCGAGATATCCGACAAAGGATGCTGATAAAGCATTTAATCACTCTGATACTTAGATTTTGTCAATTATATTTGATGTATTTGACAAAAGATGTTGATAAAAAAAATTTATTCACTCTGACACTTAGCTTTTATCAATTTTATCCAGCATATCCGACAAAGGATGCTGATATAGAATTTAATCAATCTGATTTTTAGATTTTGTCAATTATATTCGTTGTATCTGACAAAAAATGTTGATAAAAAAAATTATTCACTCTGATACTTAGATTTTGTCAATTTTATCCCATGTATCCGAGAAATTCAGAATTTAATCACTCTGATACTTAGATTTTATCCGAGATATCCGACAAAGGATGCTGATAAAGCATTTAATCACTCTGATACTTATATTTTGTCAATTACATTTGATGTATTTGACAAAAGATGTTGATAAAAAAAAATTTATTCACTCTGACACTTAGCTTTTGTCAATTTTATCCAGCATATCCGACAAAGGATGCTGATATAGAATTTAATCAATCTGATATTTAGATTTTGTCAATTATAGTCCTTGTATCTGACAAAAGATGTTGATAAAAAAAAAACTATTCACTCCGATACTTAGATTTTGTCAATTTTATCCCATGTATCCGAGAAATTTAGAATTTAATCACTCTGATACTTAGATTTTATCCGAGATATCTGACAAAGGATGCTGATAAAGCATTTAATCACTCTGATACTTAGATTTTGTCAATTATATTTGATGTATTTGACAAAAGATGTTGATAAAAAAAATTTATTCACTCTGACACTTAGCTTTTGTCAATCTTATCCAGTATATCCGACAAAGGATGCTGATATAGAATTTAATCAATCTGATATTTAGATTTTGTCAATTATACTCGTTGTATCTGACAAAAGATGTTAATAAAAAAAATTATTCACTATGATACTTAGATTTTGTCAATTTTATCCCATGTATCCGAGAAATGGGTATTGATATAGAATTTAGTCGCTCTGATACTTAGATTTTATCCGAGATATCTGACAAAGGATGCTAATAAAGCATTTAATCACTCTGATACTTAGATTTTGTCAATTATATTTGATGTATTTGACAAAAGATGTTGATAAAAAAAATTTATTCACTCTGACACTTAGCTTTTGTCAATTTTATGCAGCATATCCGACAAAGGATGCTGATATAGAATTTAATCAATCTGATATTAAGATTTTGTCAATTATATTCGTTGTATCTGACAAAAGATGCTGAAAAAAAAAAAAACTATTCACTCTGACACTTAGCTTTTGTCAATTTTATCCCATGTATTCGAGAAATGGATGTTGATATAGAATTTAATCAATCTGATGCTTAGATTTTGTCCATTTTATCCGATATACCCGACAATGATGTTGATAATGCATTTATTCACTCTGATACTTAGATTTTGTCAATTATATTTGATGTATCTGACAAAAGGTGTTGATAAAAAAAAATTTTCACTCTGACACTTAGATTTTGTCAATTTTATCCAATATATCCGACAAAGGATGCTGATATAGCATTTATTTACTCTGATACTTAGATTTTGTCAACTATATTCGTTGCATCTGACAAAAGATGTTAATAAAAAAAATCATTCACTCTGACGCTTAGCTTTTGTCAATTTTATCCCATGTATTCGAGAAATGGATGTTGATATAGAATTTAATCAATCTGATACTTAGATTTTGTCAATTTTATTCGATATACCCGACAAATGATGTTGATAAAGCATTTATTCCCTCTGATACTTAGATTTAGTAAATTTTATCCCATGTATCCGAGAAAGGGATGTTGATATGGAATTTAATCACTCTGATACTTAGATTTTAATCACGCTGATACTTAGATTTTGTCAATTTTATCCGACATATCCGATAAAGGATGTTGATAAAGTATTTATTCACTCTGATATTTACATTTTGTCAATTTTATTCGATGTTTCTGACAAAGGATGTTGATGGAAGCGAATTCAATCGATAAAGAATGTTAATAAAGAATTTGTTCAATTTTTTTATAATTTCCTGAATTAAATTTCTGTATTGTGCATCCAAGAGGTGAATTCAAGAAAGAGTTTGTTACTTACTTACTTACAATTTTTTCATAATGACATATCCAACAACTCATGTTAATAATGAATTTATTCATTCTGATACCTAGATTTTGTTAATGTTATCCCATGTGTCTGACAATAGATGTATGCAAACTCCTTTTCTTACATCTCCGATTTTTAATAGACATTCTAAACGTTTGATATGCTAGCTTACTCTAAAAATAATAAACACATAACAATGTAATGCATTATATATTTTTTGTGAAATAATGCTATGTAGAATATTAATACACAAATATTTATGATACATTATTAACATCAATGATCAACTTTGGACATTTTGAATTTGTTCCAAAAAATAGTTCACCATGTTCTCTCTTGATATTGCAGTTATTGTCTTCTCTTAATTCGTAATCAGTAGAATAATCATTATTCCATTTTGAGTCATATACATTTTTTACTGGTGTGTCATCGACAGACTCAACATGCTTTTCGTCTTTGGTATTATTTGGTTCATTGACTGTTTGACCAATTGCAGTAACGTTTGCTGGTACTTTGTTTTTCATCGATTCATCTTTATATTCCATAGTGATATTTTCTGCCAATGCCCTTTTTATTTATCTGGCAATTTCACTGTCTATTCTCACATTATTTTTACACAGGTAACAGTTTCGGCACGTAGACAAGATATGGTTTATGATATTATTAGAAGAGTAGCCCTTTCTTTCTTTGATTCCGTTGAATGCTAATACCCGAAAGCTGACGATAGGATGTATCAGTAGGTAATGTGTTACCCTGCAACAGTAGCAAGGAGTTGTCCTCTATCATCAACGATTATTTTTATGTTGGCATTCTCTTTGAGTGCAATCATCTCTGGAGATCTCAATCTTGCATATCCACCAACATAAGAGTTGAATTTTTTCGGTACTCCAAAGAAATTTAATTCCTTACTGTTGTGACAATGCATGCATACATTTCCAATAGTGCTACCACTTGTACTTGTTTCATAGTTTAAATACTTCTCCTTGTCGCCATTCAATGCTACAATAACATTGTCATGTGAACACACTTTATTAAAATGCTCCATCTTCACTTTTTTTTAAAGATATGACTTATGTGTTTATCGTTCCACTGCGTAAAAAATACTGATTTAATACATGCAATAAACTAGATGGTGTCAATAACCCGCCATAAAGTACCAGTGGGAAAGCAGCATCGTGTCTCTGAGCAAGCATAGAGTACAATTGTTAGAGCCGTAAGCATATCTTACGTCATTTTAATATACGTAAAAAAAAGTTGCATAATAATTTCGAAGTCCAAAAAAAAAATTTTAGCCCAATAAAAAAAAGTGCTACTACAAACATTATTTTTCTAATAGTAAAGGTCATGACTAACATGTCTATACCATTCTCATTTTGAGTTTGGAAAATATTAAATGTGATTTTTTTTGGTTTTAAGTATGTTTCATCTCATTCGAAGACATGTAAAAAAAAAGTTGAAAAAAAATATATGTTAAAAAAAAATAATAAAAAAAAGTTAAAAAAAACTTAAAAAAAAATTAAAAAAAATGGGGAGAGGGGGCCAAAAAGTTGGAGGGGAGGGGCGCCCTTCGAGTTTGGGGATAGGGGACCTTCGGGGGGTTGAGGTCTCTGGTGGTTAGGGTCGTTGGTGCTTATGATCCTTGATGGTTCGTACTCACATACACCTTACTACTTGATTTGCAAGGATTTCTAAGGTTTGTTCTGAATTTCATTATTAAAATTCTTTTCTTGCCATCTACATCTCTCTTAGTATCAACTTTTAGTATACTATAACGTTAAACTCTATTTTTAAATTGACAACACTGTTCAAACATCACTTGTGTATTATACAGAACACATCGAAGAAGTAAAGCTAGGTCAAGTCATAAGACCATTTTATCATCGTTAACCATTTCCATAGATTGACATTGTTCCAAATTTATAATAAATAAGCTATGAGTTAACAACCCCGAGGGGTTACCTTAACTGATAATCACCAATTCGCAAATGCTATACCCTTTTTTTTGCAATTAGAGTTAGCTTTAGCAGCGACACATTCCTAACAAACAAGTTTTGACTAAAGGCAATTGTCCAATAATCATTTTAACCCTTTTTTTTCACCTTCATACGATCCAATTCGCAAATGCTATGTAGCTCTGTTTTTTCCCTATTATTCAATTAATATCGTTCGTATAGTCCAATTCGCAAATGCTATACCCCCTTTTTTTTTTTTCAACTAGAGTTAGCTTTAGCAGCGACACATTCCTAACAAAACTAGTCTTGACTAAAGGCAATTGTCAAAAAAATCAGAAACCAGTCTTATAGCACATACTTCAAATATGGGAAGGAGCATAGTGCTATAGAATAGTATGGGAAGGAACATAGTGCTATAGAATAGTAATGGGAAGGAACATAGTGCTATAGAATAGCATGGGAAGGAACATAGTGCTATAGAATAGCATAGGAAGGAACATTGTGCTATACAATAGCATGGGAAGGAACATAGTGCTATAGAAGTATAACTTAGCACCCTACTGATACACAAAAAGAATCGAATGTCGATAATGATCTTAATGAAAATGACACCATCGGATTCAACATACCAGAGAACCTTATTGTAGAGGTTTCAAGCTCCGATGTACAAAAATGGTGGAATTTTGTATTTTTTGCCGGAAAAAAGATCACGGATGCGTGTTTATTTGTTTGTTTTGTTTTCCCCATCTTGTCGAAGCAGTGATCGTAGAAGATCGGGACAGGGCTCATTTGATCGGAAATCAAAAGCTCTAATACCCTTTTTAAGTGACCACAAATATTCGAGGTTAGCTAGCCTCCCTCCCATGCTAATTTTTTCCCCAAAGTCACCCGATCAAAATTTTGAGATAGCCACTTTTTCAGCATACTCGAAAAATCTAATAACTATGTCTTTGAGGATGACGTGACCCCCCAGGGTGCCCGGTGGAATGGTTACAAGTTATGAAATTTGGCCGTTTTTTTTTACATATAGTATTGGTTATTGGGAAGTATATAGACGTTTTCCAGGGGTATTTTATGGTGGAGGTGGGGGGGGGACGGTTACGTTGAAGGTTTTTTCCATGCAGAAAATTTTCGCGGAGGATCAAACAAATACAACTTAAAAACAATAGGGAATTTTTTTTTTCAAGACAGTTAAAAGAGCAACTGTTAAAGGGATGTCGCCTTCGACGCATTTTTACTTTTATGACTGTGATATCTTATACCAGGCGTCTGGTAACAATGTGCCATAGACTATGAAGATTTTTTACATAGATTTTAATGAAATACGTAACATTATACTTAATTTCCATGGTTTGGTCCACCCCTCCTTGAAATCCCTGCTTGATTCGATGTTTCCGCCACATTTTCCCACAGAGAAAAATAAAAATAAAAGAAGAAAAATTGAAGGAACAAAACTCGAGTAGGAGAAAGGAAGAAAAGTAAAACCACTGCTTGGATAAAAGAAATGTACTTACGATACATTCCTTTGAAATAAAACAAAATCAGTTAAATTTAGAAATGCAATATTATTATATTTATGCAATAATATTAGAAATGCAATATTATTAATACAATATTATTATATTTATGCAATAATATCGGAAATGCAATATTATATATGCAATATTATTAATGCAATATTAATATATTTATGCAATAATATTGAATTGCAATATTATTAATGCAATATTATTATATTTATGCAATAATATTAGAAATGCAATATTATATATGCAATATTATTAATGCAATATTATTAATGCAATATTATTATATTTATGCAATAATATTAGAAATGTAATTAGACCCCGGCGCCGCGCCGGCGGATCGACCGAACGCCGCCAACGAGAGGCCCGATCGAACGCCGCCGAAGTATCGTAGCGCCGCCGGCGCGACGCAGGCACGCCGTCGCCGGCAGAGGTGAGGGCGTTCGGTCGACTTCAAATTAATTTTGCGGCAATTCTTTATTGCGTCAACCGCAAAGTCGGAGCTTTTCCTTCTCGTGTGGTTTAGTATTTTCGATTTTCCTGATTAGAAATCAAGCAGGGCTTGCACTATCCCTGAATTTTCGGGTATTTCCCAGAAAATCTATGCGTCACCCCGAAAAAAAAATTGATTCCCCGAAAATCACGCAATCATGGTGCCACACCTAGCGATTTATCACCAGTGACTTTCCCTACCAAATATTACTTTGCATAAAATACCTTTGCATACCAGTTCTTCACTACTCTCTTGTTCATTTATTTTAGTCTCTTTTGTTACTTTGCATAAAAACCAGACAGATCCAATTGCAAATATTGCAATATACACATTTCTTCACATGTTGACAAAAACAAGTATCATCTTTATGAAATGAGTTTAAATGATTTCGAATGCAGTTTCCCAATCGCTATTTCTTACATCATTCGTAGTCAAGAATTTTATTTTCAAGTTAAATAGAATTATAGAACGTATTCACTACTATACAGCTTCAGCCTTCAGTTGGATTTGAAATTGACAGGCGACAGATTGTTTCTACAGCTGAATTGTAAGTTTGCAGTTTTTTTTTGCTGTTTTTAGATAAGATTTTCATAATGTTTAATACTCAATTGTTGAACGCCGGATAGAAAATACAATCTTCTTTCTGAAACATTTTTACCCCCCTTTCCCCGTCCCCCCCCCCCCCCCCCCCAAAAAAAACCTTCTATTGAGACAAAATTTAGCTATACACTAAGCTATGTACAAGGTTGGGGAATTAAAGATTGAACCGGAAGTTACCCCAAAAATATGATTCATAAATAAATTGTAAATTACTGCCTATAGGGGGGGGGATATCATTTTTAAATGTTAATACCTCATTTTTTTTTTCATTGAAATTAGGGATGCCAAAAAAATAATTGTTTTTTTCATTTAAAGTGGAGACAGAAGAAAATGATATCAAATTCCCTGAGAAACCATTGAAATATTTTGATCGAACCAGGACCCCCCATTAGGACTTGTTCATTGTCTTGGGTATTTTGCGATTTCTCATAGGTTTCTCATAGGTTCAAAGGTAATTAGATTCTTTGGATCTTATTGAATGCCACGGCGAATCTATGACTCAGTTTTCCAATAATTTGAGGTATATCTGAATAATTTCGACATTTTTGTTGTTGTCTTTGTACCCCTTTACTCATACCCTCAATTTTTTTAAGGAACACTAAGCTGTTTAACGTTAATTTGCGTGTTTGTTTGAACCATATAATGACCTAGTTAATTATTAGTAAATTATTTTTCTAATGAGAGCTTAGACGGTATCCTATCAAGGTGGTATCCAGAGGGGGGGGGGGTAGGGAGGTATTACATTTAAATGATAATGTCTTGAATTTTTTTATTGAAAGCAGAGACCCCAAAAAGCTAATTTTTTTTAATTTAAAGCAGAGACGGCATCCTATCAAGGTGGTATCCAGAGGGGGGGGGGTAGTGAGCTATCATATTTAAATGATAATACCTCGATTTTTTTTAAAGCAGGGTGCCAATAAGTTAATATTTTTTTATTTAAAGCAGAGACGGTATCCTATCAAGATGGTATCCAGAGGGGGGCTTAGGGAGTTATTATATTTAAGTGATAGTACCTTCTTTTTTTTATTGAAAGCAGGGATGCCAAAAAGTTGAAAAGTTGACAAAATTTAACAAGATTTTCGTGAGTTACACTTGATACAGCACTCGCATGGTTTTATCGTCCAAAGGGAAAGGGACATATGCGTCCAACCCGTTTTTTTTCTTATTGATGAAACGGGTTTACTTTGAAAACATTCATTCATAAGTACCAGGCAGATTCATACTAAAACAAATTGGTGTGACGAAAGCGATATCGACATCCCCACCTAACGTTGCGCTCGAGTGACAATGGCGCCCTTGGTCTAGTGCCCAAGTTACATTAAAAGGCCAAGTCATAATAAAAGCTTTCAATTTGGGAGGTTCAAGGAGGAGTCTTTGACAGTCTTATGATCTCAGGGTACTAGATGTTGCAACGTTCTTACGTATCTACAGTGGTTTAAAAAATTCAACCACCCCACAAATGATTACCAAAAATATGCACAAATATAACAAATGTAACAATTGAAATATTATAACACTTTTTTCAAAGCTTTGAAGAAAAGCAAAAAAGGCTAAATACCCCTAACTACGCTTGCAAGCTATTTTAAAAAGAAACTCTTTGGAGAATTTCATGGATATGACCATATCAGAAGCTTTGAGCCTGGATGGGGATCAAAGAGGAGTCTTTGAGTATTTTGACCACAGGTGACTTAATATTGCGACTTTCTTAAATTTGGTAATTTTGTGAGCATTTGGAAATCAAAGCTTAAACTCAATAACTGATACTAAGTGTCCTAACATTTTGCTTGGATTAAAAGTGACGAACTAGGATGAAAATCTCAACATCTTCCTGGAGCTACTTCAGTCTGCATATTATTTCATTTAATTACATTTAAAACGGATGAATTTTTCATTTTTTACCTAAGAAAATAGCTGGCACTTCATTTTTCTTCATACCGAATAAAACATTAAGTGTTTTTTTGTTTCATTGTAATTGAAGTGTTCTCATGTGAAGTGTTCATCATGTATTTTTCAATTTGATAGATTTACTCCTTTCAGATGCAGTTTATAATTGGACTGATATTAGGTATTTATCAGTTTATAATTTGGAATGAATCCCTAAAAGAAAAAATGAATAATATCCAAAAGAGCAGCCAAAAGCAATAAAAAAGCAGCAGTTCAGCCTTAGCCTACATGACATATATTCTATAAAGAAGCAAAAAAAAACTTTAAAATGCATTTTTTTTTTAATTGTTATTAAAAACCAGTTTTTAATATAAGAAGGCTCTTTAGGAATCCAAAAGAGCAAAATAAAAAACAATCAATATCAAAGTCGCCCATTTCAACTTTTTTAAAGGTGACAAATCAGATATAGGCAAAGGGCATTATGAAAAAATTAAGCTTCTAAGTTCAAAGTTATATTCAAAGTTTTTACCTAGATAACTGACGAATTTTGTGATACGGTATTTGAAGTTTTGTATGCAGCATTGCTCGATGAAAAAAACTACTAATTTTGATAATTATTTATGCTAAGAATACATAGTTAATAGATACTTCAACTACTCGTATTATATAAGGGCTCTGAAACGCCACAGCCATTTCGTTTCTTCCAGATTTCTACTTCTCTTAATGAATAACGAAGAAGACCAGTTTCCAGCCAGCTACTTGTGAATTTTTGAACTCATGAATAGGCTCGAAACTGTTGTAAATTTAAGCTGTGATTTGAGAAAGACTGATGAAAACATTAATGTTTGCGGTCAACATTGATCGCGCCGGCGGCGCGCCGCCGACATCTTACCGGCGGCGCGGCACGGCGTGCTGTTTTTGGCCCCGCCGCCGCTGGTTTTCCCTCATCAGCGCAGCGCCGGGGTCTAAATGCAATATTATAGGCTATCGCAGGGCAATAGGCAACATTATAGGCGCAGATTGTCGTCGTAACCTAATACAAACCATCCAATGAAACTTTCTGCTCTTGAATTTAATTTCTTATAAATTATGCTTTCCAGTGACACATATTTATCAATTATTTAAAAAAACAGACGAAAATGAAAAAAAATGAAAAAAGATTTTCTGGTTAATATCCCTCGTTATTTCTTAAAAGCTGTTTCAAAATTGATTTATTAACAAAAGGTATTAGAGAACTGCCGAAATATCAATTTTCTTATATTTTTTTTAGTAGATAAGCTGTGAAAAACGTAATAACAATTTAACCGTTACATGGGATCAAAAGAATTTTACAAGGTCATACAAATTAGTTGACGGATTGATGTAAAAAAGAACACAAAAATTTGAGTAGCCTCTCAGCAACTGTTTATTGTAGGGGGGTTTCAATTCTTTCGGAACCGGATTTAAAGATTCTTGTTCTTTTCTGTTGATAGGCCTTGCAAGACACCCAATCACTCATAAAATAAATACTGTCTGTCCACTGTATCCGACCTTTAACATAAGAAGCTGCTAGAGATATAAAAAAAAACCTTAAACAGAACTATAAAAAGAGACAGAAAATGACACTAACTCCTATGACTTGATCGAATAAAAATATTTGTAAATGTATATATAAAAAAACCTTTATTTTCAAATGTTTAGTTTTTTTGCATTGGAACAAATAGAAGCTCTTAGTATATATAAAGGATCTTAAATCAAAGTGAATACAGACAGAAGAATAGGGAATAATATAGACAAGGAACCTTCGGGCGCCCAACAGCATTTTGGTATGCAACCTTTGAGCATAAATCTTAGCATGAGCATAATCGAATCATACATCATTTACCAGCACATTTGCTAGAATTTCAATTCCCGTGTAAACAAGTACTGTTTGCCAAATTACATTTCCTAAATCCTAATAAATATTTATTAATCTGAAATAAAGTTGTCATCTTCCAATAGTAACATGGATTTATTGAAGCATCCACAGGACCATTCAAGCTTGAAATGATTTTTCTTAAAGAAATATTGAATTCATTTCGAGGTTTATGCATTTGCTTTCAATAAATAACAATTTCCGAGGGGAACATGAGATGCGAAATTAACGTTTATACTTTATTCAGAAGATTTTTCAAATAGATCTGGAGATCCATAGTAAATGATGCAGTCGCATCCCAACCATAGGGCCTTGGACTCACTAAGAACACTTTAATGTTCTTATTCATTTATGCTATCATAGGCAGCGCGCTAGCGCTGCCTAAGTAAAGAACGATGTGTGGCAAAATGTGTTGTTTATTGTTTTTTTCTCCATACCCGGGCACTTCGTATCGAAGGAGTTGTCGTAGAAACTTCGAAAAGGGCTCATTCGATTGGAAATGGGAGTGGCTAGTGCCCTTTTTAATAGTCGAGAGTGATTGGAGGGCAACTAGCCCCTCCCCACGCCCATCATTCCCCCAAACACATCCAATCGAAATTTTGAGATAGCCATTTTGTTCAGCGTAGTTGATTTCCAGATAGAAAATATGTTTTTGAGGAGGACACTCCCCCAAAACCCTCAGGGCAAGGGTTTTAGTTATGCCCTGGGGGCATATAAGGTTTTTATAGAAGGCGTTGTCGTAGAAACTTCAAACAGGCTCATTCGATTGGAAGTTCAAAGGGCTAGTACCATTTTTAAATGTCAAAAGTGATTGGAGGGCAACTAGCCCCCCCCCCACGCCCATCATTCCCCCAAAATAATCCAATCAAAATTTTGAGATAGCCATTTTGTTCAGCGTAGTTGATTTCCAGATAGAAACTATATTTTTGAGGAGGACACTCTCCCACAACCCTCAGGGCAAGGGTTTTAAGTTATGTCCTGGGGGCATATAACGTTTATATAGAAGGCGTTGTCGTAAAAACTTCAAAACAGGCTCATTCGATTGGAAATTCAAAGGGCTAGTGCCCTTTTTAATAGTCGAAAGTGATTGGAGGGCAACTAGCCCCCCCTCCTCCCCCACGCCCATCATTCCTCCAAACACATCCAATCAAAATTTTGAGATAGCCATTTTGTTCAGCGTACTTGATTTCCACATAGAAAATATGTTTTTGAGGAGGACACTCCCCCAAAACCATCAGGGCAAGGGTTTTAAGTTATGCCCTGGGGGCATATAAGGTTTTTATAGAAGGCGTTGTCGTAGAAACTTCAAAACAGGCTCATTCAATTGAAAATTCAAAGGGCTAGTACCCTTTTTAATAGTCGAAAGTGATTGGAGGGCAACTAGCCCCCCCCCCCCCACGCCCTTCATTCCCCCAAACCCATCCAATCAAAATTTTGATATAGCCATTTTGTTCAACGTAGTTGATTTCCAGATAGAAAATATATTTTTGAGGAGGACACTCCCCCACATCCCTCAGGGCAAGGGTTTTAAGTTATGCCCTGGGGGTATATAAGGTTTTTAAAGAAGGCGTTGTCGTAGAAACAATTAAAAAGCTCATTCGACTGGAAATTCAAAGGGCTAGTGCCCTTTTTAATAGTCGAAAGTGATTGGACGGCAACTAGCCCCCCCCCCCCCCCACCCCATCATTCCCCCAAACACATCCAATAAAAATTTGAGATAGCCATTTTGTTCAGGGTAGTTGATTTCCAGATAGAAAACATATTTTTGAGGAGGACAATCCCCCACAACCCTCAGGGCAAGGATTATAAGTTATGCCCTGGGGGCATATAAGGTTTTTATTGAAATCTTTGTCGTACAAACTTGAAAAAGGGCTCATTCGATTTGAAATTCAAAGGACTAGTACCCTTTTTAATAGTCGAAAGTGATTTGAGGACAACTAACCCTCCTCTTACGCCCACCTTTTCCCCAAACACATCCAATCAACATTTTTTGATAGCCATTTTATTCAATATAGTTGAAAGTTTTGGAAATTAGGTCTTTAAGGATGACAATCCCTCCCCCCCACAGCCCTCAGGGCAAGGGTGTTAAGTTATGCCATGGGGGCATATAAAGTTTTTATTGAAAGCGTTGTCGTAGAAACTTCAAAAGGGCTCACTCAATTGGAAATTGAAAGGACTAGTGCCTTTTTTAATAGTTGAAAGTGATTCGATAGCGACTAACGCCCCTATCACGCCCATCATTTTCCCGAACACATCGAATTAAAATTTTGAGACATCCATTTTGTTCAACGTAGTTGAAGGTTCTGGAAATTTTTTCTTGTAGTATGATAACCCCCTCAGAGCCCTCAGTGCAAGGGTTGTAAGTTATACCCTGGGGGCATATAAAGTTTTTATTGAAAGCGTTGTCGTAGAAACTTCAAAGGGGCTCATTCGATTGGAAATTGGAGTGGCTAGTGCCCTTTTTAATAGTCGAAAGTGATTGGAGGGCAAATACCCCCCCCCCCGCACATCATTCCCCCAAACACATCCAATCAAAATTTTGAGATAGCCATTTTGTTCAGCGTAGTTGATTTCCAGATAGAAAATATGTTTTTGAGGAGGACACTCCCCCAAAACCCTCAGGGCAAGGGTTTTAAGTTATGCCCTGGGGTCACATAAGGTTTTTATAGAAGGCGTTGTCGTAGAAACTTCAAAACAGGCTCATTCGGTTTTAAGTTATGCCCTTGGGGGCATATAAGGTTTTTATAGAATATAAATGTTATAAACAATATAAAACAATATAAAGGTTTTTAATTTTATAACTTTAATAATTCAGATAATATTAACATTTGATTACTAAATATCAGTATATGTATATTAAACTGACAATGCACATTCGTTTGTATTTTTTTCAGTAAAGTGCAAATTTTGTTCTGGCCTTGGGAAGGAATACGGGTTTTGCGCCCAACTTATGTTAAGAGTTTTTTTAATTAATACTATCAAATTACCCCTTTACGCTACATTGTCGTATATGTCGTCAAAAGTGTGCTAATTACTGTGTGATCTGAGTTTGACTAGAACTAACCGCACTAATGTCTTATCTGCATTTCAAAACGTATAAGCAGATCCAGAAGCCCGGTATATAAAATCAAGGTACTTGTCAATTAGCTGGACCCCACGCGAGAAGTCAAGTTTGATTAATGCTCATGAAATAAAACAAAATATGATGAAAATATAATAGTTTAGAAACAAATTTGGGCTATATATTTGCACATTAGGGGGGTGGGCTAAAGCATAACATGTATTAAATACGTAACCTAACCTAACCTTGGTACCTTTCCCCCCCTATACCCCAAAAAAAAGTTTAAGTATTGTAAACGCAATGACAAACCACGGTTTGCAATCCAATTCTCTATTGAAAGAAACCCGTTTGACTAGTTTCTTAAGCAACTTCCCTAAACAATATATCGCGTGGGTTCCAGCTAATTGACAAGTTACTAAATCAAGTTTGTAGTGACATTATTTATCAATTAGACTATTCAGTATAAAATCTCATCTACTGTCAAATAGATGAACCTAATTTAACTTTCTATAAGGACCATTAGAATAAATTATCTTGATAAATAATAATAACTATACACCATAGGGCACCTTTGTATAAAATGGAAATACTAGGCATTCTGTCCACTGATCGGGTAAAACTCTATACATCTTCAAAAAACTAAAAAGCCCAAAACCACAATTTAAAATTTACCATTACTTACCATTAATTTGCCCAAATTTATCATCCTAAAATATCAGTTGTATGGCAATCTATTTTAAGATTAAACCAAATCATATCCTCAGAAGGACCCGTACAAACTTTAGCAACACTAATAAATTACTAACTCTATAATGCGAAATAAACAAACCATTTTCGGCCATGACCAAGTTTCAAAAATGCGATAATGTCATAATTTATGACATAACATGGCAATGCCCATATGAAAAGCCACCCAGTGGATGAACTTGAAGAACTTTCAATCCTATGTTCTCAGGGACAATGGCTGAGCTCAGGGACAATGGCTGAATTAGAACTCTCTATTCTGGATTCTCAATGTTATCGGACTATTCCCACGAAATCTTAGCTATTCTATTTAGTAACTGATGAATTACCTGATGATTTCATGTACAAAATTTTCTTGTTTGTAGGTTCAATTTTTACCTCTATTACGACATATTTTATTACATCTTGGTTTTGCTTCCTTACTTATTTTTATTTTTCTTGCTCACTGCTTTTGTACTGCTTCTACTTATTTTTACCTTTACTCTAAATTCCACAGCTTCCTTCGACTTACACGGCTACTTATTTAGAGAAAAACAAAGCAGTGATCAGACCAAAGGTACTTCCTAGTTTTGCTTCCTACTGCTATTTTCTATTTATTGCTAACTGCTTTTTCTCATTTTTAGCTTTTCCACTAGTCAACATGCACTTAGGTTGGGAGAAATAAAAAAAAGAAAAGAAAATAGAATTCCCTATCCAGCTATCTTAAAGAATGTTACTATTGTTAACTGAACTACTGTTAATTCATCTACCTTGTGTAAGTTTAGTCCAAAAGTGTCAACAGGATGTCCAAACATCGGGCGAGCAAGTCAAAATAACTTTCAATGTTTCATCAACTAGGAATTTTAGAGATCTTAGGGGAGGGGGTCCACTTCTAAGTTATAGAGGAAACCCCGTTTACTTGTTTTAGTTTTTCTCTATTCTTCAATTGAGGTAACCAGAGCCCAAAAACAAACTTTTCAAATAATTTACACCTTTGAATCATTTTTAATATTCATTACCATTGCTCAGTAGCTGCACTGTGTTGCGGAGCAACGCCAGACCACCACTGGTTTCTCGTGTTTTATTGTGATCGGCAATATTTAGCTCGGTAAGGGTAATATACATAAGTTGGAAATTATTTGCCGGCATGAGAATTGTGAAATGGAGATGACATGTTCCTGGGAAGTTTGCAGTATTTTTCGCAGTGTTTCAAAGAAAACGACGTTTTTCGCTTTCGATTTTGATGTGTCGTTCGGAATTTCAAAAAATAAGTTGAAATCCTTCTTTTGGATAGTCATTAGTTATTTTATTTATTTACTTATTTTTTTCGGTCTTTTTCTCGGGTCTTGATTTCCCTATTCTTGTCACATTGCTGGTAGGAAAAAAAGAAAAAAAAAATATATCTTTTTGGGTATCATCGGGTTGGGGTTTTGGTGTGGCGTGGCGATCAATTAATATTGTGTTTTTTCTCTCTTTCTTCTTTGTCATATCTTTCTTTGATTGATTATCCATTTATTCCTTTATTTATTTCTTTAGTTATTTCATCTGTACAAAACGAGCTTGTCGCTCTGCCAGATATTTGTAATATATTTAATATGTTATGTATATATCATCGAAAAACAAATGAACCTGAACCTGAAGGATCATGTTGCATGGACTCATGTAGAACATGTAATTATATCTTCCAAACTTGACATCGATACGTCTCTTCAAGACTCCCATGAAATAGCTATTAACAAGAAAATGGGGAATCAATAAATTCCGAGTTTGTTTGGTTTTTATATGAAATTTTGATTTGCTAGAATTTTCAGAAATTTCGTATGCATATTCAGACCATATTCATATTCATAGCTTCAGACCAGAATAAACTGAAACAATTCCAGCTGCAATCTGAATCATATTTTTTTTTGGGGGGGATCCGGAATCTGGTCATTAGAATATCTGCCGGAAAGGTAGTGAGATTTTAACAAATCTTTATAGAAAGTAAAAGGTAATTTCCTGCCATCCAATTAGATCGTTTGATTTTTTTTACTTTTCCATTGTAAACATCCATATGATGGCTGTTTCCTAACATGCATGCTTACTTGAAAATCTGTTTCTACAACCATGAGAAAAGGCCGTGAAGATATTTTGCATTTTTTGCGGCTGTATCCCCAGAATAATGAGGCATACATGACTCAAGCACCACAATAAAATAAACCTGCTTGAACAGAGCATTTGAACAATGCAAGCTGTAAAACATATTAAAGGTTCAGCCATAACGTATACAAGAAGGCAAAAGGGTTTGAGCCGCTGAAACGTCCAGACTCTTCTCAGTTTCACATACTACTACTACTACTAACAACTCACCGCAGCACCAAGCCGCCTGAGGCCAACACAGCTACGCACGCTCCTCCTCCACCCCAATCTATTCAAAGCCTCCCTTTTTACACCCGCCCACGAAATTCCCATTTCCTTTAAATCTTTCTTTATGACGTCCTCCCACCCCAGACGGGGACGACCTGCTTTCCGTTTAGCCCTAGATGGTTGGCCGAAAAGGATTACTAAGGCTAATAGAAAAGCAGGTCACCCTCGGTTCGAGTGGGAGGATGTCGCAAGGAAATATTTGCGGAAAATAGAAACTTCTTCGGAGGGTTTAAAAGGGAAACTGAATAGATTGAGATGGAGAAGGAGTGTGCATGTGTTGGCCTCAGGCGGCTTGGTGCTGCGCTGAGTTGTTAGTAGCGATAGCAGTAGTATTAGATTTTAATTTCTCGCATAGTTGCCAATTCCGACATTTTTTGTTACTTACCTACTGATTGAGCATGTCTAATCAAATTATATGGAGCGACTCAAAACCATGTGACTGAAATAATATAGAAATATTTTTATAATATACAAAAATTTTTAAGGTCTATACACAAAAGCAGACGAAAAGCTAAGTAATCTAACAATAATTGCAGTCCATAAATTTTAATAAGCAAAATAAGATGAATCTAATTTAAAGCAAAAATAGCCTTGAAATTGTTTTCAAGATACGCTTAATAAACTTTATGCCCAAAATTCTTTGGTTAATAAAATAAAGAGAACGATTAACTTTCGCAGAGGTTCCAAGTCAATTGTTGGTCTGAAACCACTATTAATGAGCGTGAATAGTGTAAGCAGTCCGTTTCTACGAACTCGGAAATAACAGATGGCAAGTGAAACCGCTGAAAGTGAGAAACCCCTAATTGTAGTTCAATCCCACAGTAAACCTCAAACAAGATAACTATGTGCATCACATATTAACTCAAGATTGCATCCATCAGAGCTGGGGAATCCCTAGGAAACGTAAAGATTGGAGAGGCACGGAGTCGCTGTCCCTCATGCGACCAAGTAATAAGCACTCCTCTTCAACTTGGAACCTCGAACAAGATCAAATTTGTCGAGCTTAAACTTATGTGGTCAAAACTAGCAATCTTAACACTACTAACAAACTGTCTGAAAGTTGAGCTTATTCAGTTGCTACATACGGCGCATTATTATTGCCCAGTAAAATGTAGATTAATTTAAAGGATGTTAATTATTTTTTTGTTTTTTTTTTTTACAAAGTGAAATGCGCAGTTAAGAGTGCTGTGCGTCAGGAAAAACTTTTATTATGGGCTCACTTATAATTACAGAATCTGCAGCGACGCGTCCATCCACTTAAAATGTATGTAGCCCAGTAGCTATAGAACATCACCAAATAATCCTTAATACGAAAATTACTTCTAGTTACTATGACTGGCTAATGTAACTTAAAAAAAGAATTTATTGCAAAGAGTTCTCATATATTGATGGAGTGAGCTGCTAGGTTGGATGTAATGCTCCCTGAAGTATCCCAGGGGTAGGAAGCCAACCTAGTATCCATCTATTTTCTGGTTCAAGTCCCAATTATAGCAGTTTATTAAAAGCAAATCTCGGTTACTCTAAACTCTACATTCATGCGTATCTTAACGAGCAAAATAAAAGTCCAAATATTCCAGCTTTAAATCTGGAAGCCATTATAAAAAAAAGTTTAAACGGTTTAGAACATAATAATAAATAGCCTGGAAAATGAGCTCGCTATAGAAATGAAAATACAGTGTGCTGTAACAACTTGTCTCAAGTCAGCAGTTTGAGCCCAATTTGCGTATCACGATCTGACCTAACCTCGGTTATGCTGCTAGTACTATATCTGATTTTTGGCAGGTCCTTTGACATTGGATAACCATTTAAAACTACGCCTCTATTCAATAACCTGTCTGTTACTGCATCCTTAAAGGAACTAGTTCTTTTTCCCCGTTAGGGTTATTCTTCTATTATAAATGTAGATTTCATTTATGTTCATTACTCAAATATCCATTGTGTATCCATTGGTTTTTGACCATTAAGAGGAAAATCGACCAAAAATCTTTTTTCAGTGTATACCTAAATTATCGAAATGCTGAACAACTTATTTGGACTTTTTTCTACTATTAATACTGTCTATAGCTAAACCCAAAATTTTGGAATTCACAGAAGGCTTTCCTTAAAGGACGAAATAATTTTCAACTTGAAATTCTCTAAAGGACTCCTGTAAGGTATTTCGTTTTCTTAATGAGAACCTATGTATGTATATATATATATAAAAAACAACAAACTTAAAGGCTTTCCTAATATACATACAGGATTTCAAGAAAGAAATTCTAGTTAAAAATCCTTTGTCTTTTAAGGAAAACGTTGTAGGAGCCCTATGCGTTTTGACATATCATTGCCTTTTTTATGTTTCTTCTACTACTAAAATTACCTAACACTTTTTATGACATCACGACTCCGCAGACTCTTTTTCTGACAAAAAAAAGCAGATCGTAGACTTGTTGTCAACATTCTCCACTCATTATGGTTGGTAGATCCGGCCAAAGTGCTCAAGCATTCAGCCCTTACAAGCGGACCCTCGCTTCAATTTGAAACCACTCATGCTTGAGCCCTCCTATAGTTGTTGCAACCTCCCACTATTCACGACGGATGGCAACTCAGATTTCACTTGCAGGACGTTATTCTATGTGGTTTTCTTTTCAAGCGAATTTTTTTACGGTTTTTATACTTTACAGCGATCGTATGATTAAGATTATCTTGCACAAATTTCATTCTTTCCCTTAAGGTTTCCAATCTTTTTCGGGTTGAATCACTATAAAACATCAGATTTTTCGCGGCTCCTTGAAATAACCCTTTTAAATGGGATTATTCGTTTAACAAGGAAAAATTAAAAACGGGTACTATTTTCCTTGGGAAAATGTAAATTATCTAATTTCAACTATTTCGGTAATATCCATAGAGCCTGGACAGCAACCATGATTTTGGTTGCCCCGGTTGGTCGTGGTGTAGCTGCTTTTAATAAGGCTTCGACGCACAGTTGAAGTAAGCTTTAAAGTGGTTAGGTTAGTTTAAGCAAAAAATAAACATAAATTTTAAATTCAGAAACAATTTAATGAACATCGATTATTGATAGACGTCAAAAAATTAAAGATAGCAACGGATGGGTTTGTTGTTCACTACACAACTTCCCAAATCTCTGAATAAAAATTGGATATGGCGACCCTCACTCCTTGTTCAATATTAGTTTTCGAGCGATTCTCACTTTTATTACCGCGACAGCCGAAAAACCAGCTTCACACAAACAGGGCAAAATTTATGGAGATTTCGAAAATTAGCCTGAGGTCCCTCTCAAAATTATATCGGATTAAGTGATAACAGCCCCATTGGAATCCCCACAGTCGAAAATCCTATTTGCATAATTACAGCCCCTCATTTTGAGACACAAGACAAATCACATTTTCACATGGGAAGCAGTGATGTTTCCATTTTTTTTTTTGCCAGGCTGATTAAATCGAACCAGAGGTCATAGAATGTTGGAAGATGAATCGTTTTACTTTAGTCCAATCACTTTATACTCTTCAAAAGGGCACTAGGACTTTTGACTTCCAATCGAACGAGTCTTTCTCAAGCTTTGTTACGACCACCCCTTCTACACGAAGTGGCCGGCGAAATAAAGAGAACACATGGAGGCCTTATCGTTTTTTTTTTTACTAAAACCGTGATACCACACACAATACAAAGCCTTAGGCTTTTTCCTATCAAGAACCAAGGAAAGATCAAACTACCTTGTCAATACTGTCTGTGCTACCAAAAAGTGCCTATTTTGTCAAAAATGGTAATTTATCTTAGTGCTGTTACTTTTAGTGAGAAGAAAACGCGTTTTACTAGGTTACATCTGACGCTGCAGCTATGACTCAAAAGTCTGTTATATTATCTTGTCAAAAATTACATGTTATGTCATCTTGTATATGAAGATGCAGTAACTGTCAAAATTTGTTTTTTACTCGAATATTATCATTTATTACTGACAAAAAGTACCTAGATATAAACATTAACATTCAAATGAGCCTATAAACATCTCTCTATGATGTTTCAGTGCCCCACTACGAAGAACAAAAAAAAAAAAACAAAAAAAAAAAAACATCACGGCTTCCTATGCAAAAAAAAAAAAACGTTTTTTTTTGTTGCGCTAGACGGAGAACTATAATTCTTCTTTTTTGATTTGTTAGCTAAAATGATTCCATAAATAATGGAAAATTATAAACAACAAACATGGAGAGTAATTTGGTGTGAGGCCCTGGTTTATCGATAGTGTGCATAACCCACTCAATTAGCTATGGTTCAGAAAGTCAGACCATGTTCAATGGAGCTTAGCTAATCATAGATCCGCGAATACTTATTTTACTATTAATGAAAACAAGTCACTGCAATACCAAGTAGCGCAAATACATGAAAATTTAGGAAGGGGGGCAACATATTTTTTCAAAATCCAGGAGGGAGGGGCGAATTTATCCCATCGACACTATTCCTACTCCACCCCAGTGTATTCAAATCTTCATTCTTTTCCCCTCCCATGGATCTCCAATATCCACTAAATCCCTTTTTATGACTCTTCCTTCCCTGTTTGTGGACGGCTGTTTTTTATTTGACCCCAAACGGATGGCCAAAAACCGTAATACTTACTTTATGTGCATATTAATGTAAGCTTTAGACAATCTTTTACATTGGCAGGTCCAAAAGAATTTCGAGGGAGAGGGGTGCCTCGGAAAAAAAAAATTAAGAAAAATCTGATGTATATGCAAAGAGGGGTGGTTTTTGAATGCTCCATCTAAAAGTTTTTTTCACATTCCTTATCAGTGTAAAAAAAAAAATGATTAGTGGTTTCCCATTTAAATTTGCATATATATTACATATAACATGCCAGGAAAACAGTCTTCAGATCTCTAAATTATTAATCTGATTACCTTCAACAAAATTCTTAGAAATTACAAAATGAAATCTTTCTCTCAAATATTCTATTAATCATTCAGCTTTTTAACAAATCAAAGATACTAAAAGTATGTCTAGAATAGGTAATGTAGATTTCTTCATGTCCTCTAGATTGTTGGCCCCAAAATGTATGTCACAGACCATTTTGGTAGTACATCAATCAAAAAAATTGGAAACATAAGTTTGAAATTCGTCATTTTCGGTATCACATTCGTCATCTTCTTCACTGTCAATGTCAAAGGTCTCGCCTTAAAAAAAGGTTAAAAGGATTAGTATTCTAATATCTATTCTCAAAGTACAGACACACACCATGTATTTCTGTAGGCCGGGATTACTTTGCGGGGTTTCCGGAACCCGAGGGCCCTGTGCATGTGTCCGAGTCGATACAAAGAAAAAAAGGGGATAACTGTCTCATAATTCCGTGTTAGGGGGTGCAGCTTGATTCTGGCCAATCACTTTACTCCTCACTTTCCAGCGAACAGAATGAAGTTTTTAGCCACAAATTCTTTTTACAAGCAAACCCTTTTCTTCTATGCGGACTAAAAGCTTGACTCAAATGTGCATACGGTGGGAGGAGGATCAGTAGCTTCCCTTTCGATTTCCCCCTAATCTTCTCATGATTTTATCCCTTGTTTGCCTAGTTTGTAATTCACATGTCGGTTGAATTTTTCTTGGATCTCTTCCCTCTTCTTTAGAACAAATTCATGTCCATGTTTATGTTTCTTCTACACTAAATTGTCACCAGGCATCTTTAAGGCATTGAGACCGCCCGTCAATCTAATTTCCTCAACGATATTGTAGGAAACCCATGCTGTTTGAACACATCCTCCCCGTACGATAGATTGTAGGAGTAGGGATGACAATGAAGTTTGTCCTAACTTCTATGGGCTAGATCAGCCTAAATATTCTTGAATCCTGACAAATTTCGGTTTGGGTCCTTGGGGTCTCCCCAAATAACTATGTCCCTATTTCCTTCATATGTGAACCCAAACATAAGGACTCTATTGCTTCAAGAAAGGATGAATTTTGAAGGTTTTTCAGTTTCGACTCTCGGGGAAAGAGGAGGAGGATTATTCCAAGATATTTTGTCATCACCTTCATCCCTGGGATGAAGGTGATGACAATCATTATCGTTATTTTACTAGTATCCTAAAAAAAAACGATATTACAAAATTTGGGTCAGCAGCATGTCAATTAGATGTTTATTTATTTCAATTTCAGTAGCCTATCAGCGGACTTGTAGGCGTCTGTATCAACAAAGACAAGGGAAAGGGGTAATTGTTTCATGGATAAGGTTTTTTTTTTAGAACTATATTACCGGGAACCTTTGGACGTTTTGCAACCTTGTCATTTAAATCACCCTCGGGAAAAACACCCCTCGGATGGACCTTAGTGAAGAATCTCCTCTTCTATTTTCCGCAGTCGCAGTAGCGAAATTTGTTCTTTTCCAATGGGGTAGCCAATGATATAATTTTTGGAAGAATTTGAAGAAATAACTTTCGATTGATTCTAAAAATACACAGCTTATTTTTCAGAAATCACACACAAAAAGAAACATTACAAACTGACGATGGTGAAACTAGATGTGAGTGTTTTCAGATGATGACTTTGAAGGTAGATAAATGGTGATAAGAATCAAGAACATGGGAGCTCTACGGAGGCAGAATGCACATTAAATCTTCATTAGCAATGAAAACTTGAATACCGATAATGTTGATAAATTTGTAATGTTTTTAGCACCAGAAATCTGATTGGAAGCAGATCAGGCTCTGCTGCTGATGACCTCTGATACCTCCGATCTACCAATTCTTAAAATGGGAACAACTGTAAACCGAATAGATTCCTTTAAATTATTAGCATAACAAGTTCATAGTGAAAACCCATTAATGTCAAATTTTATATTTATAACTATATAATAATTTTATGTGACAATTTTACTCGCCTGGCAAAAACGGTCAAAGAATTTTTTTTTTTATCAATGAATGACACCTCTTGAGCTTCAAAAGTCGTAAATACTTTTCTGACATACTATTGCTGGGAGTGTATAAATTCTTCAATTATCGAATGACTCCAGACATTAAGGGGACGACATGGAAGAGCTAATAAATCATGTTCGAGAGGTTAATGGGCTCAAATTTCAAGATTAATTAGTGTTCAGCAGATGAGGAGGCTAGAGACATAATATGCTACAAAAATTCCAACAACAATATTAGAGAAATGTACAAAATTCAGATACCTGTAGCACTTATTAGATTTTCTTTTTTTAGGGAGGGGGGGAAGATACTAAAGCCACATATTTAATGCCAAAATATCAAGACGGCTATATTTAATGTTTTCTGCCCAAAACATTTTGAAGCAGGAATCCTCAGAAAAATCTTCAATAACTTTTATCTCTACTTTTCGATAAATAACGTGTAAAACTAATGAGTAGAAAATATGTCTTTCTGCAACATCAGATTAGCTTGTAGAATAAGTTATGTTTCGGTATTGGATATATATGTTATCAAAACTGTCCAAAATTTATGAATGTAGACATTCACCGGTGAGTGTCCGAATAACCTTTTTTTCTCATTGGATTTAATCAGCGTTGCCAGTCAACTATTTCAGTTTAATGCAAGGTTTGATAATGCCATGTTAGGTTAGCTCATGTTTTTAACCCATCTCTGATATTTATAACCAAATTTAACCTAACCTAAACCTAAACTACCATAATCTAACCTAACCTAACTTTAACTTATACCATCATAGCTTGCATAAGAAGAAAAAAGTTGACTCGCAAAGGTAATTGAATCGAAGCAGAGAAAAAGAAATTTCGGAAATTCACCGATGAATGTCGACATTAACTAGATTTCGGCATTCACGCTATAGTCAGTGATCCAAGGCTTGCTATCGTTCAAAAAAAGGGAAGGGGTGGCTCACATCAGCTGCAGTTGGTTTGAGAGTGGATTCTAGGGTAATCGGGGCGTTTACAACGAATATCGGGGTGCACAAGTTCGCACGCGTGTAGAACGTGGTCATTTTAGCCTATAAAATCAAATTTGGCCTATAACGACGTCATACCACTATTGATTTTTTTTACATGGTAAAGTAAACTGAAAACCTTATAACATTGACATATTCTGAATCCCGAGAAAAAGTACTTTCACCTGGTATTTTGGTTTTTTCCCACAACTTTTATTTCTTTACTTAATCCCTATTTAGTTTTGAAAACAAGGTTTTCCAATATAATTTTTTCTTAGTTTTTCCGATTTTTCTGAAATTTTTGCCTACATAAGTATATTTTTTTATGCTTTATTTGAATTTTGCTCGTCATTGCGGTTCAAACTTTGTGCCTCTTTTCCATAAAATATTAATTCTTGAGCAGATATTTATTTTTTTCTGAGTAGCGTCATAGCTTTCAGAAATTAGCCTACAATGACCAGTTTTTATTATTTTTTTTTTAGCTGTAAAAAAAAAAATGAAAACGAATCAAACTGCACATCATTAGAACCGTCCGAATGTCCTTTACATGTTGTTAATAAAAACAGAGTCGTTACTTAAATCTGCAAGAATATATAAGCGTTTGAACAAGAAAATTCCCCCCCCCCAAAAAAAAAGGAAATTTTCTGAATAGTGGCGTTTTACTCTAAATATTTTCATCACAACCTCTAATTTTTATTTCACCAAACCATAGGTCGCTCTTTTCTGAATCAAATAGTTTATTTACATTCTATACAACTAATATTTTTAACCAGGAAACAAAAAAAAAAAAGCAACAGATGCCTCGTTCTGCGATCGCATGCGCGAATTTGGTTTCCACAGCAATAAAAAAAAAGCCGAGCATTTTACATATCGGGTTTTAGTCGCATAAAGTACTTAGCCATAAAAGGCTAATTTCTCCTTTATAGGCTAAAATCGTCAAGTTCTACATTAGTGCGAGCATATGCACCCCGATATTCGTTTTAAGCACCTTAGATTACCCCGACATCCGTACTCAAACCAACTGCGGCTGATGTGAGCCACCTTCTTTCTTTTTTGAACGATAGCGAGCCTTGGATCACTGACTATTGCATAAAGTACTAAAAACTACAACATAAAAGGAAAGGATTTAGGATATTTATCTGATCTAGCTAAAGGTAAGGATTCCGGCAACAACGATGTTAGGGGGTGCCAGTTGTCTTGCGTGAGGTACACCATGTTGGTAAAACTAGTTCTGAAGCTTGTAAACAGATAGGAGATTCGTTGGACAGCATTGCTCCGCTTTTCTCGAAGTACAACGAGTCCAGATCTACCATAAGGAATCATAGCCTCTGGATCAACTATTTAGATCTCGTACCGGAAACGACTATCTTTATGCTGAAAGAGCTGCGGACAAGGGATCACACTTAAACGCCACAAAAGACATGATTCCGATTTTCTTCGCATCTTAAAATCATAAATCCGCCGCAGTTGCGCTTAACTACCTAGAAGAAATGCTACACCAGCCTGAAAAAGCGCCAGAAGTTCACAGAGAGTTTGTAAGTGGCAATTTTGAAACCCAGCTCTAAATGGGTACCTGGAGAAATCTGGGGAAGGTAAACAGGAAGGGTTTGCGAAAAGCATAGGTTGGCTGGCCCCCAGCCCCTCATTGCACTTCCTGGCTGAAGGGCCACGAAACGGAGATCAGCACCGCCGGTTTGGACCTTAAGGGTCTAGTGCCGCATCCTTTAATTTTGTTGTTAGGAAAACAACCATGCCGTTTTGCAGCATTGCATGCGATCTGGCTTTAGAGTCGACCGTGAATCTGGACATCAAAGGTCATCGAGGAGTTCCTGGTATCGTTGGTGCGACAACGAATGAAAATGCCAGGAATCGATATCTGGCTACTCTCTCCTTTCTCAAAGCAGTCACCAGAATGCTGAAAGCAAACCTCAATATGGATGACGAGACAATGAAGCATCATGAAGATACCACTGCGTTTAGGAATCTGACAATAAAAGGTAAAAATCGGGTTAGGACTTGGTAGAGTTGCTCGGAAACCCATTCAAGACGACGAGAACAGAGGTGTACAACTTTATGACAGGGGATAGAGCTCCAGAAGCCGTAGCAAATACTCTGCTGAACTTCCAAGACATTGGCTTCGAAGCCATGAGCTCATATCTCGACGGAACATCCACGAAAGTAAAAGTTGGCATAGTACAAGCTTTTGCCTCTTTTGCCAAAAAAAGGAAAAAAAGAAAGAGCCACAAAAAAAAATATTTTGGGGAAACTGAGCTGCTTAAACGAGCTCTGCATCTTGCAAATTCAACACAAACTTCGTCCCTCTGTGAGCTGCTGAAGCACGAGCTACAGTCATATCCGGCCTCACTTGCAGCATTATCATCAAGTCGTAGGGAGCCTCAGCTATGTACTGTACAAAGTCAACAGCCTTGGACTACATTCTGCAACAGTCTGGCTTGCAGTTATGGCCAAAAATGATTCCACATATGCTTTTTGAAGACTCTTCTCGATCTGACCATATAGTTGATGTCATGAGTGTCATAAGGTGTTATCGACCAGAACAAAATGAGACACTAGCAGATTTTGGAATAAGAGTTTACGATGGGATTCTTAGGAACATACCCGAAGCTTGTCAGTCTATCCATTTGGTTGGTGACAGGCATGACGGTCTTTGTGACGATAGAACCCCATGATGACTACTCGCTCAACCTCAAAGAAGCCTCTGGCTGTCGAGAAAGAAGAGAAGATCCCAGAGGAAATATTTCCAGCCCGTTCACTTCCTCCAGCAAAGTTCAACACTCTGGGACGGGATTCTCAGTAGTCGCTCAGCCAAAGGTCGACTCTTGAAAGTTCTTTTCGAGGTCTGGGAGTACAAAATTTCGACCCGTCTGATGGTTCATCTCGCTGGAGGTTTCGAGAGTCGATATAGAGCTGTTACCGTTACGCCCCATGGAAGCTCAGTTGATGACGATATCTCATCTTGCCATGAGGAGGCAGACACTCGGGTGTTATACCACACAGCAGTTGCCGCAAGACGAAAGAGCACACTTGTGATAATACAAGCCAACGATACTGATATCGTCTTACTAGCTGCATACTACTTCCAGTATCTTGCTCGTCTTGGCCTCAAGCAGCTCTGGGTTAAGTTTCCATGCTACTACATACCTATTCATACGGCAGCACAAAAATTAGGAGTAACCTTTTGCAACGCCTTGCCGCTTGTCCACAGCCTGAGTCGATGTGACACCACAAGCTTTCTATATGGAATTGGAAAGGTCCGCTCTTTTTGAGCTGCAAAGTCTTCATAAACTTTGTTGGGGCCATTAGGTGATGAAGTTCGAGCCCTTGCAGTGAAGCCATCATCTGTGCAAAGTGATGGTTTAGTCAACGCCTGTAAGCAGCTTGTGACTACAGTGTACGCCAGAAGTGCAACTAATTTCAACAGTCTGAAGGATCTTCGAGCACATTTGTACTCAAGATTGGAGGATATTCGGCGTTTACCAACAACTGATATCTCGTTTCTGCTTCATTTGAAAAGGTGCATTTTTCAGTCACTGATTTGGATCCAAAGCCACAAGCCCTGTATTGATTTACCTCAGGCTACCGATATGGGCTGGAGAATTGAAGATCATGAACTGAAACCAGACCTAGTTTCTGCGATGCCGCATGGGCTAGCATCGCTTTCTTTTTGCAACTGTGACAAGACGAGGTGCGGCTCGCACTGCGAACGCTCCAAGATAGGTTTCTATGACAGCGCATGCAAGTGTTAAGCTGAACCCCAAAAATGCCTACTTTCCGATGTGAATCAGAACGGGTCTGAAGACGAAGATGAAGAAGAAAAAGAGATTTGAGCCACCGTTTCATGTTCAGTTTTAAATATTTGAATTTTTATTTTTTTGCTATTAAACTGCTAATGCAGTCGTCTAAACCTTACTTTCAGCTGATCATGACATTTATCGTCTACTACATCAGTGGCCGTTGACCCAATCTAACCGATTCGATCATTGGCCTCTGCTATGCCGGGATTTAAAGAAAATAGTATCTTAAATCAGCCTTAGTCAGCTCTGCACCACACGTTCACACGGCTTCGTCACCTTGAGGCTCGTATATGAGCCTACGTAAGCCAGATTGTATCTACTACTACAGAAAAAATAAATAGTTGCTAAAGAATTAAGATTTTTTGGAAAACAGGCACATGGTTTGACTCGTATTGACGAGCAGAATTCAAATAAAGCATAAAAAATATACCAAATTCGCGCATGCGATCGCAGAACTAGGCATCTGTTTTTTTTGTTTGTTTTTTCTGGTTAGAAATATTAGTTGTATAGAATGTAAATACATGATTTGATTCAAAAAAGAGCGATCTATCGTTTGGTTAGATAAAAATCATAGGTTGTCTTTAAAATATTTCGAGTAAAACGGCACTATTCAATTTTTTTTTTTTGGGGGGGGGGAAATTTTCTTGTTCAAACGCTTATATATTCTTGCAGATTCAAGTATCAACTTTGTTTTATTAACAACGTGTAAAGGACATTCGGACGGTTCGAATGATGTGCAGTTTGATTCGTTTTCATTTTTTTTTAACAGCTAAAAAAAAAAAATTGGTCATTGTAGGCTAATTTCTGAAAGCTATGACGTCATTTAGAAAAAATAAATAGTTGCTCAAGAATAAAGATTTTTTGGAAAAGAGGAACATAGTTTGACTCGTATTGACGAGCAGAATTGAAATAAAGCATAACAAAATATACTTATGCAGGCAAAAATTTTAGAAAAACCGAACAAACTAAGAATAAGTATATTTAAAAAACCTCGTTTTCAAAAATTAAACAAGGGTTAACAAAAAAATAAAGGTTGTGGGGAAAAACTAAATATACCAGGTGAAAGCACTTGTTCTTAGGATACAGAATACGTCAAGTTTATAAAGTTTTCAGTTTATTTTACCGTGTAAATAAAATCAAGAGCGGTATGACGTCGTTATAGGCCAAATTTGACTTTATAGGCTAAAATGACCATGTTCTACAAGCATGCGAACTTGTGCAACCCGATATTCGTTATGAGCGCCTCCGAATACCCTGGAATCCAACCTCAAAACAACTGCAGCGATTGTGAGCCAAACCCTTGAAAGATAACAGTCCCTGGATCACTGACTACTAACATTTAGACAAACACAAACGACTGTCATACCCCGTTTAAATGCAAAGCTTGTTATGAGAAAGTTGTTGTGTTATGGACCTGATAAACTTTGTAGATTAAGAATATTACATTTTCAGACGTTTTTATTTTCTATACCAATAAAATAAATCAGTTTTTACTCCAATAATTCAAAAGAGTAAAAAATTACGTTTTCAGACCCTTTCATTTTCCATTCCAATAAATTTAAATCGAAATGTTACTGGAAAATGTATTTTAGCCTAGAGAAAATGACTTGTTGTAGTGCAACGGATTGATCTCTATCTGGCAATGCAGGGTCCGAGGTCTCGACCCCAGCTATCGGAAGGTTGGGCAACAGGTGTGCTACCTGTCTCCGTAAAAAATACCCGGGACTGGATAAGTGACAATTGCAGACGAGATTTATCATAGAGAGAATAAGCGATATTTTGCAGCATTATTACTTTATTATTATTATTACTTGCATAACATCGTAGTTTGAATAAAAAAAGCATTCAAACAGATGGCTTGAAGCATTAAAAAGACAACTATTATAGACTACTAAAAAAGCCAACAAAAAAGATGGATGATGGCGTATAGCTTCCAATCTCATTTAGTTTCGCCATGCTCAAAACAAAAAGAAAAACAATGAAAAACCGCATCCAATTACCATTCAATTTTTTTCTCACAAAAGTGAACCATGACTCATTTTCTTAACCAACAAATATAATATAAATAAAAAGAGACGTGGCAGGAAACAGAGTAAATGGGTTCTCTTTCAAGATTAATTATTATTAAAACTTTCCCGAAACTTGGCTTCACGCTAGTTACGGGATAGTTGTAAAAAAAAACGTTTCGATACTGCATATAATAATAGAAGAATATTGGGTTAGAAAATAACGACCAATTCAGACTTTCACTAGAAACTTAAAACCAAATATCCCATCTCGAAAATTGTTTTCTTAGTTTTTTTCTACGCAAAAGAAAATAAACCGTAAAAGGGTATATTGATACAGAATATATCAGAAAGGTAAGGAACATCTTTAAAAGGAGGCGTCGGGAACACAACTGATGATCGGGGTACGAGGCTTCACTTGCACCCCCTTACAGAAACATATATAGCAATATAAGTTTTACTAGTAATAAGAATATACTAGAAACAGAATACTAGACACAAAAACGCTAGACTGTTTTCGAGATAAAGGCCCAGGTTAGGCTTTAAAAAAAAAAAGAGAAAAAGAAAATTACCGTCCTATATTTGAGTTTTGAAAAACGTCTTTGAATCTGATTGCCTTATTTTTGTGACGCATCTTCTTAAGCCAATCACAAGCATCAAATAGCCTGATAGTCAAGTCTGGCACGATTTTAAGCCAATATAAAGAACTCAAAACCTGGTAGATTCTTTTGTGTGAAGTTTCAAGTCAGTAGAAAGAAAGAAAAGTTTTGAACAAGACAATATATAGTCCTTCAGAGTGTCTGCTGGACGGCCGAAAGATTTCCGAGGCAACGATGTAAATAACATTTGATTATTTTTTTCCAAATGAACTTGGAACCCCTTTGCGAGAGGCACCTGAGGCATGATAGTCTCCATGGCTCTCGCCCCTTGCTACCTCTACTTCTTTTTATCTCTAGGTAATAAAATCTGCTGGACCTAAACTCAAATATATTCGCGTATTGAACAAATTCTACGGGTCTATAACAATTCTCAACGATCCATCACAGTGAAGTGGTACAAAAAGAAAACGCCTTTTTTACAGTTTCATCGGATATTTTATTGTTTGATAATTTTTGGCTTTTTATTAGTGATTATTATAAAAGAAAGTTAATATTTTTCAGCTTTGATATAAAAAAAATGTTAAGACGATTCCATTTATTTCTTCGTAAATGTATTTATAATTGAACCCTTTTTTGGATGGCATATACAAGAATAACCGTTGGTGCCCCTAGCTAGGAACGCTGAGTACTCCAAAACCTCCGAAAACCTCCGAAACCAAATTTCAAGTCTACCAAGCAAAAAAAAAAAAAAAAAAAAAAAAAAAAAAAAAAAAAAAAAAAAAAAAAAAAAATGCAAAAACTGCAAAAAAAGAAAAGATCTGATGGCAATTAAAAAAAAGCTGTGCGCCCGTAGCTGATAAAAAAAGGTTAATTTCTAGTCAACACACATGTAATTCAACCTCCATATGTGCTGGTAATTTGAATGAACCTGACAGGTGTATACAACCATCTGGTAATGTAAAATGTGCAGTCAATAAAGGATGGTGTGTTTATACTGGTGAAATAAATTAACCCTTATTTGGTGATGTTCAATTTGAAAAAATGAAACAAACAAAACATAAAACCAGTCATGCAAAACATAAGTATTTTAGACAAGTTAAGTAGTATTCAGGACCAAACCTCAATTTTGTTTATCACGAGGAAAGAATAAGGAAACAAAAGGGAACTTTTCTGTATAGATTTTTTATCATTGGAATTGAACTTAAATTAGAGAGCTCTGATAGTATAAAATCTATGTCTCTCTCTAATAGATCTTAGCGAAGGAATTTTTTCTGTCACGTTTCTAGAGCTAATATTCTCCTCGGTAATTCAGATGGTTGATAATTTTGCTAATAGTCGAAGCTGAACCAGTCTAAATCGGGCATAAATCGACCCCGACTTAGTTCTATTTCCCGATGTGTTTCTTTTGCGAGAACTGACACAGTTCGTACTATGATTATACGGGCTCCAAGTTGAATTTGAGTGGAAGAAACCTGAGTTTAAGGTACATATTCCCTCTGAAACAAGCGATTTTGAGACAAGCATGCAGCTGTAACTAGCATCAAAAGGACAAGAAACTTTTATCGTTAGATTCATTAGTCTCAGATCTATCCATTCACCGATACAGAATTATGATATTACTGAGACTTTTCCTTAGAGAAGGATGTAAACTTGCTTAAAAATAGAAAAATTATCGTTTTTTCAACGATTATCAACACTTTCAGTGTATGTTGAGGTGCTAGGCTTATTCCCCCGGAATATTCCAGCCCCCCCCCATGGAGAATTCCATCCACATGCAAAATTGAGCAGCCACAGAGAAGGTATGAAATATAACAATAATTAAGAAAAGAAGGAATTATGGAATATTCCAGCAATGTTCCAAAATACAGGTAGAATATGTGGTGTATAATGTCTTGTAGTATTTATTTTCACTTTTTTTTATTTAAATTCTTTTTTCGTGCTTTTGGGGGGTTGGGTTATCATACGCGGGTAAGATAAAGCCTGACATTGGGGCTCTGGCGGTGGTATCAACCCCGAAGGCAAACTTATTAGACATGTCAAAGTTTTGAACAAAACAGATATCTCAAATATTTGATTCGATATCGTTGGGGTTAGAGGAGGGCTGGATAGCAGAAAAGGAACCGAGAGGGAGGCTAATTGCCCCCAGTAGCTTTCGGCCTTTAAAAAGGGCACACGAACTTTTAATTTCCAATGGAATGACCCCCCCCCCCCCCCCCTACCAAGATTCTAAAATAGCTCCTTCCATCTGAAGTGGGAGGGAAAAAAGTTTTGCCACTTCTCTGGCCCTTTTTGGGGCCACATTTTGAAGAGAAGCAATATTTTGCTTATTCTTTCTGCATTGGGGTTCCCTTCGCCCGAAGTTTTCATATAAGTTTCAAGCTAATCGAAAAAATCGACTCTTTTGAAAGAGGAGCCCCTTTTTTAGCCCCTTTGTTAAAAGAGGAACCTATTCGAGAGAGCTCAGACGAGCTCTCTCGAATTGTGCCCCCCCTTTGTCCAGCCGAAAAGGCAGAAACGAAGGCACACAGCTCGGTCCAATTATCTAAAGGAGGATACACCGAAAACCGAGTACTTGAGGAACAGCTTCATCCGGCGTTGCACTTCTATCTGGAACGATCTTCCTGGGGATATTATCCCTGCAAATCCCTCTGTTGACACCTTCAAAAGAAGGTTCAATAGACATTTAAAACCTCGAGGCCATTGAACGAGGTAAATGAATAGCGGCATATCAGATACTTTGAAGTACCTGGCGCCGTGAATATTGGAATTAAAAAAAAAAAAAAAAAAAAAAAAAAAAAAAAAAAAAAAAAAAAAAAAAAAAAAAAAAAAAAAAAAAAAAAGTCAAAGGGACCAACCCTTTTTTTTGTAAATTAGTCCCTATGGCCCAAAGACTTACGGCTGTAAGTTTCAAATTGACCAGGAGAAAAGTTGTCAAAGCAAATTAGTTTAATTAAATAAAGCTTTAAAAATAATGTCAGAAACATTTTTCAAACAGTTCGTGGTAACGAACTGTAAGTAAGGAGCGACCCGGCTCAATGGTAACCGAAACTCTAAAAAGCGGAATTCTGATACCAATAGATACATCAAAAGAATCAGATTTTCATGCTAATTTCAAATATATAAGTTGCATTAAGTTTAGTCCTACCCATCAAAAGTTACGCGCCTAAAAAAAATTGGCTGATTTTCGAAAAAAGGGGGAAAGACCCCCTCAAAGTTATAGAACCATAATGAAAATCACACCATCATATTCAGCGTATCAGAGAACCCTGCTGTAGAGGTTTCAAGCTCCTATCTACAAAAATGTGGAATTTTGCATTTTTTGCCACAAGAAAGATCACGGATGCGTGTTTATTTGTTTTTTTTTTTTCCCAGGGGTGATCGTATTGACCCAGTGGTCCTAGAATATCGTGGGAGGGCTCATTGGAACAGAAATTAAAAGTTCTAGTGCCCTTTTTAAGTGACCAAAAAAATGAAGGGCAACTAGGCCCCCTCCCACGCTCATTTGTTTCCCAAAGTCACCCGATCAAAATTTTGAGATAGTCATTTTGTTCAGCATGTTCGAAAATATGATAATTATGTCTTTTAGGATGACTTAATCCCCCGAAGTTTCCGGGGGGAGGGCTGAAAGTTATGAACTTTACCCAATGTTAACATATAGTATTGGTTATTGGGAAGTATACAGACGTTTTCAGGGAGGATTTCTTCTGGTAGTGGGGGGGGGGGGGTCGGGGGTTATGTGGGAGGATCTTTCCATGAAGGAAGTTTTCATGGGAAGGGACGTTTCTATGAAGGGGACGCCAAATTTCCCAGCATTATTTAAAAAAAGATTAGAAATTAAATATAAGAAAAACAAGTTTTTCAACTGCAACAGCCGCAACATCAAAACTTAAAACGAACAGAAAATATTACATAGATGATTGGGTTCACCCCCTAGTCAATACCTCTCTCTTTAAACCAAAGATTTTTTAGTACTTTCATAAGAGCTATTTATTCTAATTAACGGCCTTTGTGATTAAGCGGTCATTTTTAAAGAATTGGAACAAAATTCGAACTTTAGCTTAAAGAGCAAGGTATTGACTAGGGGGCGAACCTTCAATATACGTGTTAAAAATATATGAATATAGAAGTTCGTTACGTAAGTTAATTCGTAATTTACGTAAATATTGACGAAGACCACACTGCCTTTCCATATCAAACAAACACAACTTGAAAACAATAAGGATTTTTTTTTTTTTTGCATTTGCATTTAAATTGCACTGTCTTGAAAAAAAAAAAAAAAAAAAAAGCGTAAAGAGCGAGGCGTTGAGGAGGGACAGCCCCTTTCATATATGGAATAATTTCTGTTCGTTTTAAGTTTTAACGTCGTTCCTTACTTTCATTTAAAAAAAACTTGTTTTTTTTATTTAATCGCAGTAAGAAGGGAGGTATCACCCTGCTTGCCCTTATTCAAGCTTATTCTAAATGAAGGGGGATAAGAGACTAATTCCTAATCCCCACATCCCTTCCTATATTTACCTGAAGGCTCATGGAGATTTTATGTGTCCTTTTTGGCATGTGGAATCCCCTCCCGCCTACACAATGACCCATCGCCCCTCTTTTATAATAGCTAATGTAGAATTATAATTTTTTTTCGTTCGTTTTTTATTCGTCTTAATTTCTCTCTGGCAGCTCACTTTTGCATTTGTGAATAATTTTCCAGGAGAGATTTGTCAGGGGGAATTTTCGCTGTGGGAATTTTCCGCGGGGGAATAAGCCAGACCCCGTATTTGAATCTAAAAACCATGTGTACCTAGTTTCAAGATTTACATCGGTAGATGGGTGGAACTGAATCTCAGATACGAAATGGTGACAAAATTGTCATCTACTGTTCATATATTAGAAACGTAGGAGAGCAGGAAAATAAAATGCCAAACATTGTATGGGGAACATAAACCTTAAGCCAAAAACAGAATCCCCAATCTGAATCACAAAAATGAATGACTTTTGCACTTTAAAGTGTTTCGTAGATTATCTGCACGATTATTGACGCCTCCAGGCAAAAATAGGGATTGGTGAGGCTCACTGACTTGGATCCATTCTGAGCCACGTCACTCCTTAAGCCCAAGGGTTGAAAATATGGCAGCCAAGCTCAAAATGTGATTGAACTTTCTCAAAACATTCGCTGATTCAGGGTCTTTTAGAAAAAAGGGACTAGTCCGCGGTTTTCCTTAGCCTCAAATTTAAAACGCTTTGATTTTACTATATTCTTGCTTACAGTCCTAATGTGAGTTAATACAAATACGAGACATTGCCCAAACCATTCTAATACTTACTCGATATGATTTGTAATGCACGGGAAAGAGAAAAAGAAAACCAAACAAGACATTTCCCTTCTTTAGCAAAATATTGATTAATGGCTCTGACTGTTATTTTCTGACCAGGGAGGGACTATCGGAAGCAGTACAGGGGTATACCTCTTTGATTCTACCACCTCCAAACCAGCCTCGGCGCATCCAAACCTAGTGTCACCAGTCTTTGCTTTGACCTTCGTTTTTCAAAACAAAGGCAGCCTCAGTCAAATGAAAGAAACTTCACAGGGATAATGGTTTTTATGAAATGCTTGCTTTACTAGACACATCTGTCTTCTTATATATATGCCCTAAACTTTAATCAAATAAAAAAAAGAAGTCTTTTTTCAACTGACAGTAAGGAGCAACATCAAAACTTAAAATGAACAGAAATTATTGCGCATGAGAGGGGGGTTACTCCTCCTCAACACCTCGCTCTTTACCCTAAAGTTTTTTAGTGCTTTAAAAAACAGCTTCTTATTGTTCCAATTCAACGAACCTTGTGTTTCAGGAGTCGTTCTTAAAGAATTGGGACAAAGTTCAAACTTTAGCGTAAAGAGCGAGGCGTTGAGGAGTAATTCGAGGGCAGATGATGATGATTGCTTTCTAGTTTAAAGTGTGTTTTAATGCTCGAACGGATATAGGAAGGTTGAGTTGATCTAAAAAATATATGACAATAGCAAAAAGCCCATTTAGCTGTCTTTTTTAGTAATATATTTCGTTTTCTGTCAGGTCTCCCATTGACCTTGTTACTATTTAATAAATCTTTCTTTCGTTACATAAGACTTCAACTCTTTCTCACTTTAGACCACAATCAGTAGGAATTGTATAATGTTATTAATTCTAAATAATATAATTATTGACGAAAATGGCAAATAATCAAACGATTTGGCCAAATGAAGTAATGGAATTTATTTTATATGTTGAGGGGGATACGATTCACCTGGATTGTGAAATATTTGATTTTTGGGATTTTTTTTTTTAGGATTGTTTTAGCTACCTAACAACGCAAGGCCCAGCGAGAGTAGTGTGTTGAAATGTGATGTATTAAAAAAAAAATGGTGTTATATTTTTATTTTTTTCTTTTATTTATGTAAATATAGTGAAAAGTGTTTTAAAGTGTTATAAGAAAAGTGAGTGTATTTTAAAGTACAAAAGCATACATGCATTGCAAATTTGTATTTTAATGTTAAACGTTATAGGCCTAATGAATGGGAGCAGTCCCTTGCCGCCGTAGGTAGCTAGAATCAGAATTTTGAAATTGTTGTATGGTAAATTAATGGATAGAGAATCGTATGAATGAAAAAATAAGTTTTTAGGAAAAAGGTAGATAAAATGTACTAGGAGAGAAAAAATTATGTATGTGAGGAATTATAAAAGTGGAAAGCTATGCAACGTCGAGTAAGAGGTAAGATAGATAGGTAGTAAAGTGACGGAATAATAGAGAAATAGGGACAAATTAGATTACAAATCAGCAAGGAGTCTTAGATAAAAAAAATGAAGAAAGAAACAGGATTGATTTTTTTTTTTTTTTTTTTTTTTAGGAGTACGAAAAGGAAACAATAACCGGTTTGATTCTATCCATTACGTGAAGTATCACCAACCTATTATTAAGAAAACGAAAAAAAGAAGAGGAAACGCCGAAAGGAGGACCAAATACCACTGGATAAAAGAAAGAAAAGAAGAAGAATTTAAAAAATATGCATTAGAAAATGATTTTGTATTTTTTCAATATTATAGTCTATTTTCGATAAAAAAAAAGAAGAAAGAAAGTATGGCTGTCTTTTGACTCGAAAAGTTGATAAAAATTAACCACAGTAAGAGGAGCAAAATGCTAAGATTTTTTTGCCTTTTTTGCAAATAGTTTTATTTTTCTGTTCATGAAAAATATGACTTAATAGAGTACTATTTCGTTTCTAATTAGCAGTTCAATAAGATAGCAAGCAGGGAAATAGTGGCAAATAGCCTTATACATTCAGAAGTATCTTCGAATTAATGTTATCCTCTATAAGATATTGCAAAGGATCAAGATAATTTAGTTTAAAATTTCCCTACAGTTTTAGAAAGTCTTCAGCTGGTGTGTGGCTTCATTAAAAAGTCATATTTATAACAGGTAAAATCAATCTATTAGGATTAAGGACTGTCTTTCTAATGTCTTTATTAAATTTTACCTAATCAATTAGTCATTTTTAATTTTGAAGGCCGTCTAGGTTTTCTTTTAACTCTTCTCTGTTCTAATTGGAAAGAGGCAATAAATAAAAACTTATTCGTAAAGAACAGCTCACATTTAAGCTTTGCACTTCGAAACGAAGTATTTCTTAGACAAAAATGAAATCACGATAACTTTCAAAACATCCACGTGATTCTATTTTGAAGAGGAGGGAGGAAGGAGCATCATCAAAATAGCAAAAAATACGGCAGGTTCACGGATTTAAATGAGAAAAATTAGCTGGATATAGTGGCTTCATTTTAGTATATAGTATATAAGGTTATGTTAGGTAGTCTTTGAGGGAGAGCTACAATCTCAGCCATCTGAAATTATATCTTACATTTACCATAGGCTATAATTCGCCTATTTTGTTTTCTAAGTTTCGCCTTACCACAAGAAAAATTATTGTGCATGTGCCTGGACACCCTGTGATTACCTTTACTGCTTTTCAAGTGTTTTTAACTTTTTACTCAGGTATTTTTTTTTAAAATTATTTTGGCATTTCACATTTCAGAGTAAAACCTTTAACGCCTATGAACAAGACAAAGGGAACTCCTTGTGTTCATGTCACCAAACTTCCCCAAAGGGTAAGGTTTATTTGTAAAAATCAGCATCCATTACTTAAAGCCTGTTTAATTAACAAACACTTATTTCAGTTCATTCCTCACTTTCTACGTTTTATTAAGGAATGATGTTAACTTTAGTTAACTTCAGTTAATCCGGCTGACTGACCGCATTTCAAACAATAGGCTATACGAAAAATGTGGTTCAATACCACTCTCTAGGGCTATAATGAAAGAAAGGTTGAGGTGGCTAGGGCACGTTGTGCGGATGAAGGATGGCAGATTGTCGAAGATTGTTCTTTTCGACCAACCATCTAGGGCTAAACGGAAAGCAGGTCGTCCCCGTCTGGGGTGGGAGGACGTCATAAAGAAAGATTTAAAGGAAATGAGAACTTCGTGGGCGGGTGTAAAAAGGGAGGCTTTGATAGATTGGGGTGGAGGGAGGAGCGTGCGTAGCTGTGTTGGCCTCAGGCGGCTTGGTGCTGCGGTGAGTCGTTAGTAGTAGTAGTAATGCTAAAAAATCCTAACTTATATCATTCCTAAAGCGCGTCATCTCACATTAGCCCCCCCCCCCTAATATGCACATATATAGCTCAAATTATACGTTTCCCATGCACTTTGAAATACCTCGCTCTTTTGTTTCAACTTATACCTCGCTCTTTTGTTTCAACTTAATACCTGTAAATTGAAGCAACTTAATCCGCGAGTAAACAGTAGTACAGATAAAACGGAAAAGATCCAAGAAAAGTTTGCCTCTGTAGTTAAGCAAAGTTAACATCATTCCCTAATAAATATAGAAAGTGAGGGATGAATTGGAATTAGGCTTTCTTAATAAAACAGACCTTTAATTTTCAAGATATTAGGTCCTCTTAGATAAACGGAAAATTTCTGTTCATAAAGAGAAAGTTTGGCACCTGTAAGAATCATCTAAGTACTTGAATAGTGAAGTTTCGTAAATGGTAATGAAATAAAACAAAATAGAATGAAAATATAATAGTTCGTAAACAAATTTGGGCTATATATTTGCATATTAGGGGGGGGGGGGGATTAAAGCATAGCATAATTATGTTAAATACGTAACCTAACCTCACATAACCCAACCTAGCTTTTTTGCCTCTTCAACTCCAAAAAACTTACGTTTAAATCTTTGTCACGGAGTGAGCAACACCCCACAAGGCAGAGACAAGGCAGAGAAAACCTGTTTTTCATGTAACTCTCGGTCTTTTTTGATGCGGGCATTCACGCGGACTTACCGGATTCTTAACAAGCACCGTAAGTTTTGTTTATTTATATACAGGCTGAAAATGCCCTTTTGAAAGGAATAAAACCCCCCCTCCTTAAGTCAAGTGAATATGAAAAAAGTTAGAATTGCAACAATTTCGGAGGAGGGGCACAAGATAAAAGGGTAATATAAGCCAATATTATGAAAAAACTATAAAAACTGATAGAAATATTGTAAAAACTTAAATAGGGTAATGGATTGAAGCCTCCCCCATAGTGTGTCTTTTCCCCTACCCTCCAAAATAGAAACATGGCTTCACCTTTGTAATATGTCTAAGATTAGTGCTAAAAAAATGAAACACGTCGTTTTTATTGTCTTTCTAATAAAAGTATTAGTAACAGCTGATAAAAAAAAGTGAAAAAAATACTAGGCATATTGCCTGGAGTAGCAATCAAAGCAGACAAGAGGATAATTGGCAAAGAGCTGCAAGGGCTCCAGATGGACAGAATCCTGACAAATTCGACTCCTTATTTTTTCTTTGAGGGCGAATTTAATAACAAGAATCACAAACACTGACCGCGAGTTCTCCCGATGGTATCTCACTGAGATTGAAACAATTCGCTAGTTATGTAAACAAAAATCAGTTTTTTATTTAAAGCGACAAATAGGCTAGTTGTAGGCTGCATATACTTATAGTACCACATTCACGTTGTGTAGTGATATATGACATTAAACCCATTTTTAATTACATCCATGCAAACTGTCTTCCCTTCTGTTGGTAAGTTCAGACGTAATAAAAAAAAGATGACCCAAGTAGAAAACTCTAGGCGTTTTTTTTGTCTTTTTGTGTAATTTATAACTGTATCTTTCACAAAGAAAATTTACAGAGACAACAATACACAATAATTTGGTAAAGGCTGTTGCAACCCATTCAGGCTCCAAAAAAACTGGATTTTTCCTGGTTTAAATCCAGGCAGTTTTTTTTATACCTATGGCCAATAAAATAATGGCCAATAATAATAAAAAAAATAATTTTCATTAAAATAATTATAGCTTCAACAGTTCAATTAAAATTAGCAGTAAAACAACGATCTGAGCCTAAGTATCTGTTTTGTCAGTTAAGCATAATTATCTCGAAGTTATTGACTGATGTGTGGTTATTTATTTTTCTTACTCTGTTTGAATTTCTATTTATTTACATGTAAATATTATTGAAATCTATGAATTAATAAATAGAAGTACAGTTTTTCATACACGCGTTTAACTTTTTTCACAATTCTTTATCTATTCTACCCCCCCCCTCCCCCCTGTGGATCAGCCAAATCGAGAAACGAGAAATTAACCAAGGTCAGACATGTTAAATAAAGTTCATTCTTAGTCCGAGAAAAAATAAACCGGGTAAGTAATAACCCCCTCCCCTGCAAAAAAGAAAGAAAAGAGGGCCTTGCGACAGAGTGGCTGCACATACTTAATTTTGAAAACTAATAATTAACCAACATAAAAACAAAACCCAAAGCCACTAATTCTAACTTTTTTCTTTTTTCAGAACAGTTTTTACAGGATTTTTCATTTCCTTTGCGTTCCTCTTCTCATTTCTTTTGATATGAGAATATAATCACTTGTACTTTTGAAAATACCTGCAATATTGACACAAGCCTATCCACAATCTCTATTTGTCAGAAAGGCATATCAAATCTTAAAATGGAAGCACCAAATACGACTTTTTCATTTTATTGATTGGGTTGTCAACTTAAAAAGGAAATAGAAGAATGGAGAGGACGACGTAATGGAAAAATGACTTGCTTCCGTCGACATAACGGTATGTTACGTCGACCACATCAACAATATTGTGGTGAAAAGTTTTTCGTGAAAAAAAAAGAATGAAAAAAAGGAGGCTGTTCCCTAGCTGTGTGTTCAATTTATTATCCTACTTCCGCAAATTTGTCTTGTACTTGCCAAGTTTGTTTAAATGGTGCTGTCAAATCATTAAATATATTAAGACGACAATCTCGTTTACAAATATGCGATGCGCCTATGGATGGCAAGTGTTCATTTTTTTCAGGGTTGGGGGACACCGTATTAAAACTGATCAGGATTTACGCTTGTGTATCCTGTTTTAGAACTCTGGCGAATAGTGAGACAGATGAAGAAGACAATGGAGATGTTTCTGGAATAGCACGGACTCTATTAATGTGACTATTAACGTTACCTTAAATAATGTTTCGAAAATGAGCTTTCTGAAATGTCTTCCGTACCAGGGCCATATCCACGATTTTTTTCGGCGGCGGCGGGGTTTACAACAAAAACTTTAAAAAACACGTAGAAATTTTTTTTTCATATTGAATTTTGTTACGTCTTTACGAGTCGGACAAACATTTCAGGGGGGAGGGGGTCAAACCCCCTAACCCCCTGGATACGGCCTTGTTCCCTACTTTCCTTTCTTATTACCCCAATTTTTACCACAGCATATTGCGCTGCATATTTTAATTTTGACAATAATTGATTTTATGTTCAGTCTTTTAGTGTCTCAACTTCTCTTGGGGGTTAAACCTTTTAACTATTTTCATCGTCATAGTTTTAATAGTTATGGATTTTGTTTACGCAAATATGAGCAGTACCGGTTACATTTCACCATACGGGTTATCATGTGGGCTATTACCATGCAATTACAATGAAAAATTATGGTTGGTGCAAGTGCTTTCTACTTTTGTTCCTGCTTTTGGACATACCATCGGGATCGGGGTTTCCATCGGGATTTGGTATCTTTAAAGATACCCAAAAAACTTAGTATAAAAACAGTGGTTTCCAAAATTGAACTTTGATTTTTTTTTTCACCCATCAATTCTTTTTCCTTCTAGCTTATTAATGATGTAATTGAATAGAAGCATAAAAATGCATATTATTTGAGAAAAAATTCTGTATTTCCCAAGATCCAAGTTAAAAGCGTTTAATCGGAAATTTCATCGATTTTTTTTTTACCTGAATAACATTTTATTTTATTTGAGGTAGCCAGACAATCCCGTCGGAATCCACAGGAATTTTTAGAAGGAATGAATGGACGGGCCAGCAATGCGCCGATTGCTGCCACGCGACGGCCACGGCCAGCAATGCCACGGCCCTTCAAACCATGGATTTTCAATCTTTTTCTGATTTGAAACATGATAGGGAGTTTTAATTTGTATGACATCAAAAGGTACTATTCCTCGAATGGGAAAAATGGATTTCCTCGGGGGAGGGGCAAATTTCCATTTACCTTTCATTTTTAAAAAGTTGTACGTTTTATTTAATAATAGTGAAAGTGAATAATGTTTAAAAAAAAAGTGTTTTTTATCGGTCAGCCCTACTGTCTGGAAATCTTAAATGTGGTTAGACGTTCCATGGTAAGACATAATTATTTCAGGGGCGAAGGTGACTTTCGACAAAAATCATAGGATGTTTTGGCAAAATTCTTCTCGTATCTGGACTCCAGGGGATGACAAGATAATGTTCTTTAATTCGGTTTCACCAGCCTTGCGTAAAGGGAAATTAGAATAAGCTACTTAAAAGGAACAGAAATCTAACGTAGATATGCACTTAACATACACGATGATTTTTTCATGGGTGGAAGCAACAACGATAACATTAATAATTAAAAAAAAAAACTTGATAACTTGAATAAAACTTGCCAAACTCTAAAAATTTTAACACAAAGCAAAAAAAAACGACAATTATTTCCAAACAAATCGATAAACAATTAAGTAAGCGGAAATAGCATGGATCGACTGATCAAGCCTGCTGACTCGAAGGCTAGTATTTCCTAAGAATTTGGTATGTTTTTTTTTTTTTTGAACGGTTTTAAAACGGTTTTGATTTCGTACGGTTTTAATGTTTCAACGTTAAGGGACAATTTTTTTATTATTCGATGTCTGAGGTTAAGCTTTATTCATATATTGATGAACTTTTTTATTTATTTTTACCTTAAATTGAATAATATGTTGAAAATAGGTAAAAAAACATGCGAAAATGGGTCATTTTTTTAAAAGCAAGTTTAAATTATTCTCTAAGAAAAAGTCGAAGTAATATCTTAATTCTGGCTTGATGAATGGATAGATTAGAAACTAATAAATTCGATGACACAAGCATCTTATACTTTCGGTGCAAGTTACAAAAGATGCTACAGTACCGCATGTTCTACAAGGAAAACAAACTCAAGGCAACGAATTATAGACCTGTTCGAGAAAAAAAAAAATCCGTACCCACCTTTGAATAACCGCAGCAGCATTCGTAGTTTTGGAATCTTTAACAGCCCAGCAGTGGAACAACGAAGATCCTAGATTAAATTTTATATCTACAACGCGTATGAGTACTATTCCTACTTTTTTCTTCCTATCCTTTTTATTTCAAGGCTGATTTCATTTTGGTTATTTATATATTTTGTTTGGAGACAAGCAACAGAAATCCATTAATTGATGAAAGAATTAATAAACATGCCATGAGGATAACAATCATAAAGAACGATGTTGGCATAATGTATTATTTATTTATTTGTTTTTTTTTCTTTTAGACCAGTGCACTTCGTATCGAAGGAGTTTTCGTAGAAGGAGGGCAACTAAACTCCCTCTCCCGCCCACCATTTCCCCAAACACATAAAATTTTGAGATATCATTTTGTTCAACGTAGTTAAAAGTTCTGGAAATTATGTCTTTGAGGATGACAACCCCCTCCCCACAGCCCTCAGGGCAAGGGTTGTAAGTTATGTCCTGGGGGCATATAAGGCTTTATAGAAAGCGTAGTCGTAGAAACTTAAAAAAACGGCTCATTTGATTGGAAACTGAAAGGGCTAGTGCCCTTTTTAATAGTCAAAAGTGATTTGAGGGCAAACTAACCCCTCTCTCACGCCCACCATTTCCCAGAGCACATCCAATCAAAATTTTGAGATAGCAATTTTGTTCAACATAGTTGAAAGGTCTGGAAATTATGTCTTTGACGATGACAAACCCCCAAAGCCCCGGGGCAAATGTTGTACGTTATGCCCTGGGGGCATACAAGGTTTTTATAGAAAGTGTTGTCGCAAAAAAATTCAAAGGGGATCATTGGATAGGAAACTGAGAGAGCTATTGCCCTTTTTAATAGTCAAAAGTAATCGGGGGGAGAATACCCCCCACGCCCATCAATTAACCCAAACACCTCCGATCAACATTTTGATATAACCGTTTTGTTCAACGTAGCTGAAAGGTCTGGAAATTATGTCTTTGAGGATGACAACATCCATCCCCATAGCCCTCAGGACAAGGGTTGCAAGTTATGCCCTTGGGGCATATAAGGTTTGTATAGAAAGTTTTGTCGTAGAAGCTTCAAAAAGAGCTCATTCGACTTGAAATTGAGAGGACTAGTGCCTTTTTTTATTAGTCGAAAGTGATCAGAGGGCAAATGACCCCCCCCCCCTACGCCCATCATTTCCCCAAACACTTCCAATCAAAATTTTGAGATAGCCATTTTGTTCAAAGTATTTGAAAAATCCGGAAATTATGTCTTTGAGGATAACAAATCCCCCCAGCCCTTAGGGCAAAGGTTGGAAGCTATGCCCTGGGGGAATATAAGGTTTTTACAGAAAGCGTGGTCATATAAACTTTGGAGGGGCCTCATTGGATTGGTAATCAGAGGCTCTAGTACTCTTTTTCAGAGTCAAAGTGATCGGAGGGCAGCTACCCCCCCCCCCCCATATACACACACAAACGCCGTATTGTCCCAAAATGCATCTAATAAAAATTTTGAGATAGCCATTCTATTCAAAATAGTCTAAATATCATATAACAAGGATATTGGGGTTGAAACAAACCCCAAAGATTAGGGGCGAAGGTTGTAATTTATGTCCAGTGGGTATTTAAAGTTTTTATGGAAGGGATGGTTGTTTAACTTTAGAAGAGGCTTATTCGGATGAAAATTGGAAGTTCTAGTTCCTTTTTAAGCATCAAAAGTGATGGAGGGCATTTAGCCCCCATCCCCTACAACCCCACCTTTCACCAAACGCATCTGATTGAAATTATGAGATAGCAATTTTTTTTTTTCAAAATAGTCCAAAGAACATATAATAATGTCTCTAAGGATGACACAACCCCCCAACGAGGGCATATAAGGTTTTTTTATGGAATGGGCGGTCGTATAAACATCATATGGGCCTTATTTTATTTGAAATTGGAACTTGTAGTGCCCTTTTTAGGAGTCAAAGTGATTTGAGAGAAAACAGCCTCCCCCTCCACGCTCATCATTTGCCTTAACACCTCCAATCAAAATTTGGAGATAACAATTTTTTTTCATCGTAGTTGAAGGTTTTGGAAATTATGTCTGTGAGGAAGACATCCCCCCCCCCTACAGCTCTCAGGGAAAGGGTTGTAAATTGTGACTTTGGGGCGTATAAGGTTCTTATAAAAAGGTTGGTCGTATATGCTTTGGAGGGGACTCATTGGATTGGTATCAATAAGTTCTAGTGTCATTTTTAAGAGTCAAAGTGATCAGAGCGCAGATCCCCCCCCCCCACACACACAAACACGTTACGTTTTCCTGAGATGTATCCAATAGATATTTTGAGACAGTCCTTTTATTCAAAATAGTTCAAATATCATATAATAAGGCTGTTGAGGTTGTTACAAACCACCAGAGCCTGAGGGCGAGGGTCGTAAGCTATGCCTTTGGGGCATTTAAGGTTCTTATGAAAGGGATGTTTGTATAAGCTTTAGAGGTGGCTCATTTGGTTGAAATTCGAAATTCTAGTTCCCATTTAAGAGTCAATAGTGATGGAGGTCAAGTAGCACCCCCCCCCACCCAACTACCCTTCTTTTCACCAAATGCATATGATTGAAATTATGCGATGGCAATGTTGTTTAAAATAGTCCAAAGAACATATAAAAATGCTTCCAGGGTTGGCACAACCCCCCAGAGCCCTGGGGCAAGGGCTTTAAGTTATGCCCTGGGGGGCATATTAGGTTTTTATGGAATGGGTGGTCGTATTAAATTCAGATGGGTCTCATTTGATTTTAAATTGGAAGTTATAGTGCCCTTTTTAAGAGTCAAAGTGATTTGAGAGAACCTCCCCACACCCACCATATCCCATAACAAATATCCAAACTAAGTTTTGAGACATCAATTCTTTCAACATTGTTCAAAGGTTCAGTAATTATACATAGCAATAGTTGTAGTAGCATTAGTAGCAGTATGCAAATAGCACTTTTTTTTCAAAATCCCCTTCGACACACGATGGAATTTTTAAATTGATGCCATCAACCGATCCTGAAGCATTGCTGATACGTCCTCTTCACAACCTATATGGGCATAGTGTGTTTCGATGTATTTCAATACAGTTACAATATTGCCCAAATTTTCGCCTTACTACCCTTAGGTTTATTAGTTGTAGTAGTAGCACCAGGAAATATAGTAGTAGCAGTAGGAGTACAGTTAATAGTAGTAGTCTTAGTTTTAATAGCAACAGTAGCAGTAGCAGTAATAGTAGCAGTAGTTGTAGGAGTAAAAGCATTAGTATTATGATGCAAATATTGTCTTTTGGTTAGTTCAACATCCCCCATAACAAGCGTTTTAAGTTCTAATTTCACACACGAAAGTGTTCCTAAAATATTGCTGATATGCCCTTTTGACAACCTGCATACGGATCGCAGGTTGTCATCCGTAAAACAGAAATATTTTCTGAAAATTTCACCTTCATACCTTCATAGGTTGTGGATGTTGAGCTAGCCAGAAGACACTGTGTGTATTCATTTAATTTGCTTCTACGGTTACTGCAACTAATAACACTAATGGCATTAAGTTGAAACTTTTAGGGAACGTTTAGGAGGAGTTTCAATTAAACAAAAAACCTATATGCATGCAGGTATTAAAAGGGCATATAAGCACTATAGGGCATATAAGGACATAGGCAGCGATGCTCTATCAAAGCTAGTAGTATCATTGATATTTTAAGGAGCTAATTTGATTGAAAATTAAAAGTTCTAGTGCCCTCTTAAGAGTATTAAGTGATTGGAGGGCAATCACCCCTCCCCATTAGCTCATAATTTTCCAGATACTTCAAATCAAAATTTTAAGACAGCCATTTTGTTCAGCATAGCTGAACGGTCTAGTACCTATGTCTTTAGGGTTATTGGGTAGGTCAACCCCCCACAGTTATGTAATTTGCCCATTATGCTTCAAAACAAAATAATTAAAATTAAATCAAAACATAGCTTTAAAATTAAATCAAAACATACTGTTTGTATGCTGGTTGCCAATAAGACATCTCAGCAATATACCAAGGACGACTGAGGGTATTAAGTTCACATTTTCGGGGCTACTTCTATTACTATTTCTGCTCTTAAAATTTTACTAAATCAAAAGGGCGCAGGTGTAATCAGGCTGTGAAAGAGCATAAATATAATTTTTGGGGAATGGTATTAACTTTTATTTATCAGGTCAACTAGAGGATGTATATGACTAAATTAAACACTACTATTTGTGTCATGATTTTCAAAAGAGTTTATGTTTTTAAAAATGGCTGAAAAAGTTTCTCCAGCATATAAATAGCAGGCCATACTATAAATTCTCAAAGGAATATCTAAAAGATTCTTACTATTATTTTCTTTTTTCCTGAAAAAGACTATGTCAATACAAAAACGTACAGAAATTAATTAAAAAACTTTTTCCACAAAACAAGTTTTTTTTTTAAAGTGAAGAACTCCATTAAATCAACAATGAACAAAAATAGAATGAAAATAATCTACGAAGCATACAACTACCACGAATCAGTATCAATAAATAAAAGAAACCCAAAACAAACAGAAACTAAAATAAATAAAAGAGTCAAACTCAAAACGAGCAGAAATTAATATGAGTAGGGTTCAAAACCCCCTATGCTTTCTAAAAGCCAGAATATAATCTGTACTTTACTGAAAAAATTCTTTCAAAAGTTTTCACCTCTATAACTTTAAGAAATCAAAAATTAATTACGATTTTAGGGAATAAATATCAGCATATGTAGGCCTATATTAAACTGACAATGCACATGTTTTCCAGTAAATTCATTTAAATCTTTAAATGACACTTGACAAAATTATGAGTTTTTTAAATCACACTTGACAAAATTATTTATTATTCTATAGTACTAATAATTTTTGTTGCCCTTTTTAAGAATTATTCCTGACTTTCAACGGTTTTTTTTTTAATTCCTAGAATGTTTCCTCTTTTCCGTCTTTATTCTCCAGTTTAGATGTTAAAATGAAATTTCTATAATAGTTAAGTCTAGTTAATTTAGAACGGCGGCAGGAATAGCTGTAGCATTAAATTTAATAACAGTGCCTAATTCTTAAGTTGCCTCTCTTTTTGAATGCCAAGAAGTAAGTATAATTGAGTAAATATAAATTAATAAAGAAAAGGGAAGGGCATTTGAAAAAAAGCTCAGAAGTATACAGAGGTGCACAATCCCAGAATAAACAATAAAAATTTTAGGGTAAATATCGGAAATTTGGTACTGGTGCATTATGCGGACGCCGCTATATACTGTATGTGGAATGTAAACCGGGAAATGCTGTAGTCAAACGGGAGAGACAGATACTCGGTACTAAAACAGTTGTTAGAGTGGAATTGATCTAATATGAATGTTAAAACTACAATTTGGGATTTGCCAAAGACAGAAAAAGAGGCAGTTGGATTTTTACAAGATAAGGGGTTATTGCCCAAGACAAAAGATTATAATATAATCTCTCTAATCGCATAATATAATCTTTCTTTCTAATCGCACAATATAATCTTTCTAATCGCATAATTGTAACTTGTAATTCTTTTTATTTTGTTCATAAACCATTATAACCGGGTATCTGTCTCTCCCGTTTGACTGTAGCATTTCCCGTTTGACATTCCACATACAGTATATAGCGGTGCCCGAATAATGCACCAGTACCAAAAATTTTTCCACGGAGAGAAGCCTGGTCCTTCAAATTTTTTTTGTAAAATCCATTCGATTCCAGGCGTTTTCCTTAACTTATTCCAGTTTTCCTTACAGGGTAGGCCCAAAAAACCGTATTAAGAACATTTAACTGTCATCCCACGACAGGGATGAAATCCAGGTTCTTTTACCTGGATTTTTTATCCAGGAAAAAAAAAATCACTGAAAATATCCTTTTAGATTCAATAAAAATCCCTTACACCCCTGAAAGCAAGTATATTTGCTCTGAAATATCTAACCATGTTTTAGACGCTCAGTCAGCAGAGTTGACCGATCAAAAATAATTGTTTTTTACATTATTCGCTTGACTATTATCAAATAGAACGTAATGCTTTTAAAAATGCAGGTAAAAGGAAATTTGCACCCATCATGGAAATCCATTTTTCCCATTTGAGTGATAGAACCTTTTGATGTCATACAAACTAAAACTCCCTATTATGTTACAAATCAGAAAAAGGTTGAAAATCCGTGACTAGAAGCTCTTAATGCATTATCCATCTTTTCATCTTTACATGTCTACCGCTCGCCAAATGGGGTAATCCCCTCCTTTTAAAGCTACAATGTCGTCCCAGATTTTGATCAGGACAACCTCTTTTATTTATCTGATGTACAATTACATCGCAGACACATATGGCGAACATTATTTTTTTTCTGCTTTGTTGAACTGAATTAAATTTTTGGATTACCATTTCAAAAGCATACCAACACAGAGAGCACGATTTAGGCTTCCAATACATTTACGGTCCACGCTTGGGTTCCTGGAGTAGCAAGGAGGGGGGGGGTCGGCTATGGATTGAAAAAAAAATTCAGAAAAAACGACATTTGATCCCAATATACTACAAAATCTTTTATTTTGTGTATAGGTTTACTCTTCTACGGCGTTGACACCTATCCACCATCTCTGCCCTCCACCTTGGGCACCCTTGGGTTGGAAGTTGATTTAAACAGAATCAATTATATAGGTTTATATTTGTTAACACACTATGTATATTATTCAACACTACGGACTGTCCAATTCTCGGTAGTCAACCCCGTCCAAGTGTAGGGCCCATCTGAAGCACGGAAATTATATTAAATAAACGCTTTTTGGTTATTTAAAGGGAATAAATACCCAAAACTGACTTTTTCATAGCTTACTATCCCTTAAAAATTGCGCGACCCCTACCTCCCAAGTAAAATCTGGGAAATTCCTGCAGTCCAAGTCCCAGTATTTGTACATTTTCCATTTAATGTGCGATTTTCAAAGACAAATTGCCCAAAACTGATTTTAAACGCTATAGCAGGCTTTTATTTTGTACGACCTATGATTTTGGACGCAACTTGTGGGCATCATACAAAATAAATAACAATCTCATCAATCTTGTTCGCTTTTTGCCACATTTGTCGAAACCATTACCATTGAATCAATAAATAAGACTCTAAGGAGAAGAAAATAGATTCCATAGACGTAGTATTAAAGACAAACAGTACAACTCCACCGTTGATACTGTGTTTTTTAATATTTTAAACACGAGACTCCGAGGGGATTACTCTTTTTCTGCCACCTGGTGTACATTTCGAAGTGCCATGTGTGCCACCAAGTGCCACGCATTTCCGCCATACGTGAAGCTCTTCTACTAGACGTTGCACACTTTCGTCATGTGTGGCATGCGCCATCTGGTATCTAGAAGTTTTGAAAGTGGATGACCCCTTACGGAAACCATGAAAATGAAAAAATAACTAAGAGGATACATTTGTCTTCATTAATGCACTCGGTGAGTGAAAGCAGGGGGGGGGTTCTCATGAAGATTGTCTATAAGCAAGCCCTAGTAAAACCCAATTACCGAATCTTGCGTATTCAGAAGCTTTTCATGAAATTCCATTACAACATGTCCGTTGATATTTCTTGGGGGGATTCATTCGCCTAATTCATTCACTACGAGCATCAATGAGTATGAAATGACATTTCTGATCACAAATGTCACTTGGATCAAACAGTTCGCAGTAAAGAACTGTTATTAAGCAGCGACTCGTGCTAATAGTAACAGAAAGTTTAAAGACGGATTAATGATAACAATATATACAAATTAATTGCCTTTTTATGGCGATTCAAAGCATATAAAAATCATTAATTTGGAAATTTGTCATCAAAAGCTATGAGCCTGAGAAGGAGAGTGATCTTCATGAAAATTAAACCAACACATTCAACATAAAAGAGAACCGTATTACTGAGTAAAGTTCCCGTCCCTTGAAAAAATTACTATTTTAACCAGAAAAAACATTAGTTGTACTTCTCGAAACCCATGAGGCTTTTCTCTATACTGTCAGGACATCTCCAAACACGTCCAAATTGTTCGTATATAAACTCTAATATTTTTAGTGGTGTCGAGACAACTGAGATATGAGACAACATATAAAAATCCTCACTAAGGTTTTCGAGATAAGTTGTGAGAATAGACGGTGAATTCTATCAAGCGAAAATGACCAAGCGACATCGCTATGTGATTTCCGGCTGGTACGTCGGAATGACAGAAAAGATACAAGAGATTTTTCCAAGAGAACATTTAAAGGAAATGGCTCCTTTGAATGTCTATATAGAAAATCAAAGCAATATTATATTTCCAAGAGAAAATAAACAATTGTTTTTTAATTTATTTTAAACGCAAATTTACCGAACGAAATAAAAAAAACATTTTCTACAAGTCTGATCAGAGACTGAAGTAAACCAAATATTCATCCCTTTTTTCATCGCCTCGCCAAAAAATCTGGCTACCGAAGCGAAGTCAAATGTTTTCAAAATCCAACTAAAAACATGTCAGGCGTTTTTCTGCTTTGTTTGACTTAAATTATAACTTCGCATTGTCATTTTGTAAGTGTATTCCTTTTGCCGTCACTTTTTGGTTTGAAGTTCAATTTATAGAATTGAACTAATTTAAATTGAAATATTTGTTTAAAAACAAATTCTTTGAAATCTTCCAATAAAATTTCCATATACAAAAATATAGTTATCTTGTTTATATAGATATTTTAGGTACATCTTAAAAAAGAACCAATTGTAAGTTTTTTTAATAACAAACTTTTATTTATTTTAGGTACGTTTTTTCCAACCGAAGAAGCGAAGTTTTCAATCTTGACTGGAACGGAAAAAAATGAATATTAGACTATATGAAATTTTTTTTCACCAGGTCACATAAAATCCAGCTACCAAAGCGAAATTCAACTCCTATCATAGACTAGTTTTACAGTTGCACATCGATACAGATACACATGTCAAACTTTTTTCTGCTTTGTTTGACTTAAATAACAACTTTGGATTATTACTTTGAAAATGTATTCCTCTCAACAGAGTGTTTAATGTCACTTTTTAATTTCAAGCTTTGTAAACTTTGAAATACAGCTTTTTTATGCAAACTTCTGATTACGAAATTCTCATCCAACTATCAATGAGATATCTGTTTCATATCCAAATGAGAAAACAGTTGAAGAGCAATAAACTTATAATTGAATGAGTTCATTCATCCACTGAGTGAAGGAAGAGAGCTTTACTTGGGCAAACTATAAAAAAAATGTGACAAAAAATTTCTTCAAAGCACTATATTTCTCAAACATTTTCTCCTTTATTTTAAAAAGCAGATTCAACTTGTAAAAATAGGATTAGGGCTTACATACAGGAGCGAGGCTGACGCATCTAGTGATTTATTTACCAATTTATGTCTTCCTTTGAAGCGATTTTTAATGGATTGATGCTCAATCTTTTTCCCTACAGCCAAAAAATCCGTACTTAGACTTGCCAAGATGGCCGGCCTTTAAGGCGTCACTGTAACATCCTTCTCTAGACATCGACTAAGCATCTATTTATAATGTCCACGTTTCTACTGTGTACAGTTCTAATGCCCCAGGGGGGAACCCAACACAGGTAAGGAGTTACTAAAGAAAACGGACCTCTTTCAGCGGATCCTTGAATTATCCAGGCTTATCTTAGTTTTGAAAATATTTTTGGAGAAACTAAATTTCAGCTGGGAGGGGGGGGGGGGGAAACTGAGGTCTGGAGAAAAATTGAGGTCTAGGAGGGGAAACTACCCCCTCTGCTCCATAGCAAATTACGCCCCTGACCCCAACCCCTTGCCACTAAGTGGTCGGAGAAGTGTAGGCATGTGGTTCTGGAACCACTCAAAGTTGTATATTAAAAGAAGGATTACTTATTGTTATACTTACTTATTCAAATTATTTACTTGAAAATCCACCGTAATATTTTCTCCATACGTAAGATTGTGCATCCAAAGAGGAAGAAAGACAAATGAAAACAGTTCTGTAGGAGAATTCAGGCAATTCTTCCCAAAATTTTGAAATGAAAACAAACTTAGTTTATAATACAATATATCGTACCTACACAACAAATGATCTTTTTTGGAAATTTCCAATCATCTCTGAATAATGAGTGGCTTTTTATATAGGGACAGGTCAAATAAATCTCTAAGCCTAAAGGCACATTTCTGCTGAGCTAGTAAAATTTTCCGCAAGTATGTCGATATACAAACCTGTCCACTCAGTTAACCTTTTGTGTCGAAGCTACTTGCCTAGAGCTACTTTGTTAAGTGTGACTAAATTAAATTTTTTAAAATAAAGAATTAAAGATCTATTTTTTACTTCAATTCTTGTACGGCTTCTTAGTTCAGCTCCTTAATAAAGGCTGAGGTGTCCTATCTCCCCTAGATAGAGGTGATTAGAAATTATACAAGAAAATAAATGTTCAACCAAAACTGAGGACCCACATTAAAACTTAAAGCGAACAGAAGTTATTCCGTATAAAATAGAAAAGGCCATAACAGTGTTGTTTCTAAATTAAATTTTAATCAGAAACGAGCATAGATTAATTTAAAAAAACAAAGTTTTTCCGGGGGAAGTAAAGAGCAAAGTTGAAACTTAAAACTAACAAAAAATATTACTTCACATCCTATCTAACATATATCAACAAAACTAATGCAAATAAATAAGCTGGTGATATTTCCCTATGTTTGTAGGATTACAGAAAACTAGCGCTTTACTGAAAACACAAAACAATATACGAGTTTTGGTACGGTAAAATTAAACCTTTTAAGGGCACTTTTAATAGTATAAAAGTAAATCATATTTAGATGGTTGTTTTATTTATTATTTTTGTTTAATTTGGCATCACTTCTGCACAATGAGCTCAGTTCAATTATTGACTGTCGTCTTGGATCTGAAAAGGACATTTCATGATTATCTTGTAGACAAGTTTGAAGTGAAGAATCTTATTAATATTAGGATTACAAACTCGCTTTAGAATGTGTATCACAACTTGAACCCTTCGTTTTATAAGGAGAAATAACTATATTTCCAGAGTTCATATTACGGTTGATATGTTCTTCATTTCGAGTAATACAAGGTGAGACCAAGATCTTATCTGATAAATCAATTCATTATTTTATATGCTGTGTAATGACTTTAAAGTTATTATTTTTATGCACAGGTTTTTAAAATAATTTTTAATTGTATACTGACAGTTACTGATATCACAGCTCCTGTAGGACTATGAAAACCGTTATAGATTAGTTTGTTGTTATGAGGCTACGTATTTACTTTTGACTCCTAAATCAATAATTTTGTTTTTATACTTGGCTTTTGTGTTTTCAGTAAAAAGCGCTAGTTTTCTGTAATCCTACAAACATAGGGAAATATCACCAGTTGATTTATTTGCATTAGTTTTATTGATGTGTGTTAGATAGACTGTGAAGTAACAATTCTTGTTAGTTTTAAGTTTCAACTTCGCTCTTTACTTCCCTCAAAGAAACTTTTTTTTTTTAAATCAATACGGACTATGTGACCACAATACCTCCATCTACTACTTAGATTTTCTGAACTATCAACGGTTGCTGCTTCATTCCTTTACGCATGAAGGGTTTCGTAAAAAAATTTTGTAATGGTAGGCCTACAAAACTAAAGATTCTGTTTCCACCGGTTAGACTTTCCATCTACAAGTGTTTCATTCATTAATATGTACTAGGCTAGACATGTCTTATCATTAATATTTAAAACTAATCTTTTTTTGCACAAACAAGCCAACTGACACATAAGATTTCCCTTTTGGAGACGAGGTATATGTAGGTGAAAAAGGAGATGCTAAATACAATTATGGTATTTAAAATTAAAAAAAAGAAGGAAAATCTGATTGGTCACTGCATGGATATTTGCCTATATTACTTTTTGGCATTGGTAAACAATCAATTTGAAGAAGTCGAAGAAAAAAGCTTTTTTTTTCAAAAAAAGAATAAACAGTTTTTAATTGTAAGGAAAAATCTCACCTAACAGCTCACTGAAATCTAGCTCTCCATTCGTCACATACTTTGGCACTGGCAGCTTAAATTTTTTCTTTGAAACGGAGTCCGTAGGGTCTTTTTCGACAGGAGATGCAGGTTTCTGGGGTAGGGAGGAAGGCCCGGCAACTGGCTCAGGCTCGACAAGGGCTACTTCTTCAGGCATTATAATCTCTTTCAACTTGGAAGGACAAGGTAGTTTTTCAAGCTCCTCCTTCAAACTTGCAAAACATTTCTGGAAAATAAAAAAATTAATTACATAGAAAAGCAAAAAAACTACATCCCCCTCCCAAAATCTCGAGACTTTTTCAATGACCTTCTACATTTTTCACACAATCTACCTATTTTACGCTTTTTTTAATTCTTTGTATCCAGAATTTTATATAAAAGGAAAAATAAAAAATAAAAACTAAATACTGACAGACATTGGAATCTATAAAAAATCACTCAAATGTCGAAACTGCTTCGGAGACGGGATTACAGCCCCAAATCCAAGACAAATCAAATTTTGCTCGTAAGTGTTTGTCTCCGTTCACAAAATTTGAAGCTATTTGTAATGACAGCTCACAAAGCTGAATTTTCCCGGAAAAATCGGAAAATTTTCAGTTTGGCCTAAGATTTTATCCGTCCTTACTGCAAGTTCCCAGAACATGATGTGATATGTTTTAAATGAGCTGTTGAAACACATGCCAATTTTAAAAATTCAGGATCTACACACTAGGTTTTCAGAATCTGTATTTTGTTTATGAGAAACTTTTTTTTGTAAAAAGCTAAACTATAATACATGGCAAAACATAAAGATCCCCCTATAGAGAAATTCACGTTTTTCTCTCTACTCAGTCCAATCCGAAGTTCAGGATACAAGCATATTCCTTGCAAAAACTAGCCTTAAATAGGATTCACTACCTACAGATATCCGCCCTTCTATACAAATGTTGAAATCAGCGAAATCACTAAAGGTCTCCTTTATTTACCTTTGTTTAAAACACATTTCTTGCTCAAGATTAGAATAGTGGAATCTACAGTGATAACAGTGCTAAAGTACAGTTCGTTCTGAAACGTGGGCGCTCCGAAAGACGGAGGAGAATTAATCAGATGTTTTCCAAAGGAATTGTTTACGGATTCTTTTGGGTACCCATCTGACAGACAGTATTTAGAACAGTAAGATGTACAAAAATGTGGTCTTATCCCACTTTCTAAGACTATAATGCGAGAAAGGGTGAAATGGCTAGGACACGTTCTGCGGTTGAAGGATGACAGATTGGCAAAGATCGTCCTTTTCGGTCAACCATTTAGGGCAAAACGAAAAGTAGGCCATCCCCAAATTGGGTGGGAGGAGGTTGTAAGGAAGGATTTAAGGGATACTGGATATTTTTTTGGGAGGGTTTAAAGAGGGAGGCTTTAAAAGACTGGGATTGAGGAGAAGCGAGCGTAGCTGTGTTGACTTCAGGCAGCTTGGTGCTGGCAGTGAATTGTTCGTAGCAGCAATAGTAGTATTCCCCATGCAAACATGTGACTACAAACCATTTTTTTTTCTTACAGGGAATAGGGTTTGATTGTGGGCGGCCACAATGGTTTCATTATTGTGCCTAGCGTTTAAATAGATTCAATGGAGTCAAGAGTGAACAGCGATTTTACAATTGTGGGCGCTTTGTAAACAGGAAGTTGTTATTTACTTTAACACCGATTTCACTGGCTAAAAAAACATACATTCTAATCTGAAACAAGAGTTCGACTTGGGTTGACTTGGGTAAGGGATGACTTGGTTAAAGATGTCGTGGATAATTATCAACCATTTAAAGCCCCTAGAAAAAATACGGTTTATTCCGTAATGCTCCAAAATGGGTGGGAAATAGAAAACCCCACTTTATCTCTATAGCTAGAAGAGGCCTTGCTTTGGGTTACGTTCCCCGGATGTGGTAAAAAAGTAAGAGGTATCTTCATACCTAAAACAGGGAAAGAAGATTATACAAACCCTCGGTAACATATAATAATCCCTTTAACATTTTGTCGATGGAAATTTGTGGAATGATTTATGCATTGGTACCTAAAGAGTGACCCAGAGACCAAAAATATGATTCCAGAAAAATAAATGGCGTTTAAGGTAAGAATCTCAACAGAATCTACGATATAGTAATTAGTGAGGCGAGTTAAGCAAGCTTTTGAAAGTAATGAATACGCGCTGGGCAAATTCCTCCAGAAACAGAAGGGGCATTCTACTTTCTGAGCCATAGAGGTGGTTATGGAAGAAGAAAGAATGGATCAATTCGGAAATGAAATTCCCATATGCTCAGAACTTGACAGGTAGTCTTGGACCTGAAGCGGTCAGATTATCCAAAACTGTTCATCACGGAGGGGGGGGGGAGTAAGTTTTCCATATATATGGAATCTTGTATTAATGATTAACAGTTTACTGAACAGTTTTGAACATCATTCTGGGTATAAACTGGCGCATGCTGTCGATCTAGTGTTCTTATTAATAAAAAAAAACAAGTTTTTTTTTTAACTGAAAGTAAGGCGCGACATTAAAACATAAAACGAACAGTATTTATTCCGTATATGAAAGGGACTGTCCCCTCCTCAACGCCTCGCTCTTTACACTAAAGTTTTTCATTGTTTAAAAAATAGAGTTGTGTGAAGGAGTCTAACTTAAGCGTAAAGAGTGAGGCGTTGTGGAGGGGACAGCCCCTTTCATATATGGAATAGTTTCTATTCGTTTTAAGCTTAATGTCGCCCCTTACTTTCAGGTAAAAAAACTTGTTTTTTTTTATTTAATTTCTGAACGTTTTTAAGTAATGCAGGTTTTGATTTTGGCTCACCATACATGAATAATTCAAACGAAATTTGCATATTAATTTTATTTACGAATGTTTTTTATGAATAATAAATATACGTGACTTACGAATTAAATTACGTAACAAACTTCTATATTCATATATTTTTAATACATATATTAGGGGGTTTGCCCCCTAGTCAATACCTCGCTCTTTACGCTAAAGTTCGAATTTTGTTCCAATTTTTTAAAAATGACCCCTTAATCACAAAGGACGTTAATTAGAATAAATAGCTCTTATGAAAGTACTAAAAAATCCGTAGTGTAAAGAGTGAGGTATTAACTAGGGGGCAAACCCAATCATATACGTAATAATTTCTGTTTGTTTTAAGTTTTGATGTTACTTCTTACTTTCAGCTGAAAAACCTGTTTTTTCATTTAATTTCTGATCTTTTTATTAAATAATGCTGGGAGATCCGGCACCCCTTCATAGCAATGTTCCTTCCCCCATGAAAACTTCCTCCACGGAAAGATCCTCCCTTATAACCCCCGAACCCCCCACTAGCAGAAAAAATCCCCCCTGAAAATGTCTGTATACTTCCCAATAACCAATACTATATGTAAACATTGGGCAAGTTCATAACTTGCAGCCCTTCCCCCGGGGACTATGAGGGATTAAGTCATCCTCAAAGACATAGTTATTTTATTTTTAGACCATGCTGAACAAATTGGCTATCTCAAAATTTTGATCAGGTGACTTTGGAAAAAAAATGAGCGTAGAAGGGGGCCTAGTTGCCCTCCATTTTTTGGTCACTAGAACTTTTAATTTCCGTTCGAATGAGCCCAAACACGATATTATAGGAACGCTGGGTCGATACGATCACCCCTGGGGAAAAAAAACAAGTCAACACGCATCCGTGATCTTTCTTCTGGCAAAAAATACAAAATTCCACATTTTTGCAGACAGGAGCTTGAAACCTCTACAGTAGGGTTCTCTGATACGCTCAATCTGATGGTGTGATTTTCATCTTTTTAGTATATACTACATCTTTTTAGGGGATGTTTCCCCCTTTTTTTCGAAAATCAGGCAAATATTTTCAGGCGCGTAACTTTTGATGGGTAGAACTAAACTTGATGAAATCAGCATAAAAATATGATTCTTTTGATGTATCTATGGGTATCAAAATTCTATTTTTTAGAGTTTCGGTTACCATTCAGCCGGGTCGCTCCTTACTTACAGTTCGTTACCACGAACTGTTTGAGAAGAAAATGTCTGAGAACCTTGCTTGAAATAGGACAGTATATGCTGAACGACATTCACATGTGGTCGCAAAAACACTAATTACGTTTAGCTCCAGGAAAGAGCGAAATAATAGTATTTACAAGAAGGATAAAATAGCAGATTGTCTTTGCTCTAAAAATATATGACCTCCCGATTTCCCTGAAAAGACAGGCGAAATTCCTTGGCTTGGGGTCTTATTAGACCATCAATTAAGCCGGTAAGCTTGCTGTAAAGAGAAGGCTCGAAAGCCACAGCTTCCCTTTATCAAGTGTCAAAGGACGGTGGGAAAGACATTGTGCCTACCTTCAAATAAAACTGTGAACCTATTTAATTAATCAATTAATTAATTTGTTTTATAAACCCATCAAAATACAAAGCATGACGAGGGAGTATAACAAAAAGAAAGAAAATAAAAAAAAAGCACATACGTAAACAAAGCACAAATACGTACAAACTAAAACTCGAATAAACCAATCATTTCGGAAAAGAAAGCCACTCCAAGGGTGGTAAACATCTTTAAATGAATCATACAAATAAATACAATATAAAAAAAAAAATAGCCCTGCAAAAAATAAGCAAGCTAGCATTAAAACAAAAAATCCTTCCAAGGTGGTTCGACGGATAATCTGTAAGCTTGGAAAAAAGCTTATCTGCAGCATCAGGTTTAAAAGGCTAACGCGCCTAATGATAACCTCAGCATATCATGAAACGACCACAGAATTCATGGAGCTAATACTAGGACTTGAGCACAAAGAAAAGTTTCTAGAGGAAGAAGCAGTAAAAAGTGCAATCAGATTGCAGATGAACAAATAGGCACAGATAGGAAATGGGTAAATTAAAAGCCACGTTGATATCTGCAACCCAGTGATGTTTGATCACAGTGATAAAACCCGAGAGGCAATTCCAGATTGCCACAAAGGACAGGAGAGAGAAATGGAGTAGGAGTTACAGCTGCTCCACAAAAGTAAAGCGGTATTTTGCTTTAGGGATGTTTCGCGATTTGGAGGGAAATCGGGAGCTGGAATTGTAATATACCAGAATACACTCGGTCTGGATAAGAGATGATTAGTATTATCTGGGTAGTTTTTCTAGGTGTAAAAACAGTAACAGTGTAGAAATTTATAGAATAAAACGGTCAGCAAGAATACTGATGCAAGAGCATTGTACTGGAAGAAACATATGTATTCTAACGGACAACCAAGCCTTTCTTAAGGCTCTTCAGAACAAAAAGAGTCAGCAAAGAAGTACAACTGAATTGCTATAAGCCATTGAATAATTTAGCAATCAAAGGACACCAAATTACTCTGATGAGGGTCTCATGACATTCTGGTAACGAAGGTAATGAGATGGCAAATGAAGCAGCGAAGGCTGGGACATCACTGAAAAGATATAGACCAGAACCTTTCATCTGCATTTCTCAGGGCCGTTGAAATCGGCAGTGAAGAAATGGAGCAATGGGAGAATGGAACAAAACTAGAATAGGAAGGTGGGATACAATAACACAAAGGAGGTACTCTCAACGTTTAATCCCAATCTGACTGAATATATATTAAGACCAAGAAGTTTAAAGATAAGAATGGTAACTGAAGCCATAACGAGAATTGGGAACTTTGGGAAGCACCTTGCCCGAGTTGGAAGGGTGGATTCACCTTTATACCAAAATGCATGACGACCGTTGAAATGAGGAGCCATTCGATTAAAGACTGTCTGGATAGGAAAAGACACCGGTAGGAGTTATTGCATCTTTTGAATGTCAAGCTGGAAAATATTGTGGGGGAATGAAGGATCTGACCGCTGGCGAAGTTTATTGTAAGAGTGGGAAATCCTATTCTTTTAGGGTTCCCCCAGCCAATAATTCGTTGTTCTTTAAAGCTATGGAGGCATTGGGCCTTTGAGGCCTGAGTCTCGACCCAGAGGGGTCCTTCCCCCAAGTAATTATAAATTACAAAAAATCGATTCAACTTTTGAGAATCTAGGTTATTATTCCTCTCCACAATCCTTGGATAGACTTCTTGATTGTAAGCATATCCTTCATAAAACATTGTAGTTCTTCGTTTTCCGAAGCTTTTATACAATCAATCGAGATAAAGGATTCGTTCAATAATCGCATAGTAAATTTTCCTTCTAATCTTGATTAATCTAGTATATAATAATATGCCGTCTCTAAAAGCTTGAAGTTCCCTTAATTACACATAAACGGCTTATATAAGGCATGCCACAGTGAGCCGGGACATAATGAACCTCTTTATTACTCAAAAGTACATTATTCCATGAGGCTATTAAACACACTTCCCTGGGGTATTACTATTCATAAATGGATTTCTTTTCTCAGAGAATATTTGCTGTTTCATCAACGACTGATATATATTATACCCATTATTTATGATACATAATTATATATTTTATTCGTCAAGATTAGAAATTACATAATACTTCCGTCAAATAAGGTGACACTACGCATACACTACAATTTTTCGATTTCACACTTACTGATACTACCATATTATTAAGTGTAAACTGCATCTGTTGGAAGACACAAAAAGGTCCTAGAGCAATATATTTATGAGATCACTTTATACAATCACATTTCATTTTTATTTGATTCTTAAATGTTTATTCAAAACGGATACATTTTTCTTTAAAAATAAAGCTTTTCATAGCATGGACGCTCCGAAAAGCGGATGAAGATTTGCTAGATGTTTTCCAGAGAAATTGCTTAAGGATTGTTCTGGGTACCCGGCTGACTGACCGAATTTCAAACAATAGGCTTTACGAAAAATGTGGTTCAACACCGCTCTCTAGGGTTATAATGAAAGAAAGGTTGAGGTGGCTAGGGCACGTTGTGCGGATGAAGGATGATTGCCAAAGATTGTTCTTTTCGGCCAACCATCTAGGGTTAAACGGAAAGCAGGTCGTCCCCGTCTGGGGTGGGAGGACGTCATAAAGAAAGATTTAAAGGAAATGGGAACTTCGTGGGCGGGTGTAAAAAGGGAGGCTTTGAATAGATTGGGGTGGAGGAGGAGCGTACGTAGCTGTGTTGGCCTCAGGCGGCTTGGTGCTGCGGTGAGTTGTTAGTAATTTAGTAGTAGTAGTAGTTTTGCCACATTTGCTAAGGTCAATTTTTCCCCTAATATTTAAGGTACTTTTACTTTATAAAATCTATCAGTTCAAGATTATGCTCTTGTTTTGAAACTTGAAAAGCGGAGAGAACACACCCTCTAAATCTGCAAATAGGACAGAAATGGAATAATTGAAGAATAAGAAGATGAATATACAGTAAATAAAATCTCCAGAGTGAAAAAGAAATTATTGAAAAAAATAAGACTTTGCATTTTTTATAACTTTATTCATACTATAACTTGATAGGTCAAATCGGTTGTAGTTTGTTTATGGGATTTGGTAGAGAGGGATCAGCTCCAGAAATCATTTAATTGTTTTAATTTTTATTTCCAGCATCTAATTGAAATTCCAATTCTCTTATTGGGGATTGAAATGCCTAATTAGCGCTGATAACGTCCAATTCCTTACGTTTTGGATTCACATACTAACCCATAAATATTGAACTGCCTCTGAACTGTTGAGAATAGAATAAAGTGAATTTAAACAAAATATGTATTTTTTTTCGCACAATTTAGAAATTTTGTGTGCATGTATAAGCGGTGCCAAACCCATTCTCTTTTTTATTGTTATCAGTTTTATCATGCCACACTAGGAGATTGAGCTTTGCTTGTGAAGGGAATTATTGACAAAAAACGATACTCAATGTAACCCCCCTCCGGAAATGTATAACCCCCATACCCTGATTTACACAAGAAAAACTTTTGTGTAATTTTTATAGAATTCGTATTTTTAAACCAAGATACAAAGGAGAAGGTAATTTTCAAACTCTAGGAGTCAATTTCCCCTTCCAATTGGCATCCCTAGTAATTTTCATTTAATTTAAGGTATCTGCCACAATGATGCCAAGTATTGTTCAGATTTTCTGGATACTCTTTGTCGAACAATACCCAACGAATAAGTCAATAATTCTAACTTTATTTTCTAAAACTTTCAAATTTAAAATTCGGTCGCTATCCTAATGTGGAGAATAGCCTGTATCACAATATAATGTTACACAGTCTGTGGTAATACTTTGACTTATTTTTTATTTTATCTTCACTTAGACAGCGTTATTGTGCTGCCTATAATTTTTGTTTTGGCTTTATGTGGCCCGCTGATATCAATGCTATTTATTAATATGCATCGGCGAACCCACAAAAAAAAACAATTTAATAAAAAAAATCATAAATAAGATTTTATTAAATCACATATATTAAAAGTTTAGTACAACAAATTAAATCTAAATCACAATCCATTCAAAATTACGAGCAATTGAATAGCGCGATACCCGGGGCTATTAGAATAGAGCTTGGTTCAATTATGAAATCGAGCATCCTGTGCTGGGCGTGGGGGCTGAGGGAAGTGGAGGGTGGATATGCACTGCAGCATTAGTGGTGAATCTGGCTGAAAAAAAACCGAGTGTATACGACATTCACCTTCATCCACCCAAAAGCTTGTTTACGATATACTACTGTCAACTGCAGTAGCTCATCGCTGACAATTTTAGTAAAAGTCAAATTCCAGCACTTATATTTATGACTGTTTAATGTGTGTTTATTGTTTTTAATGTATTGCGTAACGTCTTTTAAATTTACCAAGTAGCGCGTTTGTTTAATTGTTACTTTTCTTCACTACCATGAATAGCACCTGCTTCAATCGCGTCCCCTCTTGCCCCCCCCCCCCCAATAAAATGCAGTAGCTACGCCCCTGGGCCTCGCCCCCAACTTTTTAAGATTTTATTTATCCTAACCTCTCATTGATTGATGACTTATAAAAAAAAGAAAGGAGGATTTATTGAAAAAAAAGATATCAACAAAAAATTATTGCTTCCTCCCCTAAAAAGCAAATCTTGTCCGTGGGGGAGGTATTACATTATAAATACAACTTGATTTACTCAGTGGAAAAAAAAAGAATATTGAAGAAGCAGCAATTTTTCCTGTCTGTCAGGTTGTGCTTGTATTTTATTTGTGAAGAATGATCATGCGCGGTGTTGACTAGTAAATTATTTTGATCGACAGTGTCAAAAGCGATTTAATGAAAAATACAAAATACGATTTTTTTTTCTCATAGCCACCCCTTTACTTATAGTAAGTTCAGCTGTACTAATAAAGCTGTTCTTCCAGCTTGTAAAATAATATCTTGGCTGGACTCACTGTTTTTTCTTCTTAAATATGAGCTGTAGTTGTATATTTTTTTTTATTTCTCTAATTATATTCATGCCAACTGTTTCTTTTTCAAGGTTTACGGTCGGTCCTGTGCAATTTTTAGTATGTATATTTCTGCTCCTTTATGTTTTTAATATTTCAGCGAAAGACAACAAATTGGTATCGTTCCATAGCTGAGATTAAGCTCTATCCATTTACCACATTAAATTTTTGAAATTGGGTATAGGCCTACAGATAGGATTTTTAGATTGAAAAAAGCGCGTAATATTGGCTGAAACTTTTGAAAAGGACTATTTCCCCCATATTTTAAGCAAGTTTTGATCCTTCTCTAAGAAAGAGTCCAAGTAATATCATAATTCTTGATAAATAGATGGACCTGAGACGAAGGAATTCAATGATACACGTCTCTTGTCCATTAGGTGCAGGTTATAGCTACAGGTTTGTCGCAAGAACGCTCGTTTCAGAGGGAATATATACCTTAAGACGTTAACAATTGCAAAAATATAGTCATACAATTGTTTGCAGAGGTGACCGTAAAAGAATTTTGCCAATTCTGAAGGTAAAACTAGTGCAGCATTTCCCACTGTATAGCATGCGTAGTCCTGGGAGAACGAGAAAGTGGGGTTATGTGCTGCACTGGGGTTTGGTGGGAATATTCACTGCACTGTACTTTCATAATCGAGAAAATGCCTAGTCTAAATTTTTTGTTTTGTTTTGTAGATATTTTGTGATGTCCATGCTTTTGGGGGTATTCGAGAAATTCAGGTTTTTCTTCCTCTTGTAAAATTCATACAAGATGCAAAAAGTAATTAAAGTCCTTAAAAAATAATACAAACGGACTTCCTGTCATCAATATATCACGCTGCCTTGGTTACCGAACCCTGGGTAGTCTAAAATATCTTTATTTTTGCAGATATTCTGTGATGTTTTTGATTTTGTTGATATTCTAGATATCTCGCTCTTCTTTTTCCTGTAAGATTCATATAAAATGCAAAATGTACCCACGTGCCATTCGACTAACCAAAATTATTGAAGCGAATAATCAATAAGTTTTTGGAAACAGCTCAGTTGTTGAGGCTCTTGGGATAGTTCAATTTACTTTAAGCAAAAGATTTAAAATTTTAAGAACCAGAGCAATGGTGAAGCCTGAAAACTACTTTACAATGACAAATTTCTATCTGTCTAAGGACTTATTGAAGCTTATTGACGTTGGAGGCACAATACAAACATTATAGCTTCAACAAGGGTTCTTGAACAGAACCCTTACTACTACTACCACTAACAAATCCCCACATCACGAAGCCGCCTGAGGCCAACACAGCTACGTACGCTCCTCCTCCATCCTAATCTATTCAAAGCCTCCTTCTTTACACCATCCCAGGAAGTTCCCACTCCCTTAATTGTTTCTTCACGACATCCTCCCACCCCAAACGTTGAAGACCTGCTTTCCGTTTAGCCCTAGACGCTTGGCCGAAAAGGACAATCTTCGGCAATCTATCATCCTTCACCCGTAGAACGTGCCCTAGCCATCTCAACCTTTCTCTCATTATAGCCCTAGATAGCGGGATTAACTGCACTTTTCGTACAGCCTACTGCTTGAAACACGGTCAGTCAACCGGGTACCCAAAAACAACCCGTAGTCAATTTCTCTGCAAAACATCTAGCAAATCTTTACTGGCAATTAATTAAAAAAACATTTTTTTTTAACTGAAAGTAAGAAGCGACATTAAAACTTAAAACGAACAGAAATTATTCCGTATACGAAAAGGGCGTTTCCCTCCACAACGCCTCGCTCTTTACGCTAAAGTTTTTTTATTGTTTTAACCAATAAAGTTGAGGGACAGAGTCAAACTTTAGCGTAAAGAGCGAGGCGTTGAGGAGCGGACAGCCTCTATCATCTACGGAGTATTTTCTGTTAATTTTAAGTTTTAATGTCGCTCCTTACTTTCAGTTAAAAAAAACTTGTTTTTTTTTATTTAATTTCTGAACGTTTTTGAATTAATACAGCTTTGATTTTGGCTCACCGTGCATGAGTAATTATAACGAAATTTGCATATTAATTTTACTTTTTTTGGCTAAATGGCTTTCTCGAAATTTTGTTCTGGCGTAACTTAAGAATTAATTTGCGTAAAGAACTTCTATATTCGTATGTTTTTATTACACATATTAGGGAGTTCGCCCCCTAGTCAATTCCTCGCCCTTTACGCTAAAGTTCAAATTTTGTTCAAATCACAAACCCCTGAATCCCAAAGGCCGGTTAATAAGAATAGATGGCTCTTTTGAAAGTGCTAGAAAACAATTTAGCGTAAAGGGCGAAGTATTGACTTGGGAACGAACTCCCCTCATATACGTAATAATTTCTGTTCGTTTTAGGTTTTAATGTTGCTCCTTACTTTCAGTTGAAAAAAACTTTTTTTTTTTTATTTAATTTCTGTTCGTTTTTTAAATAATGCTGGGAAATCCGGCATCCCCTTCATAGAAATTTCCCTTCCCCCAAGGAAACATCCTCCATGAAAAGATCCTCCCCCATAAACCACTCCTCCGACCCCCCCCTCCTACCAGAAAAAATCCCTCCTTAAAACGTCTGTATACTTCCCATCAACCAATACTATAGGTAAACAATGGGCAAAGTTCATAACTTGCAGCCCTTCCCCCGGGAACTGTGGGGGATTAAGTCTTCCTCAAAGACATTTATTAGATTTTTCGACTATGCTGAACAAAATGGATATCTCAAAATTTTGATTGGATGACTTCGGGAAAAAAATGAGCGTGGGAGGGGGGGAATTTGCCCTCCAGTTTTTCGGTCAGTTAAAAAAGCCACTAGAACTTTTAATTTCACTGCTGGATCGATATGATCACCCCCTAAAAAAAAAAAAAAAAAAAAAATAAAATAAACACGCATCCGTGATCTTTCTTCTGGCAAAAAATACAAAATTCCACATTTTTCCAGATAGGAGCTTGAAACAGTAGGGTTCTCTGATACGCTGAACCTGATGGTGTGAGTTTCATTAAAGTTCGATGACTTTTAGGGGGTTGATTCCCCTTTTTTCGAAAATAAGGCACATTTTCTCAGGCACTTAACTTTTGATGAGTAATACTAAACTTGATGAAACTTACATATTTGAAATCAGCATAAAAATCTGATTCTTTTGATTTATCTATTGGTATCAAAATTTTGTTTTTTAGAGTTTCTGTTACTATTGAGCCGGGTCGCTCCTTACTTACAGTTCGTTACCACGAACTGTTTGATTAAAAATAACTGAAATAGGTGATGGGAATACTACATAGAATATATCTAATTGATTGGTGTCAGTTATAACTAGTTAGATTGCACAGGGGTTAAAATTTGTAGTCAGAGGGAAATTCTGAACTTTTGTGAGATTTTTCTTACAGGAAAGGTTTGCATGTGCTTTAGTAAGTCCCACTGATTTTGATTCTTTTTATTAATATAATTGTTATCCCTAACATAGATTATGGATCACTGTTTGAAATCTAGACGTATTACACCGAAAGAAAGCAACAAAAAGCTAGGAAAACTCGCAAGTATGACAAAGAATGTCTCAAATTTGGATTATCGTGAACTGGAAATGAAATGAAGCCCTTTGGATTGAAAATCTAGTGAGAAAAAGCGTGAAATCATCTAGCTTAAAGCGCTATTTTGAGACAGACTATTATAAATGCAAATACAAATTCATAGGTTTTTTGAAAATAAACTGACATTATTTACTTTTGAAAAATATTGCAGGGTGTGACAAGAGGTTACACTGAAAAAATATTAGGACCTTCGTATCGTGTCTCACAGTTAATTGTGAAACGCTGTACAGCAGAAAACCTTTGGCGATATTTTAATCAAGCCTCAAGCCCGCGGCCAAGCTAATGGCCCAAGTAATGATAGGAGATAGATTGATATGAACTTTTCGACACGTTTTACTCTTACATAATACGACTTAACGACGAATCATGAATATTTTTAATAATATAAAACAGGTGTTATAAACTGATGTTCTTCAAAGTCGTTATTACGCATTGGAAGTCGACGAATCCCCCAACATCGCGAATTAGGCGATTCTTCTGATGTTCGTTAGATATGAAAAAAAAAGTTGCGATGACTTTTTATTTCACCAGCCTTTAATAGGTCAGAAAAACAGGAAAAACATATCTTTTAGTATTTTCGATAAATATATGCAAGACAGCAACAAAATGGATTGGAAAAGATGTTGGAGTACGCAATGATGGAACAAAGCTTATAGGCTGGAATTACCAAAAAACTCATTGCAAGGATTAAAACGTAGCTCCAATTTAATATCCACACATTGTTGCATACAGAAAAAGTTTTGGCAACACGAAAGATGGCCGCCGATCTACAGACTTCCAGATAAATGTTCATAGCCCCTTCATGCCTATTACACGCGGCTCAGTCCCCCAGTCAGCGTCGCACATGCGCCTAACTTTCACAAGCGAAAAAATTTGAACAAGTTCTACCCAGATTCGTTTTTATATCGATGTCTATTGTCTATCTCGAGGATAAAACTCTAACTCGATTTTTGGAACTTTCACATCTTCTTACTGATTTAAGTTGAGAATTTGTTAGCATGTACTTTAAGTTACCTCAACTTATCGTTAGAAAGGAAAGAAATGTCATTGTTTCATGTTCAAGATAAAGTGAACACAGCCATTCCAAAACTAAGTTTACGGCAAAAGAGAGCTGGTAATGAAGAAGTAGACTCGTATTCCTCTCTTCACGAGTTTGAAAAAGTTTGACTACTAAAATCCATGCAGATACTTAGAAATGCAATGCTCTGAGATGGACAACACAGTTTCTGGAGAGTTTGCAAGTAAGCTTGAAAAATTATTCCCCTGATTCAAGCCAAAGAAAGAAAAAAAGAATATGTAAGAAAATCCGTTCAACAATGACCCAACATCTACACCAGAAGGTTAGTCATGTGCGGAAGAGCAATTCCGGAAATCGGCTTCAGACGGATTCTTTAAAAAGCAAGAAGAAGAAAACAAAAACCTTAAGACTGTACATTAAAAATCGCTTTTATTGCAAATACAACACAATTCAGAGATACAAAAATGCAAATTGCTTTTATTGCAAATACAGAAATTCAGAAATACATCTTGCCCTTTCAAACTTCATATCTATGAGAAGTTACTCTCTGTCAGCATTTAATTAAGCCGAACAAAAGAAATAGGCTATTGGACGTGAAACCGCATCTTAGCTCAAAATTAAGAACCAGAATACCAAAATATGACGATGTGTCACCTACTGCTACTACTACTATCAACTACCTGCAGCACCAAGCTGCCCGAGGGAAACACAGCTGCCTCCTCCATCCCAAAGCTTACCTTTTTAGCTTTTCCCATGAAGTTACAATTTCCTTTAAATCCCTCCTTACAACCTCTTCCCATCTCTTTCGGTACCCCATCTCGGCACAAGCAATTTCATTCTAATCAATAATTCAAATAAAATGTTATTCATCATATAACTTTTATTCATGCGTTATTATTTGTTTTAACTATTACTCTGTTTATCTAGCCAGAAAAGATGAACAAATAAATTTGATTGTTATTAAAATATATTCAATTTTTCACAAGGGGCACTCAGCGTTACTAGAAAGGACTCAGCGTTACTAGAAAGGACTAGAAAGCGTTACTAGAAAGGATGCACAAAATATCAAAATTTTGGGAAACACGGTTTTAGTGTATAATAATGAGCAATATCCATAGACGTATTATTAAAAATTATAGACGTATATATTTAAAATTATAAATCTATGGCAATATCCAAACGTTGAAGGCCCTTAATTTCGTTTTATACAGCTTAAACAGGCCACGGGGCAGTGAACTGGGACACAATAAACTCTCTATATTCAAAAGTACATCATTCTAAGGCTGTTAAAGATATTTCCCTGGGATATGAGTATTTTTCAACAGATTTCCTTTTTCTCAGAAGATATGATTCATTAAAGTTAAAAGACCTGAAGCCGCCTACCATTACATGACGAAGAAAAAAATATTGAGAAAACAATGGGCCTATGGCCGGTACGAAGAAAAAAAGAAAATAAATAATATAGTACATATCAATTAAAAGAGAAAAAGGAGAAAAATATAAAATCAAAAAGAAATTAAAAAATATCACTGTATTCTTGCTCTTATTGATTTTAGATGATTTCCTCTTCTCTTTTAGTTATTATGTTTTGGATTATTTCTGTCTCAACGCTGAAGGCACCTAGACTGACAGAGGAAAAATATTAGCGTTATTGTTTTCTTTTCTTTTTCTTCCTACTGGTCATAAACCAGTTGTTTCCCCTAAATTTCTTAATTCTTCTTTTCATCAAGATGATGTTATGCAAGATTATGTCAAGGCATGCAACCAGCAGGGTATATTGATATAATTTGGGCCTCAAATACAACTTCCATCATTTAAATGTGAAAGTAGGAACAAAGTACAACTTGTTCGAGACTTAAAAATAGCCATGTTAAAAGCACAGTCTGTATTAATTGGTCTACGCAAAAAGAGTATTTTTTGGTACTTATGTATTATACCAAACACACTCAAGAAGTGAAGTTAGGTTAACCATAATGAAATATACCAGAACATGATGAAAAAATAATACTTTAGTTTATATAATATTATAATTTGGGCTATATATTTGCACATTAGGGGCTGGGGGCATAGTAACCTAACCTTACATAATATGGGCCATATATTTGCACATTAGGAATGCGGGTAAAGTAGCCTAATCTTACTCCCCTCCCCCCTAATGTGCAAATATATAGCCCGAATCATACAAGTCGAATGCATTCTGGCATCCATCATTTGTCTTTGTGGCTATCAAACCGGTTTTCTGAAATCTTACATTCAGCATACTTCTTAACTGTGTTTGGTATAATACATAAGTACCTATTTTAAGATGTAGTCGACTTCCCAAGGGGAATTTCGTTTAATAGCGGAGACAGTGAACTGTTTCTAGCTTTGCTTAAACCAACTCGACTGTCCTCCAACAAAACCTAGCTTCTACACAAAAATGTGAGTTAAGGATGAATCATCCCTCATTTCGTCAGGACGAGTCCAATGAAGCAGTCAGAATTGTTCCATCTGCTTTCTCAAATACGACCTGAAATACGACCAAAACATAGATTTCACGAGTTTTCCACAGCCAAAGACTGGCAAAGACTAGAAGAAAATGGCCTTTAGAAATCCCACCGACGATATAATGTATCTTCATTAATTTCTACTGTTCCAAGAATAAATAAAAATTCCCAAATTTTTTCAGAAACTTGAAACATAAAGATACAGAAAGATGTAATGAGTTTAATAATAAAACAACAACCATTGAGAATTAAAAAAATACACTTTAGCTCAGCTTATCTATTGTACAATTTCCTGACAAAAAACCAAGGCAGCGGGGCTTATGCCCTTGTCCCCAATTTTGAGATTTCTGTGATTTTTCCTATAATTTATTATATTTTCCATATGACTCACAGGTTAGTATAATTTCAAACATTTTACTCCCACCTCCTACACAATGTTTTTTTAGCTCAAACATCCAGTTCCATTGTAAATCATACTGATCTACACTATAAACTTCGATGAGCATCTAGCCACTTTCTGAAATAACGAAATATTTTATAAGTTCTTTAACATTGCAGCAGCAGGAGCATACTCGATCAGGAATAGCAGAAATGGCGAAAAACCTATTTCTAGGTCCAAAGAGAAAATAAATTACTAAGATAGGCAATATCCATGAACTGCATCAGTTCGGTTGCCGCTATGTGCGCGCGAAATTGTCTGTTATAAAAAAACCTATCCATTAATTTACATGGCTGATTTTGCTGTGCAGAAGAACAAAACTGATTGTTCAATAAAGATTGATTTGTTTCGTTTCATAAATTGCTCGATATGGCAACTGGAATTGCTTTATTTTGCAACTAAATTACAGGGACAAATATTATTCCTTAATGAACAGGTATGCAAATCTAGACTCTAGAGTAATTCAATACAAGCTCATGCCCAAATCCTTCAAGATGTTATTACTGTGTTCGAATCCCATTCGACAGCAAAGGGTCGGCAACCAAAACTTCAGAGCTATAAAATGGCAGGTGAAGGTGACAAAAATAAACGGCTTCAAACTCTTTCCAGAGAATAACCACACACCTTTCACAAAAAGTGTATGGGTGTTCATCAATCATTTTATATCTTAGAAAGCAATTTTTAGTCAATTAGGTGTAATATTTGGGGGGACCGGAGCCACCCCAGAAATGCCACTTTAGTAGGCTGAGCCTCCACTTCAGAAACTCCATACGTAAAGATGTTCGTTCACGTTTCATTTGCTTGAATCTAATTAAATCCAAAAACCGAGCATCAGGCCCCGGAAAAACGTATACCATGCGAACTTGTTGTCTCAGGATAGTATTTAATTGTATTAATTAAAAAAACTTTTTCCAAAAAATAAGTTTTTCAAAAAAAAGTAAAGAACTCCATTAAACAAAAAAATGAGCAAAAATAAAATCAAATAATATACCAAGCGTGAAACTACCACAAATCAGCATCGATAAATAAATGAAACCCAAAACAAACAGAAATTACAATAATTAACCGAGTCATACTCAAAACAAGCAGAAATTAACATAAGTTGGGCGCAAAAAACCCCCATGCCTTCCCAAGGCCAGAACAAAATTTGCACTTTACTGAAAAAATATAATCCTTGTTAGTTTCTTTTCTTCGCTGACTAATATGCTTAAGTCAAGCGTGTCGTCTCGCCTGAGCTGAGGCCGGGGGTTTTATATAAACTGACAGGGTCATTTGTTTTTCAAACTAATCATCCAAAGTCACGTGGTCACCACTAACCCTGTAGTGCCAGCATGCCCCTTGGAGTCAACATTTTAACATCAAATAAACCAATTTCTCACTACCAAAGTCATAGTAGTCTATTCCTGTGCCGAAGGCTGCCAGTCAAAGTGTTTTAGTTGAAAAGAATTTGGATTCATCCTCATTGTGGCTTCTACTGTGCACAACCCATAATGACAACACTCCTCTCGTTCCGCCAAAAAGGAGCTCAGTTACCATTACCCAGTTGGGTGACAAGTAAAAGGGTGATCCACAAGAGGCATAGCCCTGGGCCATGTATACTTGATGAGATCACTTGCACTCTTTGTACCATGGATTCCCTAACCCATAGCCAAAAGAGGCAAATGAGATCAGCATAACGAGACCGATACCTCTCACCAAATCCTCTCAACATCAACAGTTGACACAAAACTTGACGAGATCGCTTACATTCTCTATAGGTTGTAATCAACAACAAATAGTAGCAAGAAGCCTCGCAGTGATGGTAAACAATACCGTATAATAGCAACATCCGTCTCTCAGCCAGACGTAGTCCAAAAACAAAAACATTGTGCCCACATCGTTCTTTACTTGGGCAGCGCTAGCGCGCTGCCTATGAAAGGCTACGAGACCATTCACATTTGGCCCTAAGCAACACGGGGGAAGGGGGTCACATGTCACATGTGTATACGCACGAGATGAATTTTATCTACACGAAGGGGAAATTGAATGTTATTCAATAGCAACAAAACACTTTTTCAAACCGTTTCCTGTAATTAGGCCGAGTGATAAAAGACAAAGAAAAAGACTACAAAATCGATTCATTGGACTATTTCAATGCCCCTTTTCAGTTTTTTTTTTCTCGACAACACGTTCTATAGCCTGATTACATCAATTTCTAGGAGCTTTCTTTTGAGAGGATAAAAGGTGATTTTTACCCATAAAAGAAAAGAAATGTCACCCGTCTAACCTCTGCACCTAATTTGGAATGCAATTCATAAAAGAAGGATTTTAGAGTTTCCCAACCCACTAAGCTCTTCAAACAAAAAAAGTAATTTTAAATAATCCTCATAAATTTGCTTCAACACTGAATAAAAAAAAAAAAAAAAAATGACGATAATCGTAGCTTACTATCTGGTGATGCTATATGGAAAGCTATACTCTTTGCAAAAGTAATCACTAGAAAGCCATCCAGCGTCGATAACACTAATATTAATTTCCTAATTTTTTTTTTTTTTTTTACAGAATTTGGTTATTGCCTTTTTGCACCCATGACTGAATTCAAAGAAAAAAAGAAAACTACTGAAAGAGCTAGAAGAAGACAACTAAAGAGAAAATTGATGTAAAAAAAAACTTAGAAAAGAAGAAACTCGCTCATAAGAAACAAGAAGGCTTTGTTTTATGCCGTAGAAAATATCCAAAAGAGCTTTATGACACTACTGCTAAAAAAAATCCTATTTTGTTTTGTGTTTTCCACGATATGCTAGTTTTTTTGCCTAATCCTACAAACTTGGGGAAATATAATCGGCCGATATATTCACACTAGTTTCATTGAAATATATTGTATAGGATGCAAAGCAATAATTTTTGTTCATTTTCAGTTTCAACTTCACTCTTTACTTCCATCCGAAAAAATATTCTTTTTAATTTTTGTTTGTTTACATAAATATGTATATATATATATATATATATATATATATATATATATATATATATATATATATATATATATATACTATATATATATATATATATATATATATATATATATACATATATATATATATATATATATATAATATATATATATATATAATATATAGGCCTATAATACTATATACTATCTTTATATGTGAGTAATAATTGTGCATATATATACTTCTTCTATTTCTCGAAAATGGCTCCATTTTTTTTTTCGGGAAAACTAGTATCTAAGGATATTTTCGCATAAAAAAGCGATCAAGATAGCTCACAAGTCTGAAAAAAAATCGTTAAGAACCTGAATTTTGGTTTTTGCAAATGAAGTCATGTACTATGTTAGTACATCATATAAGCATTTCTTATGACATCAAATATGACATCATATAAGTATTTTCTTATATGATGTTACGCATACCATAAATAAGATTGTTGAGTATCCAACGCAACAGTTATTTATATAATATACTGTCTGTTAAAAGGCCCAAAACACGAAAATTTGCAGTTGCAGTTACTATAAATGATGATTCTTTGGAACCAACACCTGAACTAACGTGTCAAAAATGAAAATGAAGAGCAAAGAGACAGGCGGTTGGAATGTATGCGAAAACGACAATTAGAGCGTGTTAAAAATGAAAATGAAGAGCAAAGACACACGCAGTTAGAAGACATACGACATCGAACAAGTGAGATAGAGAGGGAGATAAGAGATAAGATTTACTCTTTATTAAATACACATACAATAATACATGTTATTATTCCCCCAGAGACTCATTGGCTTGTAAAGAAGGGGGAAGACAAATGAGTTACTTGCTCAGATATGAAAAACAAAAGAAAATTTAAATTGATCACTTACTCAAAGACAGAAAAGCAAAAGAAGAAGAAAAAAAATACAGATAAAATAAAACTATAGAGAAAATAGAATAAATAAACTAAATTAATCAAATAGATTAAATAGACTCAAAAAATAATAATAATAATAATAAAAAAAAGATAAAAATAACTTTTACGAAGCCAAAGAATTTTTAACAATTTTTTTAAACGAACCGAATGAGTGGCATCTTCGAGCTGATTCAGGCATCTTATTCCAAACAATATGACAAGCCAATAAAGGATTAAAATCTGACCTTATGCAAGGAGTAAATGGAACTTGAACAGGATTTGTCTTATTGCAAAGATTATAATTATTATGATCAGAGGTAAAAGATAGTTGAACCCTCAGGGGGCCAGGGGAGGTCACCATGAAGCGGAGAAAAAAAGTAAAACATGCACATGAAAGAATGTATAGTAACTCAAGATCATGCAATGGGATAACTAATAAACGATTAGTTTCCTGAATGAGGTGTCTAGCTTTATTGTAAACCTTAGAAAGTGGTTTTAACAGCGAAGGAAAGGTTGACACCCACACTATTGGGCAGTAAGAAACGTAAGATTGGATCAAGCAGTGAAAAATGATTTTCAAAATTGATCCAGGAAAAGTATGTCTAGGTTTCCTTAAAATACCGGGACTCCTGCATATCTTTATTTTAATAAAATCAATGTGACGTTTCAAAGATAGGTTTTCATCAATAAGAATCCCCAAAAAACGAACATATCGATCTTTAGATCTATGAATTATCCCATTTGGCTGGTGAATTTCTGATAACTGGGGATAAACCTGAGAAAACCACGCGAAAAAAAAAAAAATTGACTTAGAAAAATTAAGGGTAAGATAATTAGCATCAAGCCACAAAATTACCCTCCCAAACAAATTTTCCAAATTTAATCGAAGCTCTGATTCGCAGTTTCCCGAAGTGCCAAGTGTGCTGTCATCAGCAAAACAAACAAGGACATCAGAAGAAGGCGAACTATAGTTGCCACTATGGGCAAGTGAAGGCTTAGGATGACAAAGTCTACAGCAATTAATGAGTTTATGCTTTTTTACAACATAAAAAGGATCATTTACATAAATCAAAATAGCACAGACCCTAAAACTGATCACTGGGGACGCCAAAATTCACTTGTGAGGGTGACCGGAAAAGTGGATCAACAGAAATTAACCTATCCTTCAAATAAGACTGAAACCAAGAAAATACATTTCCCCTTATGCCAAAATGAGACATCTTTGATAGAAGAATTTTATGGGTTAAGGAATTTTATGGGTTAAGGAATATAGCAGCCGGAATCAATCCCGAATCTAACGCAGAATGAATAAAATTCAAAAGGGTCATACAGGCATGTTCAGTAGAGTGCTTCATTCGGAAACCAAATTGAAAATCATGAAGAAAATTTTCAGATTTTAGGAAAGTAAGGAGACGAGAAAAAAATAGCCTTTTCAAAGATTTTACTAAATACTGATAAAACTGAAATAGGTCGATAATTTGCTGGATCATTTCTTGATCCACCCTTATACAAAACAATAATCCGAGCACGCTTGAGAGCATCCAAAAAACTCCACATTCAAATGAAAGATTAACAAGTTTTGGTAGAGGCAAAACTATTGAAGAAAGAATAGATTTAACTACCTTAGTAGGGATAGAGTCTGGCCCAGATGAGGACGATTTTTTCAAGCCATTAACAATTTTAGTAATTCCACTTACTGTTACTAGAAACATAGACTTAAAACAAGACGGGTCGAGGTAAGAACTAAAGTCCGGCTTAGGCCGAGGCAAGTAACTGTAGAAGTAATATTCTTATCAATATTAGCGAAGAATGAAGTGAATGCCTCTTGGACATTAAGCTCACCCTCCACAGCTTTATCACCAATGACCAGACTCATAGGTAAAGAGCTAGATTGAGAACAGGGTTTAAGTACAGAATTGATTACCTTCCAAGTTTTACGAATATCATTGCCACACGCAGCAAAATTATTTAGATAATAGAGAAATTTGGCTTTCCTACACAAGGAATTATATATATATATATATATATATATATATATATATATATATATATATATATATATATATATATATATATATATATATATATATATATATATATATATATATATATATTCCGGTAGATCTTGAATTGACAAAGACGAATAGCACTTGCTGAAAGTGTAGCGCATTTATAAGCTCTCCGAGATTATATTTCCTTCTCCAGCTTTTGAGAAGTCGGGATGTCATCCATGGCTTTAGAGGAACAATCCTTTTAGACCTATGATTAGAAGGTGGTACTTTACAAATGCTAAGAAGAGCCTCTTTTATGGTTCCATAAAAGGACTCAAATAAACAAGAAAAATCCTTATCAAGCAAGCTCCACGAATTTTCCGCTAATTTAGACCCAAGAAGAGATAACTCTTTCTCGCCAAACCTAATAGTATAGGAATCAAACACCTAAGCCCGGTTACTCCTCCCGTGTTTAGAGCTGAATCGAGAATATATTGGAAAATGATCGGAGATATCACTAACTAAAATTGAGTTTTCCTTCAAATTAAGCGTAGAGAAGATATTGTCAATCAAAGAAGCTGTAACATTAGTTACTCGTTTGGGGATGGATGTAGATGGTAGAGTTCCTGCGGCAAGCATGGTTGAAAGAAAATCAACTGAAGCCGAAGAGTTTGAATCCATCAAATTTATATTAAAGTCACCCATTATGATTAACTGACACGGACGTTCCAGTAGTATGTTAAGTATTTCCTCAAGATTCCCAAGAAACAACGGAACAACACCACTAGGAGAACGATAAATATTGCCGATGATTAGATCAATGCCATTAGATCTAATATCTATAAATTGTGACTCGGAAATACCTTCAAAATTCCCTGATAAGTCATCACACAAGCAATAATGCAAATTGCAAGATATATACATCACAAGACCTCCTTTAGCCATCTTGCAGCGGTTTATACGTTCCATTTTGTAACCATGGATATCCATTAGCATTTCATTGCCAGAATTCAAAAACTTCTCACATAAACCCACAACATCAGGCTGTCCATCCGAAACAATTTGTCTTAAATTATCCATTGACGAGGAGAGACCCTGAATGTTAAGCTGAAGTGCTGTCAGAGAATAATTTCCTTTGGTAACCTCCTTCCCCCCAAATCCGAAACATATTTACTATTACATAGAGGGTTTATATTGATCGGATTTTGATTGGCCTGACCCACAGAATTGTTTACGATACTAATTACATCAAAAGGATTATTTTCAAGCTCGCAAAGGCGACTCTCATGGCTTAAAATATTCACAAAAGCAGGTTTTACTTGGAGTCCATTTAAGTCACCAGATGAACCAAAAAGAAATCTTTACTTAAATCAATTGCAAAAGAAAAACCTGTCAAAGGATTACAAACACATAAATAACTAATTGCACAGCAGGTATTATTGGAATGAACCATTAGCACGGAAAGAGAAACAAAAATGAAAAAAAAAAAAATAAATAAAAATAAAGTAAAAAAATGAAAATTAATCACCTGAGGAAGGCATTTACAAATTTTAAAAAATACTAACAAGTCACATACTAATGCACTCATGCAAATAGTTTATTTTACGTATACGAGTTTCACCCGGAACTTTGGCTAGAACTTGTCCATGATCAGACCAAACACTTCTTGGGCCAAAGGTGCTGGGAGCCGCGTTTAATAGATCGCGACGCTTTTTAATTAGGTTTTCAGACACAAATACACCTGACTTAACCAACTTACTTTTTGCTGCAAACACTTTTCGAGCAATGTCCAAGTTTGAAAATTTTACCAGGATGGGGGCAATTTTCACATTCTCAGTTTGAGTAGCAGGCCTACGGAATCGATTAGCCTTTAAGAGGTCCATTTTTTTGAAATCTCGCAGGCCCATTATTTGTGTTATCACTTCATTAGATTATCCATCAATTCCACATTGGGGTTTGGTTTCACACCGTAGAAAATATGGTGTCAAGTAAGGTATCCTACTCAAGTTGGTCAACCCTGTCTTCTAGTTTAGAAATTTTATTTTCAAGCAAGTTCACAGCATTATAAATTCTTTGAAGGGTTGTTTCAATTTTTTCAAATTTAGCATTATATTCAAGGGAAACAGAAGTATAAACTTCGTTCACAATATCTTCACTGATAATTTCAGAAGCTCGGCGATCTTTCATTGTGTCTGATACGACACGAGAAATGTCATTCATTAGGTTGGACTTAGTGTTCATTAGTTTCTCTTGAGTTTCATTTATTATTTCCTTTAAAGTTGATGCTGCTGCGGAAGTCGGAGTTGACGGCGCTAGGCTGGATTTTACTTCAGTTTTAGTGGGCAGATACAAGTAGGTTTTACTCTTAGTCTTGAAAATATCAGGGAATAGGCGCTGCTCTTCAAAAGCCTTATTTACATCTTAATCTGTCCTTGTACAAGCTTCTTTAAAGGGCTCATTCCAGTTGCGGATATGAGCTTCAGCTATATTATGCTCAGAGTGGGTACCGTAGCAAAAGACTAGATATCTAGCTTGATTTGTCTGGTCTTTGGTGGTTTTAATAACTACTGATGGCCATAACGGATATCCCTGAAATGAAGCTAGGAAAAGATCGAACTGTTTGTATTTTGCCATTTTACAATCTGCAGTCACGAGGGGGGGGGGGCACTTCAGGTAACAAACTTCAACAACTAAATGTTTCAATCTTCCACCCGAAAGTACTCACGTTTGTAATATGTGCTTGGTTCCTTACACAAGTTCAACAAATTTCAGCAAGGACTATATCCGATTCAATTGACAACTTGTTTAGCACTTCACTCTTTGAACTCTGACAGTGAACTGAGTGAAGGAGTGAAGGAGTCAAAAATGATAATGAAGTGAAGGAGTCAAAAGTGAAAATGAAGAGCAGCGAGTCAATGAAAATCAACCTGGACAGCGAGAACCAAAACGTGTCAAAATTGAAAATGATAGCAATGATGATTGCGTTTGGGATTTTGACATCGATAAGGTCATCAATGCCTACCATACCTACGTTAAAATAACAAAGGTTCGGCAATATGTATTTCATAATGACGAAAGATAAGCCGAGGTGTAACGAAGCAAACAAATTGATAATGATAGCGATGATAACTGAGTTTTGGATTTTGACATGGACTGGATAAATTGTTGGAAGAAAAAGAAGATTTATGCCACCACCTGAACAATTAAAACAAACAAATGTTCGGCGATATGTCTCATAATGACAAAGACAAGCCAAGGCAAAGGAAGAAGTTTTTGTCCCACCACCTGAACAATTAAAATAAACACAGGTTCGGCGATATCTCTTTCGTAATGACAAAAGACAAGCCAAGGGAAAATAAGAAGTTTTTTCCCACCACCTAAAAAACTAAAAGAAACAAAGGTGGTCGTGAAGGCCTTCCATATCTTGTAAAATTAAAACCTGAACTAGTAAATCGTTGGAAGAAAAAGAAATTTTTGCCCACCACCTGAACAATTGAAAGAAACAAAGATTCGGCGATATGTCTTTAATAATGACAAAACAAGCCAAGGCAAAAGTTAAAGGTCCAATAAAAAAAATGTAATAATATAAATGCACCACTTCTAATTTAAGGTCCATTTGGACGTCATGACATCAAGAAAAGGCTCGAATTGTCTACATTTAGAAGACAAGCGACAGTGAGAATCAATATATATATATATATATATATATATATATATATATATATATATATATTATATATATATATATATATATATATATATATATATATATATATATATATATATATATATATATATATATATATATATATATATATAATAAGCTTAGATATCGCTATTTGTAGCAACTTGAGAGATAAGAGTGAACAGCACGATAATAGTTTCTCTACAGAAAATTGGGGTAGTTAAACCGATTTTATTGTTGTGATAGGGGTGTCTGAAGCAGACGTAGGACGAAAAATTATAGGCATTCTTCCGCCATCCAATATTTAATTAACCAGGTAGCTACCATTTTTCTGTTAGCTGTTATGTAAGTATTTTTGTTACCGATTTTCGGTCTCCCCAGACTTGAATTAATAGGAAATGACCTTTCAATTACATATTTTTTTCAATTATGTTTTATATTACTATAATACCGCAAATGATATTTTTACCCTTTGTGGAAATCGGGTACTAACTGGAATTTTTCAATTCTGACGTCATTTCGGTCTCCCAACACCTGAATTCGGACTCGATTCAATAGGAAACGAACTTTTAATCGAGAAAATATTACAGAAATTTAGATTCGAGATTCCCCCTCCTTTTCCCGAAAAAAGGTATTCCTGTATAACCGATTTTGGATATGTTATATTAAGCGAATTTTTCTGAACATGCTGGTGCAAAAACATTTCTGTTACTCGAATGCTGGCTCAAAACCGTATTTCTACTGGACTATCACTAAAGTTCCACAATACCAATATCTAGCATACGGGTACTGCAGACTGTAATTTTGCGCACTCCTGGAAAATTCTTGATTCTAAATAAAAAGAGGTTTCTAAATGTCTCGAAAAGAGATTGGAATCTAAGTGGTCAGAGTACTAGGCATGCGTCAGGAAGGGAAAAAATAATCGTATCAGCTGTTATTTCTGTTACTTAAATACAGAAGCAGAACAATGATTTTTTTTATTATTTAAACACCGTATATAAAGCACGAATAACGAGGAAAAAACTGCCAATAGCCTATTATATGTAAAAAGCCACAAGAGACTATTTTTTCTTTTTAACAACCACAGGTGTCACTGGCTTTCCTTAACGATCATGTAAATTTTATAATAAGAAAAAGCTGATTCTCAAATAAAAAACAATATTTTAGTACATTTGTTACATCGACGACTAATTTCAGTATAATTAAGTATAGATTAGCGGTTAAGAAGAAAAAACATATCCAAATTATTTATTTCGTGTTAATTTGCGTCTGACTTCTGCTTTTGGTCTTAAACTTCCCATAAATTTTTGAAATCCTAATTATAGCCATTGAAATTCAAGGGGTATCTGTTATCATTACGAATGCACTGTGGCGACATGACTGTTAAAGGATTACTGAATCAGCGACAAACAAAGAGGCTGTGTTCTGTTTGTGCAGCATGGTTGCAGCGGTAGCTGCAACAAGTAAAGAGCGAACCACAGCCCATAGTAACTAAAAGTTAGAAAATGCATTTGAAAAAAACTGCCAAGTAAAAAAAAAAATAATACCATCTGACACTGATTCAGGAATGGTAGCTATTATTTCGGTTCGTAATAAAAGTAAATGTTTATTGCAAATTGATATTTATGGTGATTTCAAAAAAAGCCTGAAACCCCTCGAAAATGACGTCAGATCAAAATGAAAAGTGTACCATTAGAACCGGCATGTTCGAAAACCTGACACAGGGAAATTACAGCCCCCCTCCTTGAACAAAAAGGGAAAATCGCTTCTAGCGTTCTACCGTTTTTCTTTTATTCTTTTTTTCACCAGGCCTAGTGGGTTACCAGAACATCATAGATAGATGTTTAATGGCTCATTTAAACGAAAATTTAATTTGCTAGTGCCTTTTTAAAGTTGCCGAAAATATTGGAGGGCAACTAGCGCCCCCCTAAATGAAAAGTGTTATCATTGGAATCATCATGGTCGAAAACCATGTATGGTTTTGTATGTTGTTCAAGGAGGGCTGTGAGTGGGTTGTCATCCTCAAAGACCTAATTTCCAGAACTTTCAACTACGTTAAACAAAACGGATATCTCAAAATTTTGATTGGATGTGTTTGGCAAATGGTCGGATTGAGAGGGGGGTTAGTAGACTAACCCTTCAATCACTTTCGACTATTAAAAAGGGCACTAGCCCTTTTCAATTTCCAATCAAATGAGCCCTTTTGAAGTTTTCTACGACAAATTTATTTTATAAAAGCCTTATATGCCCCCAGGGCATAACTTAAAACCTTTACCCTGAGGGTTGTGGGGAAGGAGGGTTGTCATCCTCAAAGACCTAATTTCCAGAACTTTCAACTACGTTGAACAAATGTATATCTCAGAACTTTGATTGGATGTGTTTGGGAAAATGGTGGGCGTGAGAGGGGTTTAGTTGCTCTTCAATCACTTTCGACTATTAGAAAGGGCTTTACCCGTTTCAATTCCAAATGGAGTGAGCCCTTTTTGAAGTTTCTACGACAACTCTTTCTATTCGAATGCAACCTTTTTCAAGATTCTACGATAAAGCTTTCAATAAAAACGGTATATGCGCCCAGAGCATAAATTGAAACCCTTGCCGTGAGGGCTCTGAGGGAGAGGGGTTGTCATCCTCAAAGACCAAATTTCCAGAACTTACAACTAAGTTGAACAAAATGGCTATCTCAAATTTTGATTGGATGTGTTTGGATAAATGGTGGGCATGAGAGGGGGGTTAGTTGCCCTCCAATTACTTTCGACTATTACGAAGGGCACTAGCCAATTCAATTTCCAATCAAATGAGCCCTTTTTGAAGTTTCTACGACAACGCTTTCTATGCCCTTGCCCTGAGGAATGTGGGGGAGGGGGGGTTGTCATCCTCAAAGACTTAATTTCCAGAACTTTCAACTACGTTGAACGAAATGGTCATCTCAAAATTTTGATTGGATGTGTTTGGGGAGAAGGTGGGCGTGAGAGGGGGTTTAGTTGCCCTCCAACCACTTTCAACTATTGAAAAGGGCACTAGCCTTTTCAATTTCCAAATCGAATGAACCTTCTTTGAAGTTTCTACGATAACGCTTTCTACAAAAACCTTATATACCCCCAGGGCATAACTTATAGCCCTTGCCCTGAGGGCTGTGGGGGAGTGTCCTCCTCAAAAACATAATTTCTATCAGGAAATCAACTACCCTGAACAAAATGGCTATCTAAAAAAATTTTGATTGGATGTGTTTCGGGAAATGGTGGGTGCGGAAGGGGGTTAGTTACCTTCCGATCACTTTCGACTATTAAAAAAGGCACAAGCCACTCCAATTTCCAATTGAATGAGCCCTTTTCGAAGTTTCTACGACAACTTCTTCAATACAAAGTGCCCTGGTCTAAAGGAAAAAAAAAAATAATATATTGTGCCAACATCGTTCTTACATGCCCCCAGGGCATAACTTACAACCTTGTCCTAAGGGCTGGGGGAGTGTCCTCCTCAAAAACATAATTTCTATCTGGAAATCAACTACGCTGAACAAAATGGATATAAAAAAATTTTTATTGGATGTGTTTGGGGAAATGATGGACGTGGAAGGGGTGTTAATTGCCTTCCAATCACTTTCGACTATTAAAAAGGGCACTAGCTGTTCCAATTTCTAATCGAACGAGCCCTTTTCCAAGTTTCTACGGCAACTCCTTCGATACGAAGTGCCCTGGTATGGAAGAAAAAAAAAATAATACATTGTGCCAACATCGTTCTTTACTTAGGCAGCGCGATTGCGCTGATACTTCAGGCCTTTGTGGTCTGAGCCTCGACTCAGTTAAATTGGAATCGTCGCCAAACCAAAAAAGCTAATCACGTAATCACGATCAGGTTACCACTATGAACTCTGAAATTTTTCTCAGAAAGGAAACGGAAAACCACACACACAAATAACTTCCCGGCTTATGATAAGTAATTTCCCACCACTTAAAACTTATTATCTAACAAAATTTGTATTGAAGTATAAAGTATATTTCCAGGTTTCATATGGATGCCTGCTTATCAAAAAGGCTTATCTCGGTTTCAATGAATTATACATTAGACTCGCAAAGCTGCTAATGAGCCAGAGGGGCTACACAGTCTTCGTCACAGGCGTGTACAATTTTGCACCCCTGGCCCTACCTCTCCTGCCGCAAAACAAAGTTTGGCTTTAATCCCATACTACCGGTTCTACTTCCACCGCCCAAGAAGCACCGTGCCAGGCTACATCGTCCCCCAAATAACGCTTTGAATTAAATAATCGTAGACTACCAAAGATATATATATATATATATATATATATATATATATATATATATATATATATATATATATATATATATATATATATATATATATATATATAATATATATTATTATATATATATATATATATATATATATATATATATATATATATATATATATATATATATATATCTATATATATATATATATATATATATATATATATATATATATATATATATATATATATATATATATATATATATATATATATATATATATATATATATATATATATATATATATATATATATATATATATATATATGTATATATATATATTTATATATATATATATATATATATATATATATATATATATATATATATATATATATATATATATATATATATATATATATATATATATATATATATATATATATATCCGTTGATTTTGAATTGAAGTTATCAAGTATTTTGCAGTAGGTTGCATATGGTTGCATCAAGACATGGCTAATTGTAGACAGAGAAAAGCCAAGACAGATAGTTCAAGTAATTGAGTAATTGAGACAGATAGTTCATATATATATATATATATATATATATATATATATATATATATATATATATATATATATATATATATATATATATATATATATATATCTATATATATATATATATATATATATATACTATATATATATATATATATAAAATGACTTAATACTTGTAAACGTAATCAGGGGGCTTCGATTCGCAAAAATTTGAATATAGATTCAAAATTTTTTTCCGGTGTTGGGCCACGCAAGGGAGGAGAGACGTTCCTCTCATATTCGCAAAATTTTTAGTTAATTTAAAGAAAAGTGAGCCATTTCGTAGATTAGCAAAGATACATATTTTTCTATTACTCATATTAGAAATCTGAGCTCCGTAAACGATTGGTTAGGAATTCACTGTACTTTGATTGGTTCCAGAACTGTCACACGGTGTTGGGAGCGACAAGAAAGGTTATCTGCTTATTCAGATTCTATACTGGCTTATCTTTGTGTTCATTAATGTGTGGCATATATTTTCGTCTAACCAGCAGAAAACTGTTATACGTATTTAGAAAAATATTTTAAGGTTTCCTTCTAGCAATAGAACTTTCCACAAGCAATATGACAACAATTTTGTAATGAGGACATACTTGAAATCACTAACAATTTTTGAGGGTCACTTAATTTCACTTAGGAATCACTTATAGTCATTTACGGGGGGGCTCCCGCTACCTGTAGTACATCTCAGAGCGCCACGTGTGTCACACAGTTCCGCCACGCCTGGGAGTTCCGTCACCCGTGGTACAATTCCCGCAAAGTTTGCCACAGTTCCATCTTGCTTGGCAAACTTCTACCTCACTTGGTATGTGCCACCAGCTGTGCACAATTTTTGAAATTCGGCGATATCCGCGAATTTACTTATGCATTTAAGCCAAAGTAATAAGCCCACATTTTTTATACTATAAGACCAGATTTTATAGTAAGACCAGATTTTATAGTAAGACCAGATTTTTTTTATACTATTCAACAAACGATTTTTTTCTAGTTTGTTTAATTGAATAGATTTTCAAGGCTTTTAAATGTCTCAAATCTATCAATAGTTAGATTACCAATTCTTGGAGTATACAAAATCTCAGTTTCTTCTTCAAGATTTTCAAGTTTTTATTTTTCCCAGGTTTTCGACCAGTTATATTGGGTGTTAATTTTTAATTGATTAAGTTTTCAGTACTGAATTTTTTCTCGGTTGAGTTTACTATTGATCTTATTATGCAGCAATAAGTAATTACAAAAGATGCAAAATCACACAACGTGCAATCATTGTCAATGAATTTCAACTAAGACAATTTCAAAAAAAAGAAAAAAAGAAAAAGAGCGAATGATCCAGCTTCCACGAAAGAACTCAAGTCTTTTAAATGTGAAGGAGTTCAAAAAAGCGATGAATCACTTACTACTGTATATAACATCTGCTCCTAAACTACCAAAATGGAAAATAATTACAAATTTTTGAACAATTATATCCAATCATTTGTAAAGGTGGCGTAATAATTTATGAGCAAAACTGATTAGTCATCCAGCATGTTCGATAAGAAACACTAGAATATAAAGAGCAGGCCATTTTGTGCATAACTCAAGCAGCATTGGTAAGAGTCCAACAAGGAAAAGTTGGGTAAAAAAAAAGATAAAAACGTATTTACGAATATGTCATAGAAGATGAGCGGTTAAGTTACATCTTACTTAAAAATTATAAGCAATACATTCTTGTAATACCCGTTAATACTAATACTCAATTAAATGTTCAATTTAATTGTAAATAAAACTATATATTTAATACTGTATTATTAACAGTCGGCATAAACACACTGGTAGCTCCCCGGCGTAATTCAGCTTTCAGTGTATTTTAACTCAATTTGATTAGATAACTTAACAGGTCTACTTGTAATCAGGGGCTTCAATTCACGAAAATGTGGGAGGGACATTCACGAAAAATCTAAGGGGGACATTTTGCAGTTTTCTCGTTTTTTTTTCCAGTGAGAATACCAAAAAAGGGTTTTAAAAACTTAGGAGATGGAAAAATTGCCCCCCCTCCCATCCACGTGGATACGCCTGTTTGTAATATCATTAATGGTAAGCACGGAAGCTTTGATAACTCTCCAGACGGTTATGAGAACGATGTATTCTTCAGACTACAATGATGGGTATGTGACAGTATGTGATGTTTTACAAAATCCTTCTCTGCGCTATTTTTGCTTTTGAACAGCATCTTCAAACAAAAGAAACAAATCACATGAATGTACAATTTGGGCTTAAAAAGCGAGTTCGACTTCTTTTTTAAGATGAGAAAACGGTAAATAATTTAATTAAAGGAATAATACATTCCAGCAAAGAAATTGTTCCAGGCAGCTGAGCCTAAAATTTGTTAAAGGGCCAAAAAAAATCCCATATTCTGTTTTGCAGTATACCGCTTTTGACACTGTCGATCAAGATAAATGGCTAGTTAATATCACGTGAGGGCACCATCTATAGAAATAGTAAAAGCTCAGCTTGACAGGCAGGAAAAATGGCTCCTTTTCTAAGCCTTGGTTTCTTAGAGTAAACCAAGTTATAAGTATAGCATAAAAATCCAATACAACTAACAACTTTAAGGCCTTTTTTCGCTCAGTTTTTCAAATGTTTCTTTTACCCATTTCACCCGTACTCTGGATGTCAAACTGAAGAGTCTTGCTAAGGCGTTAGACAAAATCTAAATTTTTGATTCCTTATTTTTTTAGATTCTAACCAAGTTCAGCTATTTTATGGGTACTTTTGAAAATATATCTGTGAATTTTACAAGGTATAGAAAATACATAAAAACAATCCTCTAATAGCTTTTCTCTTTTTTCTTAATTTATATTTTAGCGACTTCAATTTTAATGCCTCTAGAAAAACTTAAACAACCTACGACAAAAATCATTTCGACGCAGCAAGAGCTATTGGCAAGGGATGAAGGGAGGGGGAAAGGATAAAAGGAAAGGGGAAGGGGAAGGGGAAAAGGATAATGCAGAGGCAATAGCCACACAAAAATAGAAACAATAGCCAACTATGGCAAGAAATCACAGTTTTCAGTTTCTTAGGTGGCAAAAGAAATTTGTTCTGCAAGGGTCTAGAATGGCTCTCGATTGATAGCAAAATTACCTTTAAAGAAGCTAATCCCGATGAAACAGCTTTGCTCGACCCTGAATAAGATTCCATCTCTGCAATCCAATTTTGACACTGTGCTATTACTTCATTCTTCTTTACATAAAAGTGAGTATGTACGACCTAAAATGAAAAATACTTCATAATTAAAAAAAGTACAATAATTAAATATTTAAAAAGATTATCCATTTTTCCTTTGTCAAAATGGTGCCCTAACTGCCGGACACCCCCGATATCAGCGTGTGCATGTGCCGCAAGTACATTGATAAAGCCAGTAATTTGATCAAATGTCAAGGTTTTGATCAAAACCAAGTAGTATGACAAAATAAAAAATTCGACTTTTCTTTTTGGGACTGTTTTCACCATTTTTCAAAAAGAAAGAAAATTTCAATATGCTAATAATTTGTTATAGTTAAACCATGAATTTGAAAGGTTAATGACTTTTAAATGTTTTAAGTCCACATGAAAAACAGATTCGTTTTATGTATTGAATAAATACATAGTTTTTCTTTTTTTTCCAAATGAATGAAAGAGCCATATCAAAGAGTTCGTGGTAACGAACTGTAAATAAGGAGCGTCTCGACTCAATAGTAACCAAAACTCTAAAAAACAGAATTTTGACAACCATAGATGTATCAAAACCGCCACTGACGCTAGGTGACGGGAAGTGAGCCTCACCTCAGAAGCCACAAATGAATCAAATCAATCAAATGAAGCCTAAAAGAATTGTCTATAATTAGCACTTATTCTGTGTGGATCGCACACACCCTCAGAGACAAATAGGCCACATTACAGCATTAAGACATCTTAAACTGGAAGGCTAAGAAAAAGCCTTACTACAGTTTCTAACCGGCCGGCTTTCTCAATTTTTTTTACAACCTGCCGGCTATCTCAAAATACCATCTTGGCTAATACATAATTGTTATTTTGCACAGCAAATTGGCAGCAAACAATACTTAACTGTAGCGTGATCTTATCTGTAACTTCCAAATAGCACAACAGATTTCAATTTTCGATATTCTATCCCATTGTTTTACAACGACTTCGATACTTCTCAGGAAAAAATACGACGTTTAGTTTTCATTGGAAATAGTTTTCCAATGAAAAATTTAAAAAAATTTCCATGATTTCCAGTTCGGATTTCGAGCGAATCACTCTACAGAGCATGCTTGCAAATCTCTCTTGAATTTCATTCATTCGGCAATAGATTTTGGTCTTATCCCGGCAGCTTTATTTTTGGATGTTCGTAAAGCTTTTGATTCTTTGACTCATCAGATTCTTCTTTGGAAACTATCGCATATTGGTATAAGATCAAATGCTTTCTCTTGGTTTGAATCATATCTTTCTGGTAGACTTATTTCAATTGATCCGCTTTTCCGGAGCCCTTCTGAAGTAGAATATGGCGTCCCCCAGGGATCTGTTCTTGGCCCCGTTTTATTTCTGATTTACGTCAATGATCTGATTTCAGCAGTCAAGAACACCAGTCCTCTAGTATGCTGCAATCTGTGTCATCCGGATGTTCCTTCGTGTCCCAATGCTACTTCTAATGAAGATTGCCTCGTTGCTTTTGCTGACGACAGCACTTTTGGGACTCTAGGGAGGACGGAATGTGATATCAGGTCTAACCTGGTGGCAATATTCGACAGAGTAGTTTCATGGTTTGATGCGAATTACTTGGCCTTGGATGTTGCCAAGTCACATTTTCTTATTTTTTCTCGAATTGGTGTAGCTTTCCCTCAACTGACACAGCTTCAGGTGTCACAAGGCTCCTTGTGTAGACCAAAGAATCGGTTGGTCCGGTTTCTTGGTATCCTGCTTGATGAGAACCTTTCGTTTAGACACCATATAGCCATGATTAGGGTTAAGGTCTCACGGAGTTTGGTTGTCATTCGAAAACTCAAACACACCTTTCCTGGATCTATTCTGAAGCTTCTTTTTTCTGCCTTGTCCAGTCATATGTCTCTTATTGCCCCATAGTATGGATGTCTACTTTTCCTTCTACACTGCGGTCGCTTTCTATCATGTATAACAAAGCACGGCGTCTGGCTATGGACACCAACCGTTCTTCACAAGACCGCTTCTAAATCTACAGTCTATCTACATTCTTTCTTGTGCTTCTTTTGTTTTTCATCAGCTTCATGGCAATCTTCCAAAATCTCTTCAAAAAACTCCTCAGTTTATTTCTGATTCAGCTCCATATAACCTTCGTTCGTCACATAATATCTGCATTCCTCCTACTCCCACTGTGCGGTCAGATTTCAATCCCCTCATCGCTTGTCATCAGGTTTGGAACTCCCTGCCTTCTTCAGTACAGAAATGCCACTCGTTTGGCACTTTCAAGAGGATTCTTAAGGACCATTTAGTTAAGAATCAAACAGAAAATTTTTTTTTTTTTTTTTTTTTTTTTTTTTTTTTTTTTTTTTTTTTTTTTTTTTTTTTTATGTGGAGTTGATGTCCCCTGAATGTTTAGTTTTGTTATATGGTGGTCTTCTCTGCGCTATGACTCCCAGGCCTCAGGTATGGTCTCTTTTTAATTTTATATGTTGTTTGGCGATTGATTTCTTTTTTATGGTTGTTTGGATGTATTGTATTTTTTTTTCTCATTCCCCCTTGTATCCCTGGCCATGGAGCCTTTCGAGGGGGATTAGGAGTGTTGTGATTGGATTGTGTATGTACTGTGGAATAAAAACTCTGAAACTCTGAACTCTGAAGCAACTGCTTTAGGGATTTCGGATACTAGTGAATATAAACACCCCTTTTCCCTCTTTTTATAAAACTATACACATTTCCTTATGTCGGTAACTTTTGATTGACAATTTTGAACTTAGTAGATTTTGGTTACTCCTGGCAAAGGTCGCTGTTTACTTGGAGTTTGATATTATGAACTGCTTAATATAAAATAAAAAATTATCCCTTATTTAGCGTCAAATTGAGTCATCCACCAACTTCGATCAAAACCTTTGATTGTGCAACATTTTATCATCGTGATACACAGATAACAGGCTCAGAAAGTTTGGTAGAGATATATCATTGGAGATAACAAATCATAGTATATATTATGTGACACTGCTGTATAGGGGGACACTAAGACGCATTTTGTAGGAGACAGATGAAGGGGGGGGGGGCAATCACGATCTAGTGTAGGCTATATACCGCTGAAGTGATGAGATCAATTCGTGGTTATAAATAAATAAATTTATATGTGTAAAATTAAACACGTAGACATCTTGATATATTTAAAATTGTTGTTTCGATTGGGTCAAGAACGAAAAAAACAAACCAAAACTTGATACAAGACTGAACACTCTCTAGAAATTTTGACTTTTGGTCCAAGTAAAATCCACAGAACCACAGAAAACATAAATGTTTACATATTTTATGCACAAACATTAAAACAAGATACAATTAAAAGTTAGTCGCATGTCAAAAAACTGATAAAAATTTCCATCAATGACGACAGCTGGAAAATAGCCCATTATTCTTCCATAATAAATTCTGCTTTATTACAAAGGAACATTATGTTATAAAATAAATTAACACTCGACATTCTTAAGGGAAAATAAATATTTCACGTTCCACCTCCCTTTCAAATCAAAAACAGATTTATTTGCGGAAAGCATGCAATTTTTTGTTTTCTGGACGAGTACCAGGGGACAGGTGAAAAAAAAAACCAATAGTTTTTTGCAATCTCTTTAGCAAAAAACCTTTAGTTTTAGTTTATTTTATTAACTGTGTGAGTAGAACCATTAGAGCATTGGACATCTGGGTGTTTGTGACGTCATTCATATGAACAATATTTCTACAAAATTAAGGCCCTAAACGAACTTTCCCAAAGTCGTGACCAATCTAGATCGTTTTTTTTTTCCACACCGGAAAATGGCAGTGTGCCAGTTTGCAGAAAAAAATTGTAGTGCCATTTTTGAGAAAAAAATCACAGAAAAACAAATATACATACATACAACTATTGTTCGTTTAATAAAATAGATAATCTATTTATCTGCAATTTTTTTTCGAAAAGGAATGCGAAGCATTTAAGAATCCGAAACTCCCTTCAAAACAATCAAACGGGAATGTCATTCTATAAAAGCTCGGAATCAACTGGTTCGTCAACAACAACAACTGCGTTTTGAAATTCCTCCTACTCATGCTAAAAGCTTAAATTTATCCTAAGACCACACTGGCTACACATGACGTATGAAACAACGAAGCGAACAGACAGCAAAATGAGAAAAAATCAAATAACAGAGAAAAACGAGGGTAATGTCAACCAGTGGAACAATATGAAGCGAAAATAAGCAAATAGCACTGAGGACAACTTGGCGGAGGTCCTTGTCAAAATATTTGCTTATTTTCGCTTCATATCGCTCCACTGGCTGTTGCAACCTTTGTTTTCTCTGCTATTTGATTTTTTCTCATATTGTTGTGTTTTCCTTTCATTGTTTCATGCTCATGGGCACCGGCAGGGGGGGGGGGCAAGAGGGTGGCCATGGCCGTCTCGCCCTGGAAATTTGGAACTATAAATTAATTATAAGGAAACCAAAGGAAAGAGAGCAGAATAGGGAAAAACCATGAAAAAATGTTTGTTGCCCCTTGTTGGCTGCCTGCCAGTAGGTTTCGACCCAGAATAGGGAAAAATATAAGTTCTAATTTGTGACTGAGTGACCCTTAACCAGTTTTTCACAAACATCTTTTCTATATGATTTGGTTGGAGCAAAAAAAAAAAAAAAAATTCTTCATAGTAATGAATAGTAAGTAAATAGCGATACTTGTCAATAACGAAAGTATAAGAGCCTAACTATTGATAACATTCAGTGAAAGGATCAGCTTTTTATGGCGATCTTAAATATGTATTTGTTTATTAGTAATTAGTGCAGTTATTAGAACACAAGAGAGTTCGTATAATTATAGAAAACACAAGGAAAACAACTTAATAAGGGGCAATTTCTGTAAGAATATGCCGACAACTTTTACTTGCATTGCAAGAGTACCCATGAGCTGATATATGAAGCCAATGTAATCAGAAATGTTTCTCTGGAACGGAATGCTGGGGATCTCTGTACTTTCCCCCTGAACGGATACGTTTTTTGTGTTGTATTATCCATTTTTTTTTCCCACTAGTGATTGTATTTATCTAGTTGTCAGTTTGAAAAAGATTTAATTCTTTTCACAGTTATGAAGTATAAAGGTGTCAAATATACTGGTTTTTGGTATTCAAAATTATATTAAAAATATTGAATTAAAAATTGCTATTTGATTTTCTTAATCTTAGTTTTAATGTTTTACTTTGAACAAAATGACTTTGAGAATTTGATAAACTACATTAAATATTTTAGTGTTTGATAACCAAGTACAAAACTGTTGATATTGTTAAAAAATATCCGTCCAACGCTTCGGTATTGCTCAACAGAACTAAATGCTGGGAGTTTATATCTTAGTTTTTGTAAATAGGCTATTGTTTTGTGTATTTCTTCTAATTACTTAATTTTTTTTCATTTTCATAAACTTTAATTTAATTGACATAATTTTTCCATTGATTTTAGAAAATTGTTTGTCTTTAAGCTTCATTAAATAAAGAAAAAAAAAACAAGTTTTTTCAACTGAAGGTAAGGAGCAGCATTAAAACTTAAAACGAACAGAAATTATTACGTATATGACGGGGATTGCCCCTCTTCCTCAACACCTCACTCATCACGCTACAATTTTTTGGCACTTTAATTTTTTTTTACTTATTTTTCTTATTAAATGACCCTTGTGTTTCAGGAGTCGTTTTTAAAGAATTGGGAAAAAAAAAAAAAAAAAAAAACTTTAGCGTAAAGAGAGAGATGTTAAGGAGGGGACAACCCCCTCATACACGTAATAATTCTTTTTAAGCATTTAATGTTGCTCCTTACTTTCAGTTGAAAAAACTTGTTTTTTTTTTTCTGATCGTTTTTAAATAACGCCAAGATATCTGGTTCCACCTCCACGGAAAAATCCTCTTTCCCATAGAACTATCCTTTTGGATAGTTCAATCCTGACGAAAATTTACCCTGGACAATTACCCTTAACATCTCGACACGTAAAATTGAATCGGTAAAGAGAAAGCAAGACATATAAAGAAATTTCGTATATGAATTCTGGCAGTCACCCAGTGTAAAATTTCCTCTGAGAATGTCACCCCCTGGAAACTATCATCTCCACTGAAAATTCTCCGAGCAGAAAATCCGTCCTCCCCTCCCCACCCGAAAAATGTATGCATACTTCCCAAAAACAAATAAAACAATGGGCGAATTTTATAGCCTTTCCCCACGGGCTGTAGGGGGTCTTTTTATCTCAAAAGACATAGTTATTGGGCCTTTCAACTATACTGAACAAAAAAAGTTATCTCAAAATTTTGATCGGAAGATTTTGGGAAAAAAGTGGCATGGGAGGGGGTCTAGTTGCCCTCCAACTTTTTTGGTCACTTAAAAAGGGAACTAGAATTTTTCATTTCCGTTAAAATGAGCCCTCTCCCATCGTTTTTGGGCCCACTGGGTCTATATGATCACCCATGAGGAAAAAAACACGAACAGTTTGATTACCCATCAAAGTCATGGTTGGAGCGGCAGCTGCAACCTAGTAAAGAGCGAACCACAGCCCATAGTAATCAAAAGTTGAAAAATGTGTTTTCAAAAAAACTGTCTAGTGACAAAAAATTGACATCTGACACTGAATCAGGAATGGTAACTATTGTTTCGGTTGATCTTAGAAGTAAAAGTTTATTGCGAAAAGAAATTTATGGTGATTTCGAAAAAGAGCCTGAAACTCCTTGAAAATGGCGTCAAATCGAACTAAAAAGTGCATCATTGGAATCAGCATGGTCAAAAACCTTGTGTAGAAATAATTACAGTCCCCCACCTTGAACACCAAGGAAAATGACTTTTTTGCATGGGTAGCACTGATCTGTCTCCTTTTTTTTCTAGCAGGGCTAGGGAGTGGCCAGAGCCTCACAGAGAGGTGTGTAATAGCTCATTCGAAAAAGAATTAAATTTGTAAGTGTCGTTTTTAAGTGATCAAAAAGATTGGAGGGCAAATAGCCCCCCTCCCTACAGGCCCCTCCCCCCCCAACTAGTCCTATAAAAATTTTGAGATAGCCATTTTGTTTAACGTAGTTCAAAGGTCCAATATATATGGTTTTGATGATGATGTAACCCTACATAGTCCCTGGGGAAGGGCTGTGTGTGGTATCGGGCGTATCGATATCGCGCATATCAATATCGGGCGTATTGGTATCACATTTATCGTATCGGAAATATCGGTATCGTTATCCACTGTTGTTTTTTTTCAGTCATTTTCAAGGCTCATTTTTTAAAGCCTGTCCCGGCAAGGTATCATGGTTGCAGCGGCAGCTGCAACCTAGTTTAAGAGCGAACCACAGCCCATAGTAACCAAAAGTTAAAAAAAGCGTTTTGAAAAAAACTGCCTAGTTAAAAAAATTCCCATCTGACGCTGACTCAATAACGTTAACTATTATTTCTGTTCGTCTTAAAAGTAGAAGTTTATTGCGAAAAGAAATTTATGGTGCTTTCGAAAAAAGCCTCAAAACCCTCAAAAATGGCGTCAGATCAAAATGGAAAGTGTACCATTGGAATCAAAATGGTCAAAACCTTGTACAGGGAAGTTACAGTCCCCCTCCCTGAACAACAAGGAAAATCACTTTTTTGCATCGGTAGCAGTGATCTGTCTCCCGTTTTTTTTTTTTGTTTTTTTTTTTTTTTTCTTTTTTTTTCAACAGGTCTAGCGGGCTACCACAACATCATAGAGAGATTCTTAATGGCTCATTCAAAAGCTATCTCTCATATCTACGTGCTTTTTATAAATTCTGCCATCTGCAAGTGCCATATGGCACTAAAATGGCACTTTTTGTGCTATTTCTCAAAGGGTTTCACCGTAAATATAGGTTATATCAATAAACACGGCTTGAACTTCAAGAGTAGTTTGAAGTTTCTTGAATATCATTTTAAATTTGACTATAGGACCATTGAAAGTAACATGTTCAGTATAAGTTCAATTCAGATATTTGAATTATAGCAGAAAAAGGGGAATGCTAATTGAATTTTTTGAGTATAAAAAGATAATTATAAAAATAAGGAAATATATTTTTTACTTTGAAATAAGTTGAGCTTTCTTGTCTGCGAATGTACAAAAATTATCTTTTAACTTTTACAATCGCTTTTTTAAAATACATTTTTTGTGAGTTTCTGTAGGTAAAAAATTTCTTAAGATACTACCCTAATCTTAACAGTACTAATGGTGAAAATATATTGCTTTCTGAATTCAATTTTTTCTAATTAAAAACGAAAATCCTTTTGTGGGAACAACTTATGTTTTTGCAATAAACGTCATTTTTGTAATGAGACCCAAAAACCGTCAAAAAAAAAATTCTTCCCTGGATTTACCATAAATTTGCTGCTTACGCTGAATAACTAAGCAAGCAAATATATCGAAGAAAAGAAGACGCCTGTAAGGGTATTTCAGTCCTTTACGTACACGTAAAGGAACCAAAAGCTTCCCCCCCCCCAAAAAAAATAGTGCACATTTGAACTGGACTCAGAAATACTACACTTTAATAGTATGAATCGTGCTTCAAAAACTCTGGTTTTGCTACAAGATTATTTAAAAAATAGGACGTTAGTCCAATAAGTTTTATCAAACAGTTCATAGTGTTAAACTGTAATTAAGAAGCGACTCAGCTAAATTGTAACCAAAACTCAAAAATGAATTTCGATAAAAATTGGTAAGAATTGGGTTTTTGTGCAGATTGCAAATATATAAATTTCATTGCGTTTAATATCTATTGACCAAAGGCTCCAAACCTCAGAAGAAAAAGGGATTTTGATGGATTAAGGGATTTTGAAAACAGGGAGCCTGATTTTTGGAAAAAGGGAAAAAATACCCCCCAAAACTCAATAAATCTTAATGTAAAATCAGACCTTCAGATTCAGCGCATCAGAAAATGTTTTTGTTGGGTTATGATCTCCTATCTGCACAAATGTGGAATTATATGTTTTTGTCAGAAGACTGATCACGGACGCTTTTCTATTTGTTGTTTTTTTTTTGTTCTAGTGTCCTTTTTAAGAGACCCGTAAAGATTGGAGGGCAACTAAACCTCCTCTCAAGATCTAATTTGTCTCTTATTTTTTTTTTCGAATGTTACGATTTGAGATCAATTTGACAAAAAGATCATCTCCTTCAACTACCTACAAACGTATAATACAGAAGTTGATTTAGTGTTAAGACCTTTAAACCACGAAGCGACGATTTTGCCTAGGGGGCATTCAGTTCAGAATGAGAAGACATTCTGATTCAGAGAGATCAGAGAGAGAAGTCTGATTTTGATGGTAAGTATTCAGTTTAGTTTATTAATATTGATAACTTGTATCTTATGTTTCTCAAAATGTTTTAAGATAGTCTATTTTTACACATAAAAAAAGTTTGGTAAAATTCTAAGGTACTGTTCTATTAGCTGCAAACCATACAAGAAGGTAAGTTTGGTTAATGCTAATGAAATAAAACAAAATGGGATAAAAATATAATAGTTTTAGAAACAAAATTTTGTTATATATTTGCACATTAGGGGGGCGGGGGGTAAAGCATAGCATATATTAGATACGTAACCTAACCTAGGTAACTTCCCCCCCCCCCCTAAGCACCAGAAAACTAAAGTTTAAATATTGTAAACGCAGTTAGAAACCACTGTTTGCAATCCGATTCTCTGTTGGAAGAACCTGTTTGACTAGTTTCTTTTATCATATATCTTGCGTGGCTTACAGCTAATGGAACAGTGTCAATTCTACTTTAGCTACTTTCGGCTATCTTGGAAAGGGGTTAGGTTAGGAAAATGAAACTTTCAGGGATGGGTCTACAGGCTAAAATATGGGTGCTTATGTACTATCTGGAACACACGCGAAAAGTGAAGTTTGGTTGATGCTAATGAAGTAAAACAAAATAGGATAAAATATAATAGTTTATAAACAAATTTCGGCCATATAATGTCACGAAAAAAGGCACTTTTTATGCCGTTTTCTCGAGGGGTGGGGCTAGCGGGCTACCAGAACATCTTAGATAGATTTTTGACAGCTCATATAAAAAATATTGCTCGTATTTACGTTCTTCCTATAAATTCCACTATCTGCAAGTTCCAAATAGCACTAAAAATGGCACTTTTGGCGCCATGTCTCAAGTGGAAAAGCTAGGGTGAGTGGGCTACTAGAACTTTTTAGAGTGATTTATAATGATTCATTTGAAAACTTTTGCTCAGATTAACGTGCTTTTTATCAATTCTACCATTCATAAGTGAGATATAGCACTCAAAAACAACATTTTTGGTGCCACTTATTAAGTGAAAGATCTTGGAAGCATAAAACGGTATCATTGTAATAATTATGGGCCAAAAACCTTAACTGGAGGTTTGCAACACCTCATGCAACTTCCTCCTCCAGTCCCCCTTAATAAGCGACACAATTAAAGTCCTACAAACACCAATATATTAAATTACATTATTAGAGGCGTGGTTCTGTCAGTACAGCGCTAGACTTCAAATTAGATTATCATGCGTTCGATTCCAGCTTTGATTTTTTTTTCAATCATGGTTTGTCCCTTCTTATGATTACTTTTTATATAATCCACTATTTTTGTAAGCGTGATACACTCATTTTATAAGGCATATCCCGGAAAGGCAGATCTTAAACCTATTACTCATATCTACATGCTTTTTATCAATTCTACCATTCATAAGTGACATACAGCACTGAAAACAACATTTTTGGTGCCACTTCTTAAGTGGAAAACCTTGGAAGCATAAAACGGTACCATTGCAATAAATATGGTCCAAAACCCTTAACTGGAGGTTTATAAGATCCCCTCACATATACTCCCCCTACAGACCCTCTTAGTAAGTTTCATAAATCAACTAGTCATATTAAAAGTAAAAGATTATTGCAAAAACAAATTAACTAAAACTAAAAACTTTTCAACTAAACATCTACCAAAAATTGAGCTTGATTGATCATCAGTTTTGAATTGAACCTTCAAACTTCACTCTGTGATGAAGCCTGTGCACTAGTTATAACGGCGGTAATTGAGGGGAAGGAACGTCATTGCCCCCTTAGTTTTTGCTCTTGCCTAGGTTTTGAAATCACCTTCTTTTTGGTCATTTCATTGGATAAGGCACTTGTTTCATTTAAAAAAGTTGGGGAAACAACCGAAAGTACACTTTGTGGGAATGTGCTATCAAGTCAAATTTATAAAAAGTGATTAAGTATAAATATGAGCTTTTAGAAGACCCCTTAAACAGCTTTCTTTTGTTACAGTAGCCTTCTAGTTTCTGCTCGTCAGTAGGTGATTTATAAAGCCCTGTCTTCATTATGGCTTTTTCAGGCGAAATCGGCCGAGTAAAAACAGCTTTTTGCTCATCGAAAAATAAACGTTCCTGAAAAACATGTATTATTTTGTGAAGTATGGATAATGAACCTTATATTATAGACTGAAAGTTTTTTCTTAGCTGTCAAGGTTGTTTGCAGTATTTTTTATAGCTGTCTTATCTCCCCTAGATCGCTGATAATTAGAAATTATATTAAAAATAAGTTTTCAACTGAAAAACTAAGAAGTGGCATTAACACTTAAAACGAACATACATTATTCCGTATTAATAAAAAGATCATGGCAGCGTTGTTTCTGCATTAAATTTTAATCAAAAACGAACAAAGATTAATTTAAAAAAAAAAGTTTTTTCCGAGGGAAATAAAGAGCGAAGTTGAAAGTTAAAAACGGGCAAAAATTATTACTTCACAGCCTATTTAATATATATATATATATATATATATATATATAGATATATATATATATATATATATATATATATATATATATATATATATATATATATATATATATATATATATATATATATATATATATATATATATATATATATATATATATATTTAACATAACTAGTACAAATAAACCAACTAATTATGTTCCCTATGCTTTTATGATTATACAAAACTAGCGCTTTACTGAAAACACAAAATAATATAGGAGTTTTTGTACAGTAAAATCAAACCAATTAAGGACACTTTTTATAGAATCAAAATATTATTAATCCCTTTTAGGATCAACCCTTTTAGATAAGGCAACAATCCATTTTAGGATTGTCTATAATTTTTTTTACGTTTAATTTGGTATCACTTCTGCACAATGGCTCAGTTCAATGACTGGCTCTCGTTTTGTTTCTGGGAAGGACATGTCATGATTAGTTTCTACACAAGTTCGAAGTAAGGCCATCTTGATAGTATTAGGACTATAGACTAGCTTTAGAATTTGTATCATAGCTTAAAATCCACTCTTGTAAAGAGAGAAATAATCGGATTTCCGGAGTTCATATTATGTCTTATTTGATCTTCATTTCAAGGGATACTAAAGTATATTTCTTACAATTTAAGACTGTATATTACCCACTATTGATATTATAGCTGGTAAGAGAAAATGCTGCTTGATCAATCAATCCAATATTTCTGTTTGCTGTTCAATTACTTCGCGGTTATTAAAAAATATTTAGTTAATTGTATACTGAAAGTTACTAATGTCACAACTGGTGTAAGACTTTGAAAAGCTTTATAGATTCGTTTAGTGTTGTCAGGCTACATGCTCACTTTTGACTCTTAAATAAATAATCCAGTTTTTTTATACTTGACTTTTGTGTTTTCAGTAAAGCGCTAGTTTATTATAATCATAAAAGCATAGGGAAACATAATTAGTTGGTTTATTTGTACAAGTTATATTAATATATATTAAATAGGCTGTGAAGTAATAATTTTTGTCCCGTTTCAACTTCACTCTTTACTTCCCTCGGAAAAACTTTGTTTTTTTTTTTTTAAATTAATCCAAACAGAGATCATTGAAATATTGATCGTTATTCCTGCGTTACCAAAATTATTGTATTCATAAAACTTTACAGTTTCACGAAATGTAATTAAACAAATAAAAAAGGTTTTTCCACTAAAGTAAGGAGCAAGTTTAAAACTTAAAACAAATATAAATTACACTATATATAAGGGGGACTGCCCCTTTCTCGACACCTTGCTCATTCAAAAAAAAGTTTTTGGTGCTTTGAAATTTTTTTCCCAATTGCATGTTTTCTTACAAAACTTCGAAAAAAAAAAGCCAAACTTCACAGTAAAGAGTAAGGAGCTAAGGAGGAGACAACCTCCTTCATACAAAGAATAATCTGTTCAAATAGGTTTCAAATCTTTTCCTTGCTTTCAGTTGAAAAGCTCTTTTTTTTTTAATTTCTGATTGTTTTCCCAAATCATACCCAGGCCTAACCAAGATATAATTTGAGGTACCGGTCCCTTAAATCCCTCGTTAATTGCCTTTAAAATGTGTAAATCAATAATTATACCTTGATTAGTATCGTCCTACGTTTAAATTTGTAATTTCAATTTTGGATAAAATTTGAATATACTTAAAAAATTGGTGATGAATAGTAATTTTGGTGAAAAGTCCTTGTTAATATTACTACTTGAGAATTTTGATTGGATGAAAAGGAGTACTATTGTTTGTATGAATGGAAATTCTGTGAGACTTTTGATCTTCTACGTCAGTGGTTCTCAACCTTATTTAGACACTGTACCTCTTTTTACCCACAAAAAATTTTAGATACCCCTTCTCAGTTACCGGTAATAAGTAAACTATAGCTAAAATATAAATAAAATTGCCAGTCCTAGAGTTAAGGGTTTGTTTTATTTTTTTTGGCCGGCCGCGTACCCCCTAAAAAATTTGGCGTACCCCCAAGGGTACGCGTACCACGGTTTGAGAACCACCGTTCCACATAACTGAAGTCATCAGTACCTCTACAATAGCATTTCCTCATCGACAAATACATTACATATATTTTTAAATACATTGAAGTACTTTATACAAATAGAAAAATATTACCATTTGAAATTGCTGAAAAACTAAGTTTCTAGCAGTATTTGCCACCCCAGGAAATTTCATGCCGGGGCTGATGATGACCTGCCTTGCCTTTTCCACCTCTGTGCTAGTAGATATGGAAATGTAACATATTAGCTGTACAGAGAACCATTCTAATTAATTCCTACTCCCCCTTCCTCTTTCAATCTTTATCTGAAGCCTCATGAAGAGTAAGCAGTTTGTCTATTAAAGATACTTTTGTAGGGATCTACCCTACCCCCCACCTAAACAATGTCTCACCCACCACCCCTCATTATAGCTGATACGCAATTACAGATCACCAAACGCAGCCTAATTTCATTACAAATAAAACGAATCAACTTGGTTGAATCCAGCACTACCACCGTGTGGTTTTACTTCTTTTGCAACTGGGAAGCCTAAAATATAGTTATTGATATTTTAAAATCAATTAGCTTCTCAGGATTTTAAATTGATTGCAAAATTCATTTTCTTCGGGGTAGAGTCGTAGTTTAGATCCCTAGACCACCTAAACTGTCATCCAACCACCACTCTATTTTGGCGTTTGTCCCCCCCCCCCCTGGAAAATTTTCTACCGGCGCCCTTGTTCATGTTCAAAGCTTTCAACCTCCAGGGTTCTCTAATTTCAGTTAGCAAGTGATTCATGCAAAATATTAAGGGGGGCTGGGAGGGTGAAGCAAAATTTCATAAAGTCGCGACCAACCTAGATCATTTTATCACAACAGAAAATGGTAGTATGCCAATTTTGAGAAGAAAATATAGTGCCGTATCGAGGAAAAATATTCAGATATAGGCTATATAAAATTATTGCTCTTTTAATAAGCCTTTTTCTTTATTTTTTTCCGTTCGTTTTTAATCAAGTAGTTTTTTTGTCATAAATTAATATTTGCAATGTCGGCTAAATAGTTTTATTTTCAATATCAATTAGCGTTAATTAGTGGTAAAAACAGGCTGATTTAGTACGTAATTATTTGAAAGCGGTAAATTGTGCCTTCATTCGCGAGAAAACTACATTATAGCGAAGAGATGCTGGTTCTATTGGAGTCAATGGAGCCTAGTGGACTCAGTCTCGGCCTGTAGGTCCATCTTGCTTACATATCTGGCTACTTGTCTTCTCCAAAGCCAGATCATTTTATGGTATTTATTTCCAACTTGAGGGGCATACGACGTGAAATAGCATTAACTGTCAGTTAACCGTCGTGCTCTTTTATTCCAACGATTGGAAAGATGACGAAGGCAGCTTGATCATGAATTGCGACACGAATAAAAATTTGACTAAAACAAAATTTAAATTGAAGACTTGATCCTTTTCGAATTAAATAAAAAAACAAGTTTTTTAAACTGAAAGTAAGGAGCGACATTAAAACTTAAAACGAACAGAAATTATTCCCTATATGAAAGGGGCTGTCCCCTCCTCAGCGCCTCGCTCTTTACGCTAAAGTTTTTTATTGTTTTAAAAAATAAAGTTGTGAGACAGAGTCAAACTTTAGCGTAAAGAGCGAGGCGCTGAGGAGGGGAAAGCCCCTTTCATATACGGAATAATTTCTGTTCGTTTTAAGTTTTAATGTCGCTCCTTACTTTCAGTTTAAAAAACTTGTTTTTTTTTATTTAATTTCTGATCGTTTTTTAGTTAATGCAGCTTTTATTTTGGCTCACCGTCATTGAATAAGTAAACAAAATTTGCATAAAAATTTTACTTTTCTTTTGCTAAATGGCTGTCTCTAAATTTGGTTCTGATGTAATTTACAAATTAACTAACGTAACGGACTTCTATATTCGTATATTTTTCTTCTGGCAAAAAATACAAAGTTGCAGATTTTTGCATATATGAGCTTGAAACCTATGTAATAGGGTTTTCTGATACGCTGAATCTGACGGTGTGATTTTCATTAAAATTCTTTCACTTGTAGGGGATGTTTCCCCCTCTTTAAAAAATCAGGTAAATTTTCTCAGGCTCGTAGCCTTTGATGAGTAATACTAAACTTAATATAATTTATATATTTAGAATCAGCATTATAAGCCCATTCTTTTGATACATTTATTGACATCAAAATTCCGTTTTTAAAAGTTTCGATTACTATTGAGCCGTATCGCTTGTTTTTTTATTGTTTTTTTATTACGTATATGAGGGGATTCTCCCCTTATTCAATACCACGCTCTTTACGTTAAAAGTTAAAAAAAATTTAATTCACAAACCCCTGAATCACAAAGGCCGTTTAATTAGAATAGATAGCTCTTTTGAAAGCACTAAAAAAAAACTGTAGCGTAAAGACGAGGTATTGACTTGGATGAGAACCCCCTCATATACGTAATAATTTCTGTTCGTTTTAAGTTCTAATGTTTCTTCTTACTTTCAGTTTAAAAAACTTCTTTTTTTTAAAATTTAGTTTCTGATCGTTTTTTAAATAATGCTTGGAAATCCGGCACCCCCTTCATAGAAATGTCCCTTACCCCAAAGAAACATCCTCCACGGAAAGATTCTCCCGAGAGACCTCCTCCTCCAGCCCCCCCCCCACCAGAAAAAATCCTTCCTGAAAATGACTGTATACTTCCCAATAACCAATACAATATGTAAGCAATGGGCAAAGTTCATAACTTGCAGCCCTTCCCCTGGGAACTGTGGGGGATTAAGTCATCCTAAAAGACATGTTTATTAGATTTTCGACTATGCTGAACAAAATGGCTATCTCAAAATTTTAATTGGGTGACTTTGAGAAAAAAAATGAGCGTGGGAGGGGCCTAGTTGCCCTCCATTTTTTTGGTTACTTAAAAAGGGCACTAGAACTTTTAATTTCCGTTCCAATGAGCCCTCCTACGATATTCTAGGACCACTGGGTCAATACGATTACCCCTGGGGAAAAGAAAAAAAAACAAAATAAACACGCATCCGTGATCTTTCTTCTGGCAAAAAATGGTAAATTCCACATTTTTGTAGATAGGAGCTTGAAACCTCTACAGTAGGGTTCTCTGATACGCTGAATATGATGGTGTGATTTTCATTAAGGTTCTATAATTTTTAGGGGGTCTTTCCCCCTTTTTAGAAAATAAGCCAAATTTTCTCAGGCGCGTAACTTTTGATGGGTAAGATTAAACTTGATGAAACTTATATATTTGAAATCAGAATTAAAATCTGATTCTTTTGATGTAGCTATTGGTATCAAAATTCCGTTTTTTAGAGTTTCGGTTACCACTGAGCCGGGTCGCTCCTTACTTACAGTTCGTTACCACGCACTGTTTGACTAGGTTTTTCTTATATATATAAGTTAATACCAGTGGCAGTGAATTTCAGTGGTTGGTAGGCATGGGCCTCTCAATTTTCTCAGACATATAGTAGATTGCTTAAGACGAGAATAAAATGTAGCTATATAAATATATATGTTGTAAGAGTTGAGTCTACTTTAAATAGGAGATCAGGACCTATTATATTTACTCGTGAAAGTCACATATCTGGGGCTATAAGAATATACCATCTAGTTTAAATTAATAATAAAATGTACCAGAGAAGGGAAATGGTAGTAGAATGTTTCTTCCTTCTTGAAATTACGTAGAAAGTTCTTAGTTCTTGTACCCCTCCCCCTCCTCAAGAAATATTGAAATAGCGCCTTTGCTAGCACTTTTTCATAACGAAACTTATTGAGTCTCACTCCGATATTCAAGTAATGCATCCTAACCCACTTCAGTAAATGATACTCAAATCTCCTTTACAATTATTTAACTCACCTTCAAAATATGTTGAGCCCAATAAAATTTGATTTTCATTATTATTCCATGAGATACTAAGTTCTTTACGACTGAGATTAATACGAAATCATGACACTGATGGTAAATAATAAAAATATTTTAAATTACAGAATGCCAAAACAGACCATAGAGAGGGAAAAGTAATTTGGGACGTTTGATGTTCAAATTTAGCTTTTCTAGCTTCAAAATAATCCAAAGTGCGAAAAGGTGTTCTGTTGCAGGAGGACGTGATTGGTACAACCCTGGTCTTGGCATTTTTTACGGATTTTCCTCCTTTTTAGGTAAACTCTAAAATAGATGGATATATTCTCCAACAACAAACAGAAATCGTTCAACAGATACAAGGCACTAACCCTCGCAAATGCTCCATGGCCTGTAAAGGAGGGGGTAGATTCAAATACTGTTTAAACAATAACTCATAAACGAAAAATAAAATTAAAAAAAATGAGACACAGAGATAGGGAAAATGTTTTAACGATTTGTAAAAATTTCTTCTGATAACTCAGCAAGAAATACATAGGCTCCTACGGATATCAAACAATTATAATAATATTAAAGAAGAAACTATTAGAATAACAACCCAAGAAATCCCAAAGAAACCAAAAAAGATAAAACAAAAATAAAATAAGTCTTTCGAAGGAGCCAATTGAATGACATTCTTGGGCTGCTTTAGGAAGGGTATTCCATACAGCATGATAAGCCAAGCTAAGGGATTAAAATCTTATCTTAGTGTTTGAGTAAGCGGAGTTTGAGTGTTGTGAGAGCTACGGAGCTGGTAATTTGACCAATCAGACACAAGTAATGAAGTAAATCTAAAGGACCTTACATCTGTTCTTTTTTTTTTTTACACCGATTTACCAATTTTAGCTGCAGCTATTTAAAAGGCATTATATTTATTAATTTCTCAAATTACTTTCTGTAATCCCTCGAATGGGCTCTAATCCCTCCATCTCAGTTTCCGAGGACGTTACTCTGACTTGGGGTATCAAATTTCGTCAGAATAAACAATGGTGCTAATGAGTTCGGTGTCAAAGACACGAAGTTACTTACTTTTTGTGAGGTCATTTTTTTATTCTTACTGAAATCAGATTTGGGGTTGATAAAAATTAACACTCCCATCTAAATTGAGCATACTAAATTGATTTTTTCCAATACAAATGGTTCTCAAAGTGCTTAATGGTTTCAGTTTTTATTCGATATAATATACAGCAATTTTTTACCAACTAGAAAAAAAAAATGGCCCAGCTTTAAAAAAAGTACAGCTTCAGGGAAAACCCCTATAATGCCCTCCCTGCTGGAAAAATGAGTCGTTAGTTAAAAATTGCAAAAGTAATTTTTCAGTTTTGTCAATAGGCTTAGCCAATTTAGGATCATAAGCTGGAGTTTAAGTTTCTAATGGTTCCACATATCTATTAAAAAAAAAAAAAAAACAACAAAAAAAAAAAAACATAAACGGACAGGAGGACAAAGAAAAAAAGGCCACAATTGACTGTATGGCAGATTAAAAAAGCAATTTCTTCCTCGAGTTTCCATAATTTTGTGAAGGCATACTTAAATATAAAAGAGTTTTCAAATTGAGCTGAATTCGCTTTCCAATAATTTTCTTAAAGTCCACGAAATACCAAGAATTTCATGACTGGGATTGATACATTCTGTAATGAATAATAAAGCAATTTTATTGGAAACCAAAAAAGACAACTTTGAGAGGGAAAGAATTGAGAAGGAACTCGTGTCGAAATCCATCTTCCCCGATGCCACGCAAACGGAATTCTTAAGCATGTGGAGAATCAATTACGGTGTCTAGAGAAAGAGATTTATCTTTCAAAAGCTGAACATACACTTCTTTGAAAACTCCCAAGATTTCCTGGCCCCAAAAAGATAAGTTATCACAAAAACAAAAGTTTATTAAAAATGTTGAAAAGTAATAAATGATGTCTTTATCAGAGGCAACGCTATGAAAAATCCGCTAACTGCAGGGCCATATCTAGGATTTTTGTTCAGGGGGGGTTTTTACTAATTTTTGACTTTTTTGGGGAGGGTTTTACTAATTTTTGACTCAGTTTTCGACTAATTTTACTGATTTTTACCTAGGTTTTACTAATTTTTCGACTTATTTTCGAGTCGGTCAAAAAATTTCGGGGGGGGGGGGGGGGGGGTCAAACCGGGTAACCCCCCCCCCCCCCTGGATACGGCCTTGGCTAACTGTAATGATAATTCAACCCATATGAACCTTCAACTGAGACAATAAGTTTTATAGATTTAGAAAACTGGAAGATTTATAATCATTGCGGATAATTTTGCACTAGCAAAGTACCACTGCCCGCTGAATTTTCAAGCACGGGCCTGTCTCAAAGTAAGCCTTTGCTGAGTCGTATTTTTGCTCTGCTTTGTATGTTTAGTTTATTTTCCTTGCAAATTAGTTTGAATTCTATTTCTCAGCTAAGAAAATAGCAACTTATCAACCTCTTCGCGATCAAATAAGCCTTTGCTGAGTCGTATTTTTGTTTGGATGTTTAGTCCATTTTCCTTGCAAATTAGCTTGAATTCCAATTTCTCAGCTAAGAAACTAGCAACTTATCAACCTCTTCGTGATCAAAAGTGAAAAAACCAATTTCTTAGTTTCAAGCACCTCTCCCTCTTTATACGCTTTTAGTAAGTAGGTATCAACATATAAATTTGCATTTGAAATTTCTAGCTCACAGAACGACTACATAACAGCCTTTCCTACCCATATTAAAGAACAATGCCGACATTCTTTGAAAAATTGCCGACAATGTTCCGCATGTAAAATAAAGCAGATTCACACAACTTGATGGTCCATTGTAATAAGTTGACATTTTAGTACAGGCAAAGAGGGCAAAAAGCCTTGTCAAAAGTCATACTGAACAATAATACTTGGTCCACCTCCACGCATCTCAAATTTTAGTTTCCACTGGTTACGAAAACGGATGATTTCCGCTGTATTACCATAGGTCACAAGTGAATGATCATCAGACAGAGCAGCATTAATGAAAGAAGGAAAAAAAAATATGACCAGACAAATATGACAAGAAGCACCTTTATTTATAAAAAGACATCTTTAGTGTCCAAAAAGCAAATGTTGAAACTTAAAACGTTTCTGATAAAAAGTTGAAACTTAAAACGAACAAAAAGTATTGCTTCGTTGATTACGCAAGAGACATCTACAATAGCGTACTAGTTTAAATAGTCTGACTAGTGATATTTTCAGATATATGTCAATTTCTAAAAACTAGACTTTACTATAAACAAAAACCGACGCGAAAAAAGGATGTTTTCTTAGGACCAAAAAATTATATGACTAGCCTGCACAATAGAATACAATAAGGTACTTATCTCTTATACCCACCACACTCAAGTTCTAGGTCTGACAAAACCGGTTTATTTCTATATTTGTGCTCGTTGATAAGTCTCCGGCGTTTACCCTGTATTTATGTCTATTTTGTACAGATATTTTAAAATTAAACCTTGAACCTTGAACCTTGAGCGTGAGAGAGTGTATATACATTACAATGTAAGTATATTTTAATTGAATATTTTAGTTGGTATTTTGGTTTGGTTGGGTTAGAAACCCTTTAATTAAATGCGTTCCAGGGGGCCTGATTTCCATAATTCTCTGTTGTAGTCTCCATAATTTTGTTACTATAGTATTTTATTTTCATCGTACTTAGGTATATTTCATTAGGATTAATCTAACTTCACCTCTTGAGTGTGGTGAGTGAGTATAAGAGATAAGTATCGACAATTATAATTCTCTCAAAAAACTCGAGCACGCTCAGTTTTCAGTAAATCACTAGTTTATAGAATATAGAGATATTGGAAAATATCAAGAGTCTAAATAATTTCCGCTCCTTTTTTTTGAAATTAAGCTTTCAGATCTTTTTTTAACTTGGCGGTGAAACTAAAGAATTCAACATGATTTTCTTGAAAGCATTAAATTCAGGTCTCACTTCTGACATACCTAATTTTTGCACAAGACATGTGCAGCTTTGTCATGTAAATAAAGGGTCTGAGGGGCATATCACTATCATTATCTTAAAGAATTTACACATAAGAAATCCGAGCATTTTCACAAAAATGGAAATAAATCAATGGAAATTTTTTCATTAGGAACGTTATTCTCAAAAGTGTATTATTTGAATTTTTCACTTCCTAAGGGAGCATAGAAGAGAGGGGATTGTATACCTCCGGTTAAATTCAAACCTAACAAACTATATAATGCTAAAAATTATAGCAAAATATTGTTTTTACTATTTATGGTTAATTACCAAGATCTTTTTGCCAGTCTCTTTTATAGCCTACTCCATCTAAATCTGGCAGAAACACCCCATAGTCAGTCTCATTTTCCAACTCTGCCGAGCCATGACTGAGGCTTTCAACCTTCAGGAGTAGCTAATTTTAAATTCATAGTAGAAGGTTACAGTGAAAAAAAAAACCTTTTGCTCATTTTTAAGATGAGAAGGGGGTCCTAAAAACCACCTGTTTAGGTTTCAGACAATCAAAAATCGATTGAATCTTTTAGAATTTGTATTTTCCGGCATTTTGACCATATTTGGGCAAAACTCGAGGTTTGTGACAAAAAATGAAAGAAAAAAACGCCACTTTGCTGTGTTTTATCAGGATAAGGGGCTAACAAACCTTTTGATTAGGGTTTTCAGACCATGAAAAATTGATTAATCATCTTAAATTTCCCGTTATCTGGAATTTTACCCTCTTGGGGCAAAAGCTGACGTTCTGTTATACAAAATGACAGATTTCGCCACTCTGCTATGAATATTCAGTGCAGAGGAATCAAAACCTCCTTTTTAGGGTTTTATGCTGGAAAATTGACCGACTATCTTAAAATTCCCATTCTCTGACATCTGAGCCGCTTTGTGCAAAAAGTGATGTTTCGTGGCGCAAATTAGCAGAAAACACCACCTTACTGTGGCAGGATCTCTTTCATTACTTACAAGAGCACTAGATATGGATATTTAGTTTCAAATGAACGAAAGAGTTCATTTGAAAGTAAACATCCATATCTAGCGCTCAACACTCTAAGATCACTGGTTCAATACGGTCACCCATGGGGAAAAAAGGAGACATCAGAGCTTTTAATACAAAAGTGATTCTCCTTGTTATTCAAGTTGGGGGGCTGCTGATTTCCTGCATGAAGTTTTTGACCATATTGATTTCAATGGAGCATTCATAGTTTTCGACGAGCATCCATGGTCGATCTGACTCCATTTTCGAAGGGTTGAAGGTTCTTTTTCGAAATTCTTATAAATGAGTTTTCGCAATAAACTTACACTATTAAAGATCAACTGAAATAACATTTGGTTACGATGAACCGTGGTTTGTTCTTTGCTAGGCTGCAGCTATAGCTTCAACCATGAAGGAAAATATGATCATGAAAGCAGGGTCTGTAGATTTTATGCTAGCGAAAACTCATCTCTTCACTTCTGCTACCACGAACCAGGCACGTATGCAAGTGTTGTGGCCTTTGGGTCCTTGCCCCCTAGAAGTCATGGAAATTTAATTATTTAATTTGTAGTTGTTTATTTTTTCTGTTTAATTCACCCATTCCCCGCACTTCTTTTGAAGTTTTGTACTCGCCAGAAATGTTGGCACCCTCCCAAAAAAATCGGCATAAATTCCTGCCTTAGTCCATAGAAACCATCTATGGACTGATTATCAGACAAGGTATCGGATTTGGAAAAAAAGGACGATAACTGACCTATAGGCTACATATTATGAAACGCAAAAGCCACGTTTATGAAACGTTTCTCTTAATATCTTAAGAAAAGCGGAAAGACGTCTACTAAAAGAAATTTATGCGAACAGAATGAGAGAAAATAGAAACGAATGACGAGCACTATCCCCTATTTTCGAAAATTCATCTTGAGAGTCTAAATGAAAAAAAAAAAGGGGAAGACAGGACAATTTAAAAACACTGGTGTCAATAAACGACAATTTTAGGACATAGAATTTAGGCATTTTTAATATCTAAGTAAAATTTTGTCTTTTCGTCAATTTTTTTTAATGAAAAATACCCCAAAATGCATTTTTGATGAGTATAACAGAAAAAACATTTTCCAAATCCCATGGGGGGGGGGGGAGGCCCTCAGCCTCCCTCCAATTGACATCACTGCTCAAAAACCGTATAAAGGAAATGAAGTACACGAAAACTAAAACTTTATTAGACTTTTTTTAAGTTTTATCTTCATTTTTTTTAATGTTAGAAAGCGCTATTGTCATTTTTGCTCGAGTATTTGTTCACAGTTTTCCAGTCTAAATTATTGAAAAATTATATGATATCATAAAAAAAAAATCTAAATTTTTCTTTCCTGGACTCAAATTGGTTTAAAAAAAAGTCGCTAAGTAAACCTATCAGCCGCGCACGCGGGATTTTTTTTTATTATTATTATTGGAGCATTCCAAAATTTAAGATATGTTCAAAAAGATGACTAATATGTAAATAGGCATAGTAAAAATCTCAACAGTTCGAGGAGGACCACTTCCCCCGTCCCTACATCCATGTCTTGGCGCATACTCATGTACTTTTTGATATTTTTGGGCATAAGACAGTTTCAATCAGGACCATTCGGAGGTGGACAAATTTCAATGAAATACACTTTTGAAATAGGACAGTGTCATCCCGGCGTTGTATATTTTTCTAATTCACAATAATAGTAATTTCGTAACGCACATTTTCGGCTACATTCAGTTTTGAATCTTAGGTGACTCATTAGTGGGGTACCAGAAACATTTTAATTTCCTCTTCTTTTTTAATGAACTGTAAAAAAAAAAAAAAAAAAAAAAAAAAAAAAAAAAATTAAAATGACAATTCTCGATGTTAGAGAGGTACAAAATCCATAATTAGTATATACCAAATGAAGACCACATCAGATCAAATGTGAGTGAGTTTTTAGATTTACATTTTAATAAGGACGCTATGGAACAGGTTTTCCGAATTTTCATAGGAAACGAAATAGAAGTGGAATCAGGAAAAAAACTTTAATGTCGAGAGTGGAAAAAATGAAGAGAGGCACACAAATATTATAATGTCGAAAAATGTTCATATGGGAAAGTCCCGGATAAAAAAAAGTTCATAAACCAAAAACAGTAAACATGAGGAGCAGCAAAAACGGTGACTTAAAAGAAGGCGATAGGTAAAAAAAATTCTTAGATAATTTTTTAAAGTTGCTCTTGCGAAGTTTCCTGGTGGCATATACTTGGCAGAAAATGTTATTTTTCCAAATAAAACGTTTGTAAGATCTTAGTTATCTCAATGAATGTTTTTGGATACTTATTCATTGGCTGGGAAACTTTTCTAAGTTTAAATCTAGATATTGATGTTGGTGACGCATTATGAAGTACCGTTTTATTCGGTTTTTTAAAAGTAAGGCACAGTGGTGCAATTAACAGTATTTGGATTCTATAGTCGGAAAAAAAATATGATAAAATTTTTTCCTTATATTTATTTTCTCTCATATGGAGAATATTATTTGTTCAAAACCTGATCATCTTATTCTTTCTTGAGCAGTAGGCAGGGGCGTAACTCCATCATATTTGTTTTCTTTTTTTTTTTTTGGGGGGGGGGGGCAAGAGGGGTCCATATCAGGATAGTCAATGGGCTTGGGATATATTGTCATTTTTTCTCCGAATTATTGGGGGAACAACTACCCCCCTGCCCCCCTCCCAAATGACGACCCTGGCAATAGGTTCAAATTAAAATTTGAACGATAGGTATTGAACCATTTGAAAGAAGTGTCCTTGCAGAGGAAGGATACATCTGGACATGTAAATCCTTTATCCATTTGCTTTTAAAAATACATTTTGTAGTGAGGAGCAATAATTTCTTTAAATTATTTCTACGATTAAAAAAAAGAAAAGAAAAGAAAAAAAAAAATACAGCTACCTACTTTTGGTATAAGGGTCTTGAGCAAAATATTGAAATTGTAATTTGCATTGAAGAGTATCTTGTTTCATTGTTTATGCTATAAAGTTTGCCACCCTCGCGGCCAGGGGCGCAAGAACGAGACAGGAGTAATTTTATGGAAACAAACTGGAGTAAACTGGAGAATAAAACTTGTAAATATTTGATTGAAATTCATAGCCTGTTCAAGAATATTCTAGATTCATAATAAACATATATCAGAAGGTGCGAAATATAAACGAATTCCAGAACTGCTGTTTTTTTATTGTTTTGTCGATAATCGTAGTCTAGATAAATCTGGATGCTATCAAAACCTTTAATATTAGACATTACGGAAGGGGAAAATCTTTGAAGCTGAGAGTTACTTCACAGTTCAAAAGTATAGTTGTTGTTAATCATTCTTTAGTAACCCGGCTATAATAACAAGGTCACTTTTTTTCTTATGAAGCGAAATTATGACTGACAAAAAAAAATGTAATATTTGATTGAATTTCGCTGTCTATGAGGGAAAGGTTCAAAATCCATGATAAATATGTATTAGATGATATGACATGTGGTTTAATGGAAATGCTGTTTTGACATGATAAATCTTTCATATCTTGAATTTCCTTGCCAGACCAATCATTTTGCTCCTTTGATACTTAGCCAGAAGTATTTCTACATTTTTTTTTTCAGGCGCGTGAAATAACTATCTTCATTTCCAAATGTGCTAGGAATGATTGATTTTTCAATCCTTCAATTTTTATGGTTAATCGAAAGGGCGGAAGGATATATTGATTTCCTATAAAGATATACGTATTTTAGTTAAACGATAGCTTGCGGATTAATCTTTTTTGGCACACCTTCTTCCTTATCACTGATTACACACTTTGAAAACCAAATACCCACTCACACACACAAAAAAGAAACAAAAATACCTTACGACTGAAGAAAGGCATGGGTCTGAACCTGACCTCATGTTCTTCGCGACGGGCACCCACTTTTCGCCACCCAGTGTACATCTCACACGCCACGCGCGCCACAAAATTGCGCCACGCTTGGTATACGCCACCTGGTGTATACCAAATGATTCCTGAAAGTGGACGCACCCTCGTTCCTTTGAAACATCACTGGTAAAATGGTTTTTTAAAACTAAATCATTTGACAAAATAAGTTGTATCCATAAAACATATGAAATCGTCTATTTCTTTAGAGAAAAGTGAAACCTCTTCTCACAATTCACCGCAGAATGTAAAATTTTGTTCTAAACACTTTACCATTGCTGATGAAGGCAATGAAAGCGGGTACAAAAAGCTATTGCTAGCTCTGATCTGGTCAATTCAGCTGGGGTAATTAAGAAAATCGTATGATACACAACCTACATTTATGGGACCACGAAAAAAGTGCCAGAATTACTTTAGGTTCTTCGATTGTTGTTTACAAATAATTATTTGTACAAAGAGAGTTTTGCCAGGACTTCAACAGGTTTATATCTTATGTCAGATTACAGATTAGGGTCATCTTTAGCAGAACTAGAAGCAGATTACTATCACTATTATTCATATGGACGGAATCACCCACCGACATGAAACATCTTTAGCAGAACTAGAAGCAGATTACTATCACTATTATTCATATGGACGGAATCACCACCGACATGAAACATCTTTAGCAGAACTAGAAGCAGATTACTATCACTATTATTCATATGGACGGAATCACCCACCGACATGAAACATCTTTAGCAGAACTAGAAGCAGATTACTATCACTATTATTCATATGGACGGAATCACCCACCGACATGAAACTCAAGCCACTAAGGCTTATTGCTTCAACACCGACCAAAATAAACAAAAAACAACTGAACAACGGTTTGGGGACTAGTTGTCCCCAAACCATGAGTAGCAGTAGTCCTAGCTACTACTAGTCAGAAGATGTCATTAGGAGGAGGGCTAGGAGAGTAATACCCTCCTACCGCTAACGTTAAAATATACTGAAATATGTTCCAAGAAGGGGAATGTTTTATAAAAAACAGCAAGAGGGGTATCACCCTCCTATTACAAGTTTATCACTTAAATGATGTTATTTGTGTTATTCTGACGCCAGTCTGACGTAATGGAAAACCGGAACCGTAACTAGAACAGACCATGTTCTAGTTACAAATGATGTTATTGTGTTATTCTGACGCCAGTCTGACGTAATGGAACCAGGAACCGTAACTAGAACAGACCATGTCCTTGAAGACATTCATAATATTGTCTTTCGTAAGATGTATTTCAGGATAAGGGGCCTTTTGTTTTTCCTAGATAAAAGAGTTTCTCATCTTTGGTGTTTTTCTTTGATAAAACCTTAAGTGCTTTCTTTCCTTCCTTTTTCGAAACCATTGCCTTAGCAAGATAAGAAAAGGAATGAATCGCTTTTATCATGCTCATCAGCATTTTTTTTTGTGACTAGGCTGAAACCTTGTTTGGCTTGAACAAATACATTCTTATCCCTTCTTATTGTTTGTCAGTCCAAGTAAATGTTTGTAATCAAGATAAAATAGAGGTAAAGTCATTATGGTTTTGAAAGTAGAGCCCCTTTGTTGATGAAAATTGATTGATTGAATTCTTGCATGTAGGAATGAGATTGGGCGGTTGGTTCCGACAATGAATGAGAGCTTACTTTTTTAGGGATTTCTATTTCCATTCGTTATGTCCAGATTGACGTTAAAAAAAAAAAAATAGATAGCTATAGCTATAAAAAACAACTTTAATTAAGAACTGAGTTTGATCAAGTGGTTTCCCACAATTATTGAACGATCGAAGGAACCTCTTGAGAAGGGTAGAAATTCCGAAATTGAAATTTTGTAATACTAAATCCATTTTTTTTCAACCAATATGCGAACAGTTCAGATGCAAATTTGACCAATTCTATAAAATGAACAGCTGGAAATAATTAAAAAGAAGAACCACTGCATGTGGCATAAGTATTTTTTCTAGATGTCTAGAAGTCAAAATGCGATAATAAAGGGGAAAAAGCAAAAGATAACTACCCTCCAGGGCCTATTCCAGGGGGCAGTCATTAGTCATATGTACCTCCGAAGCTCGGAAGTTGAACAAATTACAGGGATGGAGGGCAAAAAACATCAAACAGAGAAACCAAGTTTTGTCGGCAAACCCCCAAACATTAATTCTGTATCCACCCCTGTAAACTTCTAAGATGTTTCTTAACGTTTATAATGTTTGATATAAAGGCGATAAAAATAAAACAAATAAATTGCCAGTATGGCACAATCACTGTAAATAGGAATCGAATTTATTCGAACTGTTATTACTCTGCCCTACCAGGAGCAAAATGAAAAAACAAAAAGAGGGCAAAGCTTGAACGCTTGGCAATTAAATAAAAGGACGAAAATTAAAAAAGAAAAACTTCGATGAATCAAGAGCAGTGGGATCAGAAAAAATTTGAATATAGGAGCACAATATAAATTAACCAGTCATCCAGTTTTTTTGATAGTGTACTACCTTCTACTTCGTCCCTACAATTTCTATTTTTACGTAGATACTTAAAACCACTTCCATCAAAAATGGTAAAACAATGAATGGGGTAAATTGTAAACTCGGAGAATTGAGGAGAGACAACAGAAAAGATAAGAAGAAAAAAGAATTACACTTCATTCAGTCGTCAATTGTTTATCACTTATGTTACATCTTTCTGTGTCTCTTATAGTAATAATTAAAAAAAACAAAGTTTTCCCGAGGGATGTAAAGAGCGAAGTTGAAACTTAAAACAAACAAAATTATTACCCACAGCCTATCTAACATATATCAATAAAACTAATGCCATTAAAAATCAGCTGGTGATATTTCCCTATGTGTGAAACATTACAGAAAACTAGAACTTTACTGAAAATACAAAAGCCAAGTATAAAAAACTAGAATATTTATTAAGGAGTCAAAATCTATTACGCTTTACGCTTTTCATAGTCCTACAGGAGCTGTGATATCAGTAACTTTCAGCATACAATTAAAATTATCTTAAAAACTTAAGGCAGAAAAATGATAAGTTTAAAGTCATTACGCAACATATAAAATAATGGACTGATTTATCAGGTAACATCTTGGTCTCACCTAGTATTACTCGAAATGAAGAACATATCAACCGTAATATGAACTCCGGAAATCCAGTTATTTCTCTCTATAAAACGGAGAATTTTAAGGTGTGATACGAATTCTAAAGCGAGTCTGTAGTGACACTTCGAACTTGTCTACAAAATAATCATGAAATGTCCTTTTCAGATCCAAAACGACCGTCAATCATTGAACTGAGCTCACTGGGCAGAAGTGATGCCAAATTAAACGAAAAATAAAATAAAGCAACTATCTAAAAATGCTTTACTTTCATAATATTAAAAGTATTTTTAAAAGGTTTACTTTTACCGTACCATAACCCCTATATTGTTTTGTGTTTTCAGTAAAGCACTAGTTTTCTCTAATGTTACAAACATAGGGAAATATCACCAATTGATTTATTTGAATTAGTTTTATTGATCTATGTTAGATAGGCTGTGAATTAATAATTTTTGTTCGTTTTAAGTTTCAACTTCGGTCTGCCTTCCCTCGGAAAAACTTTTATTTTTTTTAATTAGTCTATGCTCGTTTTTGATTAAAATTTAATTTAGAAACAACACTTCTATGACCCCCTTTTATTTATATGGAATAATTTATGTTCGTTTTAAGTTTTAATGTTGGTCCTTAGTTTTAGTTGAAAACTTTATATATATATATATATATATATATATATATATATATATATATATATATATATATATATATATATATATATATATATATATATATATATATATATATATATATATATATATATATATATATATATATATATATATATATATATATATATATATATATATATATATATATATATATATATATATATATATATATATATATATATATATATATATATATATATAATTTCTAATCACCTCCAATCTAGGGGAGATAATAATACATCTTGATCTGACATCATTTTCGAGAGGTTTCAGGCTTTTTTTGTGAAATCACCATAAATTTCTTTTCGCAATAAACTTTTACTTCTAAGACAAACCGCAATAATAGCTACCATTCCTGAATCAGTATTACATGGCAATAATTTTTCATTAGGTAGTTTTTTTTTTCAAAACGCGTTTTTAACTTTCGGTTATTATGGGCTGTGATTCGCTCTTTACTAGATAGCAGCTACCGCTGCAGCCGTGATTTTGTAGATGCGTAACTTAATGCCGGAAGTAGGTTCAGGTTTTGTTATTGTACCTTCATCCCTCCAAATGTATTTTAAGATTTTAATTTCTCAAGTCAGTTTCTTGGAATACATACAAATGCACGACTGAAAAGTGGTACGGCTTCAAAGAAAATATCCCTGATATTTCATTTCCAGGAATTAGTTAGAAACTATTTTTAATTTCTTTTACTTTGAACTTTGAAAAAGTTTTTCGAATTTCTCTGTTCAGAGAATTCTAAACCTTTTAACATCAAGCATGCCTTAGAAACTGTAGCGATTCGTTTGTTATAACCTGGAAAAACGTAAGTTCTTTCTTTAGTTCATCAAAAAGACTAGAATTCGTTCTAGATTACAGATGGAATGTGTTCCCCTTGCCTTAAAAATGAAATGACTAATTATAATTGATCATTTATGTTGCTTTTCTAGTTGACGTTTTGACAGAAAAAAAAAACTAAAGGTGAAATTAAACAGCTTTAATTAAAAAACCGTGTAAGTCACTATTTTCACATTTTACAGCATAACAAGTTTCAAACCATTTATTATAATGAAGGGTAAGTAAATAACAGCCCTTGTCATTACAAATCAAGACTCTAGAAAAAAGAATTTGCCAAATATTATGTACAAACACAAGCTTTGTTCTTCATGCTGATTTCATTCATGTTCTTCATTCGTTAAGTTTTTAGGCTAATTTTCAAAAGTTATTAGCATATGAAAATACGCATAAGTTTAGAAAAAAGAAAGAACACCAAGAAGAAATAAAAGATGCTGATGAAAACTTTGCTGTCAAATTCAACGTGTTTGACAGGCGTAAAGTGTGGGTTTAAAGTCCTAATCCGTACCAAGACTGGACTCGTATTTTTTCTCCAGAAAGATAATGACGGATGAGTGCTTACTCGTTGTTTTACTTCTTCACGGTGAGAATATAAGCATGTCTTAAGAAAGAACAAAAGCTTGCCGATAAAATGTACGAAATTTGTTTAAGTCTGATTTCCTCCCCCAAATTCTCCTAAACTACTGAGTAATAAAGAAAAAGGCTGCTATAAAGTTTTCCTAAATAGATTTTGTATTCAATAAATTATAATGTATCATTAATTAAAATTTTTTTAATATTTGATCTAAAAAACCATATAATGTAATTATGTTGATTAATTTTAAAAGTTTAATTCACATTATAATTAAGATAAATTATACAATGTGAAAGTTCTGACAACATAATAAAAGGAGTCACACTTGGAAATCGATATGCAATGCCACAGCTACAATGCAACTTGAGTAGGCTTACCCAGCCTACTCAAGAAGGAACCAGTTTCTTCCCATTAGGTATCGATTTTATTTTCATCCACTTATGAAAATAATCTGGTACATTAATACACTGAAAAACTTTATCATTGACAGGCTTTCTTGGACAGATATAGTAAGGGTTCTATTTTGTTGAAACATTTTCTGGAAGGATAAAGATTTTTAATTTTAACACGATTAACTAGAAAATATTTTCCAAACAAAAATTTTTCATAAGAAAATTAAAGAGCGATATTAAAAACATAAAATCAACAGAAATATAGTCCCATGAATAACTAATTGAAACTGAAAAATCCCATATAATTCTCAAAGGAATAAATACATGAAACCTAAATAGAACATAAGCCTAGTTTAATAATCAAGTCTAATTTTAAACGAACTGAAATTACCACAAGTATGAGTGGGATTATCGCCCTCACAAACCCCCCATAGTCTATTCCCTTTTCAAATTTGAGACCACTTAGCCATAGAACAATGTCACTTTTAAAAAGCAAAGCATCGTGATAAAAGTATCTTTGTTTTCGTCGAGAGCTTACGAAAAAAGCTAAGCATGTGTATGTCGACAGTAGTTCTATTCTATGGCGTCGAGCCTTGGCTCATCAAAGAATGTCAAGGGCGCGCTGGATGTTTGCAACCACCGTTGCTTGCATCCAAACTTATTTCTCCGCTTGTCAGATCAGACTTCGAACAACGAAGTCTGAAGATGTTGTTGGCAACATTGAAAGAACTCCAAGAATCACCAAGCTCTTTCCGGCTCCACTGGCTTGGACACACCTTACGCCAACCTAGAAATCGCTTCACTAAGCAAATACTGCCAACTGAACTATTACAAACAAGGCACAGAAGATAAAGAGGAAAGCTAAAGAGTTGGTGAACTCTACTTGAAAAAGATCTGGACGTGGATGGTAGTTTTCACAAATTCAGACAAAACTTGAACGAATGCTGGAGAATGCTTGCTAAAAAGTTGGCACAAGACCGGCCATTGTGGGAGACTAGCATTCGAAGCTTATTTTCAGATGCCGAGGGAGGCGAAAACACCTTGTTTCGCGGCAAGTAGCAAGTAAAGTAAGCATTGTGATAAAGAGGTTGAACCTCAGATATTTGAGAAAATAGTAGAATGGTCCAGCATAGCAGGTCTAGTTTGCATACTTCTTATTTTTATTGGACAGCTTCAAAATATTCACTAACTGCGAAGATGTAAATTAAAAATGCGTGTTTTCCCAAGTAAATCAAAGCAAATTTACAAGAAAAGAACAATATCGACTATTAAATATTAACAAAAACGAAGATTTCCGCGAAAATTAAAGACAAATTTTAAATTTAAACAAGTAGAAATCAGCTTATATAAGATGCCAAATCTTACCGAACAAACAGTACAATGGATGAAGAAGTGAAACACAAGCCAATGGAAATTATGATGAACAATGAAGCCAAAAAAAAGGACCCTAAATACACCTAATAGGAATGGTATTTCCACCCCTCAAGCATCACAAAATAGTAGAATATCAATTTCCCTTTCAACTAAGTGGGACGTATTCACCAATTTTTTACATATTTAAAAAAACTTTTACCACATGCTGACCAATGGTCGGCGTTGCGCAGGTACCGATCTCCTGATTTAATGCCTTTGGCCGGGACCCGGGAGTGCAATGTGTGGATGGGGGCAAATCATCATACGCTTCCCTTGTTGTTTCCCCAGATTTTTCCAGGTACCCATTTAGAGCTGGGTCTACTCTGGCTGAGCTTACAGGGTCACATCATTGATCACCGTTCCAAACCAAATCACCAGCAACACCAGGACTAGAACCCCTGACCTCGGGATTTCAAGTCCGGAGCACCAACCCCTCAGCTAGGACGGCTAAAATTTTTTTTAACTATGAATCCTATGTATTCTGATTTTGAACATTTGTCTCTCATAATTACCCTCATATTTGTAATAAGCAAGCTCATAGCCCTGACTACCGTTTCATTTGAAAAAAAAAAAATGGTTTCAGGGGAATTGGGGGGGGGGGGGGACTCAAAGGACAAACTGGTCCACTCCATGATATACACGGAAGATATTTGCGTTACTATGACTTTAACAGGGTATAATATGTCTTATTCCCTACTAAATTACTTCAAGAGACCCTTTGTATATGAGGCTTTTGCACAATTTGGGATCCTTACGCCTGAGGCTGTATTTACTTTGTCGCTCCTGGAGGAACATTCATTGAACCTTCGACTGTTCTGATCAAAACGAGGGGGTGTTCCCATTTGAGCGCTTTCCCATTTGAGCGCCACGGAATTTTGTTCCATTTGAGCGCCATGGAATTTTGTTCCCATTTGAGCGCCACGGAGTACCATTTGAGCGCCAAACCCAAAATTGTGATTTTGCGGTGGATGAAGCGTGGTTTGCTGCCACATTGACCTGTAGAAATATTTATTGCCACGAAGACAACGAACAAAACTGAGGATTTTATTGGGTCAATGGTTGTGAAATAACTCTGTACTGAGAGTTAAGAAGCTAAACGTTTGTTAAGCTTGTGAAGAATATAAGTGAAGATTTTACGCACGTTCATAGGGTAAGAACTGATTGCCGCTGAAGAAGGCTTGCTGGTCAAGTCGAAATATTCGGCTCTTTTTTTAGAGTTATTTCACAACGATCGTTTAGAAATGGAACGAAATCACCCAAAAATCGTGCCAAAAACGGATAATTCAAATTAATATATTGGTAAAAATACAACAAAAACTGCTAATATCACACATCCGGCGAAATGTTATGTGCGACACCCAAGAGAAGCTCGTCTGCTGTTCGAGTTCCAGCCCTGTACTCCGTCGACAGCTTTTCGAGTCGTTCGTTCAGCCCTGCATACTTCTTGTTCGTCCGATGGATGACATGACCCTGGAGTAGCTGTGTCCTTGCAGAATCGACGACTGCTTGTTCTTCCTTCAGGAAAGAGATAAACTGCCACAAGTTCGGGTGGTAGCGACCGACTCTTCGGTTAAACCGCATGTGCCATGATTCGAGGTCGTTGTTTGTCCTTCGCTGGATGCCGTAGACTGACCAGAAATGAGGAGGACATTGGTCGAACCACTGACGGCTGAAGTAAGTGACAAACGGACGAGCCGAAGGCCAGGTACGAACGATGTGAGAAATGATTGGACCAGAATTGATTCTGACGATCGCTGGAGGTAGGAACGCCAGAGCCAGAAGCTTTCGAACGTAGAGGTTGAAGTCTGCATCGGTCATGTACAGCTCACGGACTGAGTGACGCCCCAAGTTTCTGATTACTGCTTGGCAAAAGTGGAAGTAACACCCACGGTGCTTGGCGGCCGGAAAAACTTGCTTCACGGATGTCAGCAGACCGGTCTCAAAATCAGAGACGACGGTCGTCGGGCGAAGTGTCACTCCTTTCATCGCAGCCTGTAGGATCAGCTCGCTGAAGACGTCGTTGTAAAGCTGTGCAGACTTGCTCTCCATGAGCACGAAGACAGCGGGAAGTTGCTTGTCGCCGAAGAAAACGTGAACGGTGAACAACTGGCCGAATGGGGAAGGAGCTGAGTCGAAGGTGCCGTCCATATACCATTCCGGGCTTCGTTCAAGCAGACTTAACGACTCGTCGGTTGCAAAGCAAATCGCAGCGTTATTTTGAAGCTGAAAGAGGAGGAATCTCTGGTTTGCAGACGTCTCACTGAAAGCCTGGGGCAAGGGCGTCGGTACGGATATAGTATCAGCGGGCAGTGGTGGTATCAGCTTGTTTCGTGATCTGTACATGGACGACTTCACGTGCTTATAGGGTAAGTGAGGCAAAGCACTCAGCCCACTGGCAGCAGCACTTGCGACCTGGCCGTCGTAGATAGCGGGAATCGGACGAGTAGTACGGGCTGACTCGCTTCGAAGGTCTGACCGGAATTTGTACTGCTGGGTCTGCAGAGGATCAGCGCTGTGGTCGTGCGTACCAACTGAAACTGGTGAGCCGTCGCTGGAATCAGTGTGTAACCGCCCGAGACATCCCTTCTTCATGCATCTCCAGCTCTTCTTTCTTCCTCCAGAAATCGGCTTATCGAATCTGTAGACGAAACCGTCGTGTTCTAGCAGTTGTTTATTCTTGGAGCTCTTCATTGTCAAACTGACTTCCCAGTGGTCCTAGAATATCGAGGGAGGGCTTATTCGAATGGAAATTAAAAGTTCTAGTGCCCTTTTTCAGTGACCAAAAATAATAGAGGGCAATTAAGCCCCCTCCCAGGCTCATTTTTCCCCAAAGTCACTGGATCAAAATTTTAAGATAGCCATTTTGTTCAGCATGTTCGAAAAATACAATAACTACGTCTTTGAGGATGACCCCCACAGTCCCACGGGGACAGTCTGCAAGTTCTGAACTTTGCCCAATGTTTACACATAATATTGGTTATTGGGAAGTATACAGAAGTTTTCAGGGCGAATTTTTTCTGGTAGTTGGGGGGGGGGGGGGTCGGGTTTTACGTGGGAGGATCTTTCCATGGAGGAAGAGACATTACTATGAAGGGGGTGCCGGATTTCCCAGAATTATTTAAAAAACAATAAGAAATTAAATAAGAAAAAACAATATTTTCAACTGAAAGTAAGGAGCAACACCAAAACTTAAAACAAACAGAAATTAATACGTACATGATTGGGTTCGCCTCCTAGTCATTAGGCTACCTCGCTCTTTGCGCGCTATTTTTTTTTTTTTTTTCATCCGAGCTATTTATTCTAACTAACGGCATTTGTGATTAAGGGGTCATTCTAAGAGAAAACTGGAACAAAATTTGAACTTCGGCGTAAAGAGCGAGGTATTGAATAGGGGGCGAACCCCCTAATATACGTAATAAAAATATACGAATATAGAAGTTCGTTATGTAAGTTAAATCGTAAGTTATGTCAGTTATGTCAGTTATGAGTGATCGAAACTATATATATATATATATATATATGTATATATATATATATATTTATATATATATATATATATATATATATATATATATATATATATATATATATATATATATATATATATATATATATATATTTATATATATATATATATATAATTTTTAAAGTTATTCCACTATGCTTTCCCTCCTTATGTGCAAAAATATAGTAAAAATTAATATTTTTCTATGCATTTTGCTATGCATCACTCTTTTTTCAACAAGTATAACCGTAAATCAAATAAATGCTGACGAAAGCAAGAAACGGGGAAACATATGGGAATAATACAATTCGTCTATCTATACGTCTGCACATTAGAGGTGCTGGGAGGTAAGTATAGCGAAATGACTTTCAAAGTTTGATAACTACAATTTTTTATATTATAAATAGGAACTGTCTTATTAACATATCTCCTTTTCAATAGCCCCAATTTTAGGCTTATACTATATATATTGCTTTATAGTATTATAAACTAAGTAAATATATATAGTATTTATGTATACCATATATATTTACTACTAAAGGTATATACAGGTACTTATGCATTATGCGGTATCCACCGCTATATACTGTATGAGGAAAACAGACATGAAGACCCGTCGGTAAATTTTTCGCAGTTGATATTATTGACATAAGAATAAAGTAAACATACCACTCGATACCTTTTTTATGCTCTTTCCAAATAGAATAATCATTTTTTCTGATATGAATTTTACCCCCACCCCTATATATACCAATTCAGGGTATATATTTGCACATTAGGGGGGGGGGTAAATTTTATTTCTGATGTTAATGGGAGGTAAGTTTAAAATTTACCCCCACCCCCCTAATGTGCAAATATATACCCTGGATTGGTATACATAGGGGTGGGGGTAAAATTCATTTCCGACAAAAATGATTATTATATTTGGAAAGAGCCTAAAAAAGGCATCGAGTGGTGTGTTTACTTTATTCGTAAGTCAATAATATGATTTGCGAAAATTTACCTGATCACCTAGCTATATCACCTAATATTAAATTTTTACTTACTTAAATTTCTCTCAGCTCCTTTCCCGTGATGAAAATTTTCAAACTGAAGGAATTTACCCCGGGTGTTTGACAACTTGGCTTTTGTTTTGATTTCAGACCAACAACAATCGAAAGGTTTCATTTGTTAACTTTTCAATGAGGTTTTTGTGTGACGTTCGGAAGCCGGAAGTAAGTTTATATGAAAAAGGTGACAGCTTGTCTTTTATCTTGACCGTGGCGATCAAAAATCAGGGTTAATAATACCATTTATAGGTGAAAGAATTTTGAAGACATTTTCAGAAAGTTTGCTTCAGGGAAGAGCAAGCAACCCCGGAAAACACAAAACAGAACTAAAAAATAAGTAGATATAAGTCTTAGCACTCATTGGGTGATGAGTGACATTTTTTTTATGAAAGTAATTTGTTTTACCTCATAAATTTGGAAAATGTGTCCACTTTATGTCTAAAATCTGTCCATTTTTTGCCCTATTATGTCCAGGCACATAGAAATATGTCCTTTGGACATAAAATATGTCGAGTTGGCAACCCTGCTTGTATCACGCTAAGCTGAAAGAAACTAACGAAAAAAAAACCGGTTCTATAATGAACGGTAAGGGCTATACCGTAGGTAAACGGTTGTGCAATCGCTTACGCAATTAGGTCACCTGACCTTGCATCGTAAATTAGGATTAATGGGCGCTCGAAGTAAATGTTATAAGAGGGTGCAAGATTGTTAGCTCAGTTCAGTTCAATTTCGGACTTGGATAAGAGAAGAGCGATTTTCAACATGAAGAGGAAACGCAAAATATTATCTGGCGCTCAAATGGGACACAACTGAACTAATTAAAATACGGCGCGCAAATGGGAATTTCCCATTTGCGCGCCATGGCGCTCAAATGGGAAAGCGCTCAAATGGGATACACCCAAAACGAGTATCTTGACATTTTGCTCCGGTGCTATGTGGGGTTAATGTGGTACTCGTAAGAATACGTGGCGTTAAAGGAGCGTCATGCAGCCTCCCTGGCCAGTTCTATCTTGAAAAACGCATTAGAAATGTTAACTTGCGATCAAATGAGGCCTTTCCGAAGTTTCTGTAACCCTTCGTTTTATATAGTGAGAAAAAGGAAATTGACATACATCATTCTGACTTGTCAACGATAATACGTTAAACATGGCATATGAAGTTTCCATTTTTTATAGAAAGCGTAGAATGCCAAAATAAGAACTGGCCATCTAAAAAAGAAAAAGAAGAAGCCAACTAGAAGAACAAAATAATACCGTAATCGTGAAAACTGATTACATTTTTACATTAAATAGTCTCACTTTCATATGTTAAAGATGAATTTAACTTGGATTTATTATTATATAGCCGTGGTATTTTAGCCAATGACCTAAACTCAAACAAAAATATCCCAAGAATCTTTCTCTTCTCGGCATTCAGAAATTGCTTTCTGTTTAAATGCCAAACAGAAAGAGATAGGGTTTTAGGAATCTAAATTATCTCCATTATTCACAAAAAATATCTAAACCACAGATATACAAAAATACTTCTTGTTTTTTTTTTTGTTTAATTTCTAAAGAAACATTTCCCCAATTTCTAGTAAAGTGTCTAAGCCCAAAATAGTACGCATATTGTTTAAATCAAAAGCAAGGGCGTGCCCAAGAATTAAAAAAAAAAGTCTCAGTCATCTATGAGGACCGGTTCAAACTGTGGAAACTACTTGAATAGCTGTTATGTATGTAAAACCTGTCCAGCGTTCATAAATGTCATCGTTCTTTTTTTCGGGGGGCGGGGGGGGGGGGGCGAGAACTCAGTCTTTAGAGACTGAGTTTTCTAAGAGAACTCAGTCTCTGAAAAAAAAAAAACACAAGTACAAAGCTTGAAAATATGCCAAGAAAGACCAAACACTAAATGGCGTTTGTGAATTTTTTTGTCAATATTAGCGCCAATTTTCACTTTTTTAAGTTAGTCATACTCTTTGGTCTGACGTACTACTTGGGAGTACCCTTATTTTCGGAAAAAAAATCTTTCTTATATTATTACTATGGTCAGCTTCAATGTTTTCTCTATCCTTGCAAAAAGTTCTCCACTTCAGAACTTATCAATTTGCTGTGAGAAAATCTACGAAAATACATGATGTCTGGCTTCAATAAAAAGACTACTTAACCTTAGGAAAAAAACAGACTATATAGCAGATGCGTTGGTTTATTTTCTTAAGATAAGCCATGGAAAGAAAAACCTTTTCCTTTAGAGGGATATGAGAAAAAGTAAACAATAGAAACAAATACGACGAATATATAGGGATAAGTATTTATTGAACTTCGAGCTGGTAATCCGGTACAATCTAGTTCTAGTTCAAACACGAACCTTTCTACAAGTTTATTTCAAAATTCCCTTTCATTATCAAAGATGGAGGTACGGTTAGAATTCATAAAAAAAACTGACCTCCTTCGAAGTATTAAAAGAAAAACAATTGTGCAGAAATACAAGAAAGCCAGGCATGCCATTACAAAGCCATTACAAAAATGGGTGCATAACAATACGATTGCGTTTTGAAAACTGGACGACGCGACACCTCACACTGCTGCGTAGTAGGATCAAGGGTGTTATGTTTGGTAGCTCTGAGCTAAAAAATACTGAAGCATTTCCTTTCCCAATCACGGCTGGTTTCCAAGGGGTTCTATCTATCAAGTCACTTCAGAGGTACTAGTAGTACATTTAAAGCACCATCATTAATTTATGAAGAAATAAATACATCCACAAAACTCATTTTTTTTGTTGCTTTATGTAGAGACTGCTCACTTTATTACAAATAGGATTTTAAAGGCGATTTGAGACGGGACGTTTTGATATGCTACTCAAGACTTCACTGGAATGCGTCTTCTGTTGAACGACTCAAGTATTCCTGCCTTTTATAAGCCTCTTACATCATTTTTAAATTGTTAAAATTTATTTCAAACAAGCCGAAAACCGCGTGATGTTACTCTTGAATGTTTATAATGGTTTGTTATGTCCGTTTGGTATTAACTATCTGGCCTTGGGAAGGCATAGGGGTTTTGAGTCCAACTTATGTTAATTTCTGCTCGTTTTGAGTTTGACTCGGTTATTTATTGTAATTTCTGTTCGTTTCGGGTTTCATTTATTTATCGATGCTGATTTGTGGTAGTTTCACGCTTGGTAGATTATTTGATTTTATTTTTGCTCATTTTTTATTTAGTGGAGTTCTTTACTTTTCTTTGAAAAACTTATTTTGTGGGAAAAGTTCTTTTAATTAATTTTTAAAAGATATAGGCTGGTTTATTTCTTAGTATGGGCCGTGATCGTTTCTTACTAGGTTGCTAGCTACTGCTGCAACCCGGATAAAGTGCTTTATTTTGCATCTTGACCATCATTTTTAAAAACACTCTTTAAACTATAAGGAATTATAATAAAATTTTAATGCTTTTAAAATAATAAACATTTTAAAATTATAAGAGTCCAAAGCAAAATTATAATTGAAGATTTTTGCCATCGCCAGACATGAGTTTCTTCCGATTATTGCTTTTTCTGTTTGTTTTTGAAATTATAAATCAAAATTATAATTAGACTTCGTTAATTAAAATTATAATTAGATTCGTCAATTAAAATTAAAGGCATAGACAGAAAACGTGAGAATACATCTTTCGCTGACAGTAGCTTCCTCAAAGTAGAAATTACCGCAGCAAGCGTTATTATTTTGTAATTTACATATAGCAAAAAATAAAAAAAAAATCCCAAGTTTCATTTTTCTCTTATTGTGCAGGCGTAGCATATGCATTGTAAATCTAAACCTAGTTTTTCGCATGAGTTCTGAAATTTATCAATGGATTAGCTACAACATAAAATAGAAAATAAAATAAAATCACTATAATAATCAAGATGACAAGAAAGAATTAATGAAAATATACTGATATTAATTCTTTTATTTAATAGAAATATTGCTAATCTTTCAATATTACAATCTTATTTTTTTTAAATGTATTTGGTTTTCAGTAAATCTCAAAGGCACAATAGCATTTATAAGGTTTACTCGTGAGAGGAGAGAGAGAGAGAGAGAGAGAGAGAGAGAGAGGGGGGGGGGGTTGCAGCAGCCATCTATAAAAATACGAAGAAACATTGGAAGCTTTTGACTATTCTGATTAAGTTTTTATTTTAGATTTTTTTTAGAGTTCCCCCCGCCCCATCCTCTAAACTAAATTCCTATGTCTGTCAAGTAATCTCAAATACCTGTTTTTCTGGTTAGTAGAATCAGATTAGAAGTAACAAAAGGAAGAAATACCTTATTCCAAAATAGGAGTAATCTCAACACACCCACTAACCCCTAGACCTCTGAGCCAAAATCAGATATAAAATGACACGTGAGAGTGAGAATGAAACAGAACTCGACTTGATCTCAAATAAATTAAGAAAAAGACTTACGTCTTTGAAGCAAGCTGACGGCGACCTGATTTGTTCCAGCATGGCCCATCTGACAGTTGCTTGTCGAATATTGGCGTCATAGTCTCTGGAATTTTGCATTCCCGTCGGTGTTCCACGTGACCGCTCATAACCCGGCTCATTGAAATACGGATCAGGTACTAGAATGAGTGATTGAATTGACACCAATACCTAAAAAAGCCAAAATTTGATTAAAAACCAACGCGAAACTTAAAACTCCGAAAATGAAAACCTGTAATATGATAAATTCATAAAAAGTATGATACAATCAACAATTTAGATTGTCAAATATTCTTTGGCAAAGAGTTTATTATTTCTGGCAGCACTTTTGTGTTCATCTATTTTTTGTCAACAGTATCATCTGATAATAACTGAGGAGCATGGGTCAACCTCCCCCAGTCCCTAATAATATCCACAGTACCTGCACATAAATTTGGATGGAATAAACAGAAAATATAAAATTATCCCGCAATTTTTGACCAATACATTTTTGCCAACTTATATACATCCTGGAGAGCCATATAACCCCTCCCCCCTCCACCCCATACAGATTTTGGGTGTACAAACCTAGGATCTCGGATAATGAAGTTTCGAAATCTAAATATACAGTAGAATGTAGCACTTATGTCTGAAATGGGCTGCTTTTAGCCGATCTTGGGCATAAGTATTTAGTGGCATGTCTCCTTTAAAACCCTTTGTAAGGATCAGTGTTGTGTAGTCTATTTGTTGCACGATGCTTTTTTTTCTTTGTTAGAATAAATATTCTCTAATCTTCTCACTAGCAAACAGTCAACCTTCCAAAGACATTATTCTAGTTCTACTCCTGGAGAGGAATAATAACGCGAATGGTCCTACTTCTAATCCATTTTCAAGGCCCTATTTATGTTTCTCTGGGCCCTTTCCAAACAAAAGTGATTATCTGATTTTTAGATATTTGCAAATAACAATACCAAGTTATTTTCGCTACATTTTGCTTTCAGAACCGAGAAGGTTAGAGTTTCAGGGCATTCATTTTCCAGAAAACACAGGAAGCCACAGACAAAAAAAAGAAGAAAAAAATCTTTTACGAAGAATAAGAGGAAGATCTTTATCTCAAGAAAGCCCTCATTTATAACAATTTTATGATAATTTTCACACTTTCAACCTAGTGTAAATTTTTTTTTACATAAATTTTCTTCAAATATAGCTTTCCCAATGCTAATTCAATCAAAATTATTTTTTTTCTCAGGCTATCCGTGACCCGTAAAATATGTGGAAAAAGTTCAAAAGTAGTAAAGTGCAGCCGAATCCTTGTGCCACGATACCTGAAGAGCAGTGGTTAAAACATTATTCGAAGGTTTTCTGGTAATATTCCTTTGGAAAAGGAATATGATGAATCGCTAAAATCGCATCTTGATTCACTTTTGAAAAAGCGAAATTATTTTGTGGTTTCTTAGAGTGATGTTTTGGGGTTGTTCACCGGTTGATGGGTAACAAGGCTCACGACGTTCATGGTCTTGGGGGGTAATCATCTACGCAATGCTTCTCCGCTTTTGCTTCAGCAGCTACAACTACTTTTTCAGATGTGTGTAGATAGTGCCACCATCCCTAACAACTCGTTCTGTCCTGGGGTAGTTTCAAATATCCTCAAGAAAGCGAAAAACGCAAATGAATGTGGAGGATATAGGCCGATTACCGTCTTAAGTACGTTGAGCAGAGCTTTAGAAAGATTGATTCTCTGTGAAGTTCTATCGAAGTGTGTGATAGATCAAAGACAGTTTGGGTTACGAAAACATATCAGCTGTTCTTTCCCCCACAGACTTCTAAACCGTTTTCTTGCCATAGCTGAATCACTTGGGTTATCTGTATATATACATGTAGTGTTGATATTTTCTGCTGCATTTGATTCAGTTATCCAGCCTGCCGTCTTCCAGACCCTGCTAGATGCTGGTGTGAATACCCATAAAGTAGCTATGTTATCATATTGGTATTCTTATACTTGATAGACTTAGTGCGCCAGATGAACTTGATAGAGGACTTCGACAAGGTTCGGTATTAAGTCCGATATTATTTAATGTTTTGACTTCTAAGGTAAGAAAACAAATTTCTGGTGGGTTAAGTCTTGATCTTTGTGATTTGAGTCTTATAAGCTATGCCGATGATTTACTAATGTTGAGTTTTTCCTTGAAGTGTATCACAGGATAATTTAATAAGCTTGTAACTGACTATAGCGGTATTAATCTATAAGTTAATGCCCAGAAAAACCGACTTTATAGTTTTCAACCCGACGGAACAGTATTCGTCAGCACCAGCTGTATCAGTAGATGGTGCTACTATTGCACCGTCTTCTTCGCTTAATTACTTAGGTCTTTGATATGGTCGAGAAAAGAAAACAACTAGAACTCATTGCCTTGACACCCTTGGGTCAAACCTGCGAGTAAGTTATGGCAAACTCGTCCCGTTGAAGTACTCTTACAATCGGCAAATTTTAGCAAGACTATATAGAGCAGTGGCTTTGCCACATGTTCTTTACCTATTCCCCCTATAGGAATGGTTTACAGAAACAGGTCAGATCGGTTTTGTAAGCATTGGAAGTTTTTAACTCGTATACCCCTCTTTGAGAGAAATACATTTCTCTTTTAGAAGAATCGAATTCCAGACCCCCGTGAAGTTGTGTCAGAGCTGGAAAGTAATGTTAGAAAAGGTGCACTTGAGCACCTTTACGATTTCCTGCCATTGCACTTTATCTACGAGCTATGAATGTACATAGTGTATATAGTCTAGTCATTGTTTCTTCAAGTAGTGTTTTTCATCCTGTTCTTTCTGTTGTTTTTTTTTCTCTTATTTTTTTTCTCTTTGTACTCCACCATATTTCTGTATTATTGGTGGGCTAAAATAAAATATGTATATCTATAAAGCACGTTACTAAAACAGAAGATCTCGTTTTTACACATTCATAGATCCTAAAGAAAGAAAGAAAAAAAAAACTCTACTTCTTACTCCATTTTAAATACAAGATTTCAGACATTTTTTTGTTATTTTCGACTTTTTAATCTTCAAAATACTTTTTATCATAAATTATATTTATTCTTATGTAAAAACTTGCATTTCCGTCCTCTCATATTTTATGTTTTTCTAGGTAGATAAAGCATGCTTTTAAAGGATTTTTTTTAATATTTAGTATTTAATCTGATCAAACAACCAAGATCTACAGGTGGAGTTTTACGATATAGAATGCAGATATAAGCATACGATTTTTTTGGTTTTATAGGGAATCAATGGAATATTTCTATGCTATTCAGTTTGAGTGCCATCTTGCTTTACTAAAATTCATTACATTTTGTTGCATCATAAACGGCTATCAGAATATTGTTCAGGTCAAAATTTGATTTAAATGCCTCCAATTTCCATTGAAACATCACATTATCCAAGGCCATACGCAAGAAGGAGGGACCTCACGTGCCAGATAAAAAATCCTAGCTATAAAATCTCAAAGCTTTAAAAGCCTAGCTATAAATCTGTGTGTTGGTTACAAACTATTTTTAGAAGAAGTCAGTTTATCGAGAATCTAAGAATAAGTATTGTAAAGCTTTTAAAGAATCTAGAAACTATATAGACACTTTTGAGCCGCTTTTTATAAATCTGTGTGTTGGTTACAAACTATTTTTAGAAGAAGTCAGTTTATCGAGAATCTAAGAATAAGTATTGTAAAGCTTTTAAAGAATCTAGAAACTATATAGACACTTTTGAGCCGGTTTTATAAATCTGTGTGTTGGTTACAAACTATTTTTAGAAGAAGTCAGTTTATCGAGAATCTAAGAATAAGTATTGTAAAGCTTTTAAAGAATCTAGAAACTATATAGACACTTTTGAGCCGCTTTTTATAAATCTGTGTGTTGGTTACAAACTATTTTTAGAAGACGTCAGTTTATCGAGAATCTAAGAATAAGTATTGTAAAGCTTTTAAAGAATCTAAAAACTATATAGACACTTTTGAGCCGCTTTTTATAAATCTGTGTGTTGGTTACAAACTATTTTTAGAAGAAGTCAGTTTATCGAGAATCTAAGAATACGTATTGTAAAGCTTTTAAAGAATCTAGAAACTATATAGACACTTTTGAGCCGCTTTAGGCCGTTTGAGAAAAATGTTCTCATGATACTATATCCGCCACTTGTCCTTAGTTTATTAATGGAAATGTAAAATAAAAAATAAGAATAGAAGAACAATTCACAAGTGAATGTCCGAAATAGCTTTTTTCTCCTTGGATTTAGTGAGCGTTGCGAGTCAACTTTTTCAATTTCATGCAAGGCTTGATGATGACAGGTTAGGTATTAGGTTTAGTTAGGTTAGCTTAGGTTTTTAACAATTTCTGATATTTATAACCAAATTTAACCTAACCTAGCCTAAACTAACATAACCTAACGCAACCTAACTTTAACTTATAACATCATAGCTTGCATTAGGCTGAAAAAGCTGACTTGCAAAGCTAATTAAATCCAAGCAGACAAAAGGGGATTTTGGACATTCATCGGTGAAGGTCGACATTAACCAGATTTCGGATATTCACGGTAACAACTACATAGAAAACATAAAATATCAGGAGATAAAGAAAATGAGTCCAACAAGCTTGCCAGATCACCCTAGAACTTCTCAGCCTTACGCTTCTAAACAGTATTAAACTTGCCACAGTTGCTTCTTCAACTTTTTCAGATTCAGTAATCTCATGATGTTAAAGAGCCCAAAATAGCTGATGACCAGAACGTACACAGAAATTTATTTCACAGGGGCCTAGATTCGCCCAAAATAGGCTTACTAAATAGAAAATGCAAATGACTACGAAGAATCGCGATATTTTTTGGGGAGGGGGAGAATCCTAACACCCCCTCCTGCATACATGCCTGCTGACGACCATTCCAATCTTCTGAAATACAACTACAAGACTGGAAGCTATAACAGCTTGGCTAAAGTGCGAAGTTTTAAACTCTAAGCCAAAACGACGCTTCAGCTTATGGCCAAGAAAATGAGGCTGAAATGGGCATATGCCTGCGAGGTTTTAATTAAGAAGAAGACGATTACGAACAGGGATTTTTTTCGACATGGTACTAAAAAACATGGTACTAAAGTATAATCTAGTTAGAAAATCTGAGTTACGAGAACAACAAGACAATGAATTCAAACTGCCCAAGAGTGGATGAGAAAAAAGTTAGCTTATTTCTCGCGAATGTTGCAACCTCTAATGACCTTATTTTACTGACGAATTCTCGGCCTGAATTTTTTTTACCAAAACAATGACTTCTTTCTAAAAATTAAAAAAAATTATAAAAAATACAAAATCTCTCATAGAAAAAAATCTGTTTGGCTTTCTAAATTAGCACAAACACCAGTAGAATTTTCTTCTTAGAAATAAAATTTGTTTTCCTAAGCAGTTCCAAATACCTTATTTCATAAGTATTTTTATATCGAAATTGAGAACTAAGAGTGATGGGTCAATTTTGATTCATTTTCATTTCCACATCAAAACGTTCAAATAATCACACAGTTTAATCATCTTGAGCCGATTATTTTTTTTAAATCAAACTTATTTTCTTAAAAAGTCCTAACTGTTTAATTAAAGAAGCAAGAAGATTACAAGAAACTAATTAAAGAAGAAGAAGATTGTGGACAATGAATTTTTTTGCGACATGCTGCTTAAAAAAAACGTTAGAAAATCTAAGTTACGAGAGCAAAAGACAATAAATTCAACAAACTGCCCAAGAGGGAGTGAAAAAAAAGTTATCTTGTTTCTCGCGTATGCTGAAACTTCCAACGACCTTATTTTAGTGTCAATTTCTCAACCTTAAATTTCTTTTGAAAAAACGATGACTTCGTTCTAAAAATTTAAGCTTTGGAGCGTATTTTTATGAATTTGGAACAATATCGCTTTTAAAAATTTTTTATGTACATTTTTAGGGTAAAATTTTTTTTTGACAAAACACCGCTTAGAAGATTAAGCTTATTAGATTTCACAGGAAAAACAGACGTCTCTTTTTCTTCTACAATGACATTTTGCTTTCTAGTGAGTTCGAACGCCATCTTTTTGTATTATATGTTAATTATTTACATATCTATGACACGCTTTGTCATGGCTACTGGAGTAAAAAACATCCAAAAGTAGAATGATAAAAAAGAATAATAACAAGGGAGACATTGACGAGTTCCTTCTTTATTATCGTAGCACGCTTTAACATTGAAGATAACTTATAAATTGCAGTAGTTTTATTGGAGAAAAAAAAAAAAAATTTGATATATTTTTGAGCTTGGATTTAAACAAAGTATTGTTGTTACAAAAAAGAGAAAAACTCAGAATTTTATAAATTAGTAACCTTTTTTTGCCTTGAAGGATGTGTTTCATAAAAAAAGTGCGAGTAAATGCTCCCAAAACGAGTAGAAAAAAAGTCTGAAATGCTAAAAAGTGACAAGCCCATTCTCAGACTCTCAGATTTCTCTAAGGCAGAAAACCTCCACGGGAGAGCAGATTTAATCAAATGTTAGATGACTAATGGTAAAATGACTTATGGCCATACTTAAAAAACTTAACCATACTTACACCATACTTAAAAATGGCAATTAATGTGGCACTTAGAAAGTCTCCTTTGTACTCGACTGTAGCGAAAAAAACCCATAGCAATACGTTTAAAACAAACGCTTCTAAGGGTAATATTTTCATTGATTATTTGCGTTCACCAAATATGAGGTTTTCTTTGACCAAAATGTACCTACAAGATGATTTGTATACCGCCTTACGAAAATATACAATTTCGTCCTCTTTTAGAGAAGGATTTTTATTAGTAGTTAGTTCCCATGACATCTTTTTGGATTGCTAATAGAGTATTTACATTTCTGGTCCATGATTCGTTACAGATATACCAATTAAAATATGCAAAAGCGGAAGATCATATGACTTCAAAACTTCAAAACATATGACTTCAAAACATTGGCAAATAAACGTAATTCTTCCTCTTCTTCTAAAGACGTCTTCTAAACAATTATTTAGAATATCATGTTTTTCATGCTTATTATTATTTATATTCAAGTTCTACGCTTAGTTCCATTTATTGTATTAAAATATACGAGAGCAAAAAAAAAAAGAGAAAAAAAAGAAGAACATTATTTGACATGAAAATTCTTCGTTTTACCAGAATACTTCATTAACTTAGACAAACACAAAGATAGCAGCTGTTTCGTATAAAAGACCTGAAAATATAGCAAACAAAAAAGGTCAAGAATGGTTTTCGTTATTGTATAGAAAGGAGAAACTCAATAAATTTAAGCACAGAAGTTTATCAGAAGTTTAACAGAAGTTTACTTTGTTTATCAAAGCAAAGCCTGAAGCGCGTGTTCCATAAATTTAGAACAAAAGCGTTGTTGCCCACTTATAGCCCTGTTTCATAGTCACTCCATTGTTGTGTTTTTTTTAGAAACGACCAGATTATTTCTTTTACAGAGTAACAAAGGATAAAACAAAGGATCAAAATTAGAGCAATAAGATAGAATGGTAAAGCTATAGAGTAACAGTTCAGCTCTAAGAAAAAGACAATATTTCTTTAAATGTTAAATAAAAAAACTTTATAGTACTCTAATTTTGCAGAAGAGCAATTTTGCATTTCGAAAACATTTTTCGACAATACATTTTAGAGAAAAAAAGTAAGTAAAAGCAAAAGGGTGAATTTCATTGGGTCGCAAATTTTAAATCCGTAGAGGGTGGCACTGCCAAAGGGAGAATTGCAGGGGTCCAGATCCTCCCCTTCCAAAACTACTGACCAAAATGTATATTTTTCCAATGATTTAAGGATATTTTGTTTAATTGGAAGGCCAACAGAAATTAGTCGCAACTATCTGAAATAGAATAGCTACGCCCTAGAATCCCCAAATGGAAACGTTTTATTTTTAATAGCTTATCTCTCTGAAATCCGAAGAACTGTGTATTTTATGGAGAGACACCATAAATCAAGTATCAAGACTGACTTCCTAAAAGCCAACTTTGCTTTTTTACCACTTTTTTCAATGGACCAGACTTATGGACATAGAATACTTTTATAGATGTTATGATAAAAGTTGTCAGTTTTACTCACTTAAATGCCACTTGAATGCCACAGCCACTTTCAAAGTACTTAAAAAACACTAGCCTGAAAGATTTCTTTCAACAGATAGCATTAATCAAACTTTGAATCAGATTTCTTGGAAATTAATCATGTTTGGCAACAATGGCATTTTAAGATAGAAAAGACTTATGAAGCATGATGGACACGGTTTACATACAAGAGTAACGTGGATATTTTTTCCCTCGTAGGAGTGTACTTTGGAATGCACTCGCACCGTCATGATCGGTGAGAAGGTAATGTAACCTTCAAGAGGAACAAAACACCAGTTGTCTGTTTTTTGAGCATTCGTTAAGGCTAGATTGTGCCTATGGACACTGGCTGAATGATTCGGTGCAAGAAAAAATGGAGCGAACACACGGAACATCGGTAAGCCATTATATTTTGCACTAGATTGAAGAGATTGGGCACGGAAACATTGGCATGATTCTTCAAGAGTTCAGGTATGAAAACCGCGTCACGAGCAGCCCCATGCTGGATAGTCATCAACCTCAAAGACCACCGACAACTTGCATGGGGTGTGTAAAATGCTGGGTTCACACCTTTGGTCGAGTATACGCATGGCATCTTATCAGTAGCTATTCGTAAAAGGAAGGTCCATGAAATTATCACTGAAAACTTGGTGGTACCAAAGAACTGCGTTTAAATATTCGTGAGAATTTTTAATAGGCGAGACTTAAAGTCAAGGAAACTCCAAAATAATGCAGTGGAGCATATCCTCGTCCAAAAACGGCTCAAATGAGCGAATTCGAGTACAAGCCGTGCTAATCATTTTTTTTTTAACCAACGGGGTGGTCCACTATGAATTTATAGCTGAGTGGAGAGGGGCAGACAGTAATTTTTTTTTGTCTAGAAGTGATGACTCATTTGTGCAAAACAGAAAATGGTATCGTGGCAATAGGTCACTTTCACTCGAGGTTCAACAACTATTTTACGCCACAACCCTGGCGGGGATTCCCCAAATCCCTTCCAGTCCCAATTGGCACCACTAAGCTATTTCGTATTCCTAAAAGTGAAAAGTCGAAAAATACGATCACGGGACCACGAGAGCAGCAAAAAAGTTTAAAAGGGTAACCTCAAGGACGCTCCTTATCCATCTACCCTCTCTCAGTTGTTAAAAAAAAACACTACAAAAGCGTGTCGACACACACAAGAGAAGGGAAGTATTTTCCGGACATCGCAGCAATATCTAAAATATATCTACTTTTCTAAAACCTTTCTAAAACTTCTTGTACTTCAGCTGCTGTATCCCATAGCATCGTATTTGCACTTTAACCCTTATTCAAGCCAAAGACAGTTTCAAAGTTTTTGTTAATTAGCCCAATTTAATTATTTTGATTCTAGTTTTACATTTTTTTAGTATTATAAAGCCGATTGAAGATGCCTGAATCCCCCAGACTCTCCAAAATCAAAAAACCATTACGATTTTTGTCGCACATCAACGTGATTTTCATATAGTTTACCTGTCAAAAAAAAATCTTTATTTTACAGAGCAATGATTTTTATATGTTTAGGCTATGGTTTCCTATAAAAGTGGTGTCGTTATCTAGCAGCGGTAATGTAGCTTTCAGACACTTCACCAAAGCGTAGCTTTTATAAACCCTCGGAGTAAGTTTCCTAGGGGACGTCGACAGTTACAAAACATCTAATACAGGCGCCTTCAGTTGCATGACAGCCGTCATATCGACGATAAACAATTGTGGAAGTTTTTCGCGTCTGGCAATGACCAATCTCTTATATGATTAAAACACAGAATCAAATCATACTGGTTGTAAACGAAAGCATTGCCTACATTTTTCGTCATAATGCTGCAGATGACAATACGCTACAATTTAACATTCAGGCTCAGTATCACGGTTTTTAAACATCACACTCTCCTTCAGATGATATTTTTCGTCTTCCCAGGACTTCACCATCCAAATATACAAATAATGCCACGTCAGATTCGTCCATTTTCCACCAGTGTAGGACACAGTGCTCGAGTGAGTACTAAATGGCTATGATTGCACACGGTTGTACCACTTTGTAGGAACCCTCAGTTTGGTCACCGTAAAGATGGAAGTTATTAACAACCTTCATATGACAGACTCTAAATAACGGCACCGCTTTTCAACCTGACAAAACGCTGTGTACGTGCCAAAAGTATGCCAACATCTAATCCTGTAAGCAAAGAGCAAAAAAGAGGCCGTGAAAAAGAAACCTTCCAAGCCTGCACTTTTTATCGTTTAAATGTCATGTTAAATTTTTTTCATATGTAAATTTAAACATTATGCATACACAACACTTTTAGTCTTTCTTTAATGGTTCATCTTTTTCTACATTTCAGCACAGAAGACATAGAACAGAGTTAATCCTAGTCTGTCATTTCTAGAAAGCTTCCATAGAGTTCTGTCCTTGAAACGACATTTCAAATGAAGCCCTCAAAGATCTCTTAGTTCTCGTTTGGAGGAAATCCACTAACCAAAGGAAACGAAAAAAAACACAGAAAAACACGCTGATCCATTGGAAGAAGAAACCTCTCAAAAGGACTTTCCAACAACATAAATATGGAGTGTTTGAATTTTTGCAAATTGTTGGACAGGGAGAAATAGGATTTGAAAAATAGCTACAGCAGAAATAAATCTACAATGATCAGGGTGAAAAGTGGGAATTCGCCAAAATACAATTTAAAAATCTCCAAAACTATAAGGAATAGGACAAAATTGAAAAATCTTCACCCTTTCCCCCAGGTAGCTGGAAAAAAACTACAAGATTCATAAATAGTTTACCATATTAGCTTGTATTTCAGTGATACACATATTTCATAGGCAGCGCGCTAGCGCTGCCTAAGTAAAGAACGATGTGGGCGCAATGTGCTGTTTTTTGTTCTCCATACCCGGAAACTTCGTATCGAAGGAGTTGTCGTAGAAACTTTGAAAAGGGCTAATTCGATTGGAAATTGAAGTGGCTAGTGCCCTTTTTAATAGTCGAAAGTGATTGGAGGGCAACTAGCCCCCCCCCCCACGCCCATCATTCCCCTAAACACATCCAATCAAAATTTTGAGATAGTCATTTTGTTCAGCGTAGTTGATTTCCAGATAGAAAATGTTTTTGAGGAGGACACTCCCCACAACCCTCAGGGCAAGGGTTTTAATTTATGCCCTGGGGGCATGTAAGGTTTTTATAGAAGGCGTTGTCGTAGAAACTTCAAAAAATGCTCATTCGATTGAAAATTCAAAGAGCTAGTGCCCTTTTTAATAGTCGAAAGTGATTGGAGGGCAAATAGCCCCCCCACGCCCATCAGTTTTCCCCAAAAAGATCCAATCAAAAATTTGAGATAGCCATTTTTCAAAACAGGCTCATTCGATTGGAAATTCAAAGGGCTAGTACCCTTTTTAATAATCGAAAGTGATTGCAGGGCAACTAGCCCTATGCCCATTATTTCCCAAACAGATCCAATCAAAATTTTGAGATAGCCATTTTGTTCAGCGCAGTTGATTTCCAGATAGAAAATATGTTTTTGAGGAGGAAACTCCCCCCACAGCCCTCAGGGCAAGGATTTTAAGTTATGCCCTGGAGGCATATACGTTTTTAAAGAAGGCGTGGTCGTACAAACTTCAAAAAAAGCTCATTCGATTGGAATTTCAAAGGGCTAGTGCCCTTTTTAATAGTCAAAAGTGATTGGAGGGCAACTAGCCCCCCCCCCCCCACCCATCCTTCCCCCAAACACATCCAATAAAAATTTTGAGATAGCCATTTTGTTCAGCGTAGTTGATTTACTGATATAAAACATATTTTGAGGAGGACACTCCCCCACAACCCTCAGGGCAAGGATTATAAGTTATGCCCTGGGGGCATATAAGGTTTTTATTGAAATCTTTGTCGTAGAAACTTGAAAAAGGGTTCATTAGATTTGAAATTCAAAGGGCTAGTACCCTTTTTAATAGTCGAAAGTGATTTGAGGGCAACTAACCCCTGTAACCTAACCTAACATAAACCAGAGACGACACAAACACAGAGGCGACACACACATAGAGACGACACACACAGAGACGACAAACACACAGAGACGACACACACACACAGACGACAAACACAGAGAGAGGACACACACACAGAGACGACACACACATAGAGATAATACACATAGATACACATAGAGATATGGTTTTTACTAAAGTCTTTGTCGTAGAAATTTGAAAAAGGGCTCATTCGATTTGAAATTCAAAGGGCTAGTACCCTTTTTAATAGTCGAAAGTGATTTGAGGGCAACTAAACCCCCTCTCAGGCCCACCTTTTCCCCAGACACTCCCCCACAACCCTCAGTGCAAGGATTATAAGTTATGCCCTGGGGGCATATAAGGTTTGTATTGAAATCTTTGTCAAAGAAACTTGAAAAAGGGCTCGATTCGATTTGAAATTCAAAGGGCTAGTATCCTTTTTAATAGTCGAAAGTGATTTTAGGGCAACTACCCCCCTCTCACGCCGATCTTTTCCCCATACACATCCAGTCAAAATTTTTAAATAACCATTTTATTCAACGTAGTTGAAAGTTTTGGAAATTAGGTCTTTAAGGATGACAACCCCTACCCCCACAGCCTTAGGGCAAGGATCGTAAGTTATGCCCTGGGGGGCATATAAAGTTTTTATTGAAAGTGTTGTCATAGAAACTTCAAAAGGGCTCATTTGATTGGAAATTGAAATTGCCCTTTTTAATAGTTGAAAGTGAGTGGAGAGTAATTAACCCCCCTCTTATGCCCCACCATTTCCCCAAACACATTCAATCAAAGTTATGAGATAGCCATTTTGTTCAACATAGTTGAAAGTTCTGAAAATTATGTATTTAAGGATGACAAACCCGAAGAGCCCCAAGGGCAAAGGTTGTAGTTTATGCCCTGGGGGCATATAAGATTTTTAGATAGAGTTGTGATAAAAAATACAAAAGGGGGTCATGCAATTCGAAATTGAGAGGGCTAGTGCCCTTTGTAATAGTCGAAAGTGATTGGAGCGTATCTAACCTCCCTCTCAGGCCCACCATTCCTCCAAAACACATCCAATCAAAATTTTCAGATAGTCATTTTGTTCAACGTAGTAGAAAGTTTTGGAAATTAGGTCTTTGAGAATGACCTTAGGGTAAGGGTTGTAATTTATGCCCTGGGGGCATATAAGGTGTTTATAGAAAGCGTTGTCGTTTCTAAAAGTAATCATTCGATTGGAAATCGAAAGGCCTAGTGCCCTTTTTAATAGTCGAAAGTGATTGGAAGGCTTGACATTTTATAGTAAAGATCGATGTGGGTATAATGTATTATTTTTTTGTTGTTGTTGTTGTTTATGCCTTCCCAAGGCCAGAACAAAATTTGCACTTTACTGAAAAATACAAATGAATGTAATTGTCAGTTTAATATACATATACTGATATTTAGTAATCAAAATGTTAATATTATTTGATTTATTAAAGTTATAAATGTAAAAACATTTATATTTTTTCAGTAAAGTGCAAATTTTGTTCTGGCATTTGGAAGGCATAGGGGTTTTGCGCCCAACTTATGTTAATTTCTGGTCGTTTTGAGTTTGACTCGGTTATCTATTGTAATTTCTGTTCGTTTTGGGTTTCATTTATTTATCGATGCTGATTTGTGGTAGTTTCACGCTTGGTAGATTATTTGATTTTATTTTTGCTCTTTTTTTGTTTAATTTAGTTCTTTACTTTTCTTCGAAAAACTTATTTTGTAGAAAAAGTTTTTTTTAATTAATATTTTAAGAAGATCACTTTTTCATGGAAGGGTTCATACATTCGATCGACCCATTACACGTCAATGCCAACACGTCGCAACCACAAATTGTCTTCAATTGGCGAATGGGGGAGGAGGGGGACATTTTCCCCTTATATCCCTCTTGATTTTGGAAACAACTTTTTAAGCACTTTCATCAAAAACGTTATTTTTATGCATTCATTGACTAAACAAAAAAAAAAAAAAAAAAAAAACACACAAATCACCCCCACCCCCTCTTCTAGATTTTTCAAAATAATTTACCCCTTCTACATTTTTGTGAACTAACGCCATCAGAATCCCAACTATCAGCAGTTTTCCCATACCACTAAGAACAGTTCGAGAGCGATACCTTTCCATCAAGAGTCTTGGGCATATAAAGCCTACAAATAAAATATGCATGTAAAATATTTTATTAAAATCCCAGAACAAAATCTTCAGTGTTGCTTTCTCCTCAAAAAACTTATGAACAAAAATTCGCTTTCTAAAAGCAAGAATATGCTTTGTATGGCAATTCAACTAACAACAACAGGAGCGGATACAGATTTAACGTTGGGATAGGGAGCACCGACTAAATTTGGCTCTTCTAGCCGTATTTCCACCCTCTCCAGCCCTGTAATTAGCGTAACTTTTGACCTTCTAGGGAGGGGCCGTGCCCCTAAAGTTTCCCCTTGATCCGCCCCCTGAACCCAACATCATAACGCACTCCGTACCAAATCTTTTATATGTACATAATCTGTTCCAATAAGGGGGCATATATGTATGGGTGAATCAAGTAAAGATGGCTGTTCCCAAGAGGTGCCAAAACAATTCCTTTAAAAGAAGGCCAGAGGGCAACAATCGCAGTCGCTTAACTTTCTTTAATATCTCTTAGGTTCAGGTTCCCTTTGAAAGTTTTAGTATGTAATTCTTCTGCTTCCGTATGGTTTTAATGCATCAAAGAAAGATCCTATCCATCTACCCAATTGATTTTTTGAAATTTAGTGTACAGAGTTTGGAAGATTAAAAACTCGTTAAAATCGGGTTGAAAATCCTTGAAAAAAAAACGAACAATTTTCGCATTGTTGAAGCAAGTTTAGATCCTTCTCTATTTGAAGTCCCGAACAATGTTGATAAATCTGGCTGGGTTTCTGAATAGATCTGAGACTCCTGCATCTGATGGTATAAGTATCTTGTGTTTTCCGGCTGGAGGCTTGTCGTGAAATAGCTTGTTTCAGAGAGAACATATACAGTCGACTCTCGCTAACTCAAAATTCACGGGGCAACGATTTTTCTTCCAGTTACATATAGTTACACTTATGAATAGTGTTAGACTTAGACTTAGACATAGACTTATGCATATAGTTAGACTTGAGATATAGAGGCCATTCTTCATAAAATTCGAATTATAAAGATAATAAGTTATAGAGGGAAGCCAACTGAGAATTCGAGCTACAGAGGTAAAAAAAATCGCTAAATTTACCCCCTTCAGCCACTACAATGCCAAACGTTTACAAATAGACAACTGAACATTAACCGAATCTGATACAAAATATGTTAGATAAAATTAACGCATATCAAAGTTTACATTTTGCAACCTGCATACCAGGGTTTCGACTAACAGAGGTCCGTTGGAAAAACTTGGAGATACAGAGGTAAAATACCCTGTGAGGCTTAAGTGCTAAATGACGACATATATACTGAATTTCGAGCTACAGAGGTACTTTTCGGGTCTCTTAGACTTACAGAGGTAAAATATGACCACAAAATTTTTTCTAGTAATGCATGGTTTTTTCTTCGACTTAAGACAGGTTTTCCCAAGGGGATTAAAAATACTACAACTACTACTAACAACACACAGGAGCACCAAGCCACCAGAGGTCAACACAGCTAGGCACGATCCTTCCCCATCCCAACCTATTCAAAGCCTCTCTCTTTACACACTCCCAGGAAGTTCCCATTTCCTTTCAGTCTTTCTTTATGACACCCTCCCACTCCAACTGCGGATAACCTGCTTTCCGTTTAGCCCTAGACGGCTGGCCAAAAAGGACAATCTTCGACAATCTGTCATCCTTCGTCCGCGGAATTTGCCATAGCTTTCTAAACCTTTCTCTCCTTATAGCCCTAGAAAGCGGGGTTGAACCACACTTTTCGCATAGACTACTGTTTGAAATACGGTCAGTCAGTCGGCTAACCAGAACAATCCGAAGGCAATTTCTCTGGAAAACATCCAGCAAATTTTCATCCGCTTTTCGGAGCACCCATGCTTCGAGCCATATTTGACCACTGTCATCACTGTAGCTTCTAGTATTCTAATCTTGGTTTGCAGACTTATCTTCCTATTCTTCCAAACTTTTTTTAAGTGTGAAAAAAACCCCCTGAGCCTTGGCTATTCTACTTTTAACATCTTCACTGCTCCGACCGTCTTTAGTAATAATATTATGAAGGTAAGTGAAGCTTTCCACTTGATCAATCTCTCATTAACCAACGTCATCTTTTCATGTTCACTCATTTATAGCCTTAATGACTTAGTATTCTTAACATTTATTTTCAAAACTATTCTACCATCCTGAACTCGCAAAACCTCTAAAAGTTCATTCATTTTGCTCACACTTTCATCTAGGATGCTTAAGTCATCAGCATAATCTAAGTCCAGGAGAGTTTTTCCTCCCCATTTGATTCCGTAGTCTCCTATTCCCTTTCCTGTGCTCCTTAAGACAAAGTCCATCAAAATGATTCATAAAAAGGGGGATAGAACACAACCCTGCTTAACTCCTGATTTAATACGAAACCAGCTGCTAACCTCATTTCCTACCTTAACTGCATCAGTGTTATCCTCGTACATAGCACTAATCACTTTAATGTACTTGTCTGGTATACCATACAAGGATAAGACCTTCACAAAAGCTCTTCTATCAACAGAATTGAACGCTTGTTCATAATCTATAAAAATGAGGACCAAAGGATTTTGGTAACTCAGACACTTCTCAATTATTAACATAAGAGTTAAAATTTGGTCGACACATCCTCTATCTTTTCTAAAACCGCGCTGTTCTTTTCTTATAAGTTTGTCTAAAGCATCTCTCAGTCTAAAAAGTATCATATTACTAAGTAATTTGCTACCTAAAGAGACCAGACTAATGCCTCAATAACTACCACATTCACTCTTATCACCTTTCTTATACAGTGGTTTAATTAAGGTTTTCCTAAAATCGCTAGGTACTTCCCCTTTTTCAGAAATAATATTCATAATCTTCAGTAACAAAGTGTTATGCTTACCTTAGATTTAGACGATAAAAAAAGGTTTTGTCAAAATATATTGGTAAATTATGGAAAATTGTGACAAATGAGGTTTCAAAAGCCACGAGATTCCCTTTCCCTGTAAGGTTGCCATAGCAAACATATTAAAATCTAAAACAGTATTGAAAATTTTACTTTCCAGCGAGGTTCTGGGGTTAACATATATATTATAAATTAATGTATCTCAACGCTCATATCAATGAAATCTTCTTAAAGAAAGTTGAAAAAAAAGACTAATTATAAGATGATTGGAGGAACCGATCAGTAAAAAATCGCTCTCACCTCAGGGACCCCCTCCAGGGATCTAACATGTGCAGGTATCTAATAAATCTTACTCTGCTACTTTAAAGTCTGCTTTATATTAAGTTGTCAAATATATTTACCAATACTAATGGTAGTGAAAGTGATTGAAGAAATGGGTCCAGGGAACATTTCACAAAAACTCCAAGGGAAAAGAATTCCAGGAACACGACCTGCCGACCTTGAATGATAAATGAGATAGTCAAAATGACTATGAAACAACATTAAGATCAAGGAAACTGCTTGGAGTGTAAAGGTTCAGTGAACAGCAGTAGGTAATAGCTTACTACTGAAGAAAATATTCCTGGCATAAATGGTTACATTCTGGGAAAACCACAATTGGGTCGATTTCGTTCATCCATGACTTATAATTCAACGCCACGAGACTTGTACATATCAACCACCTTCCAGAGTACTACTGATTTGATAATAACAAAGCTTAGTTTTTAACTCTCCCAGTACGTGCACAGAGGGACTTTCAACGTGGCCCTTCAAAATCCAACGACTAATAGTTTCCATCACAAATTTCTACAATTTTCAGACAATTCACCTGCTTCTTGCTGCATTAACAAATTGGACCCATCCCTATATGGCCCTTCAGAACTATTTCCCGATAACTCTCTGGAGTCATTGGTCAAAATCCTCTGACCTCCAAGAGGTTGATTAAAAACATTTCCAGAGGGCATTGCAGTGACAATAATTCATGGAGATGTAGAGAGGGGGGGGGGCAAAAATTTTTCTCCAAAAACCTAAGTGGCAATTTTGTTGTATTTCAATTTTTTATACGAAAATACTGAAAAAGCCATTTTTCAATTTTTCAAAATTTATTTTAGTATTTAGTATTTTGGCATTGGTATCTAGTATTTATTCTTGCGGTGTGGGGGGGGGGGGGGGGATAAGTTTGTTAATTATGTATAGCGCAGCTGGCTTTCTGTAATTTACTACAAGGGATTAAAAATGTAATTCCGAGAAGTGGCTGGTGGCCTTAACATTACAGTGAGAATAGTTCAAGAAAAAAGGCTATGAAACTATGTACCAGGAAAATTAATTCCATAAAAATGAACACCTAATAAAGACGATCACTTGCCGTACACAGGAAAAATTGAAAAGCTGAAGTTAATCCTCAGAAATTTAACGGGGAGGGAGGATGCATTTTTCATTATCTAGGAGGGAGGCGAATTAGTCTACTTTTTTCCAATTTTTAATCAAAATGCCAAAAAGGATTTTTCAAAGAAAAAAAACAAAAAGGCATTTTTTTCAAAAATACAGGGGGGGAGGGAGGTAAAAAATCTAGGGGATGGCATGGATCCCCGTGAACCCCTTAACCGCCAATTAGTGCCACCAACTGAAAGAAGCAGAACAATCTATTTTAGATAAAATCTATTTTAGAAAAACTATTAAATCTATTTTCCTGATACGATGTTATTATGCGTCAAGTTTTTTTTTGCCAATCATCATTTTTTTCTTTTATAATAAAGACAATGTTAAGATTTAAAACAAGTACAAATAACCCATCAGATTGGGATAGCCTCCCTTCAGCCACTGGAATCTGGAATAGCAATAATTCTACAATCACACGAATTTTTTTTTTATAACACTCAGGTTTCCTAAAAAAAAAAAAAAAAAAAAAAAAAAAAAAAATCTAAATTAGTCTAGAAGCCTAGATTTAAATACAATAAATCTGTATAAGCAAAATTATTATATTAAAAAGCACATCAGATCATTATGAATCACCATGAATCCGGCAAGCGTAAAAACTTTTTTCCTGATACGAGGTTAATATGCGTCAAGTTTGTTTGCCAATCATCAATTTTTTCTTTTATAATAAAGAATATGTTAAAATTTAAAACAAGCACAAATAACCCATAAGATTGGGCTAGCCTCCCTTCAGCCACTGGAACCTGGAATAGCGAGAATTCTACTTCCAAACAGAGATTCTCAAGAGCTCTTAGTCAAGAGCAAGTGAAATGGCGTTTAATTGTTTTTCGACCACAGTGCTTCGAAGATGAAAGGGCTGATTTAAGAGAAAAAAACTTGCAACTGTCGAGTGACTATACTGTATTTAGTCTCTAAAATACTTTCGTTGAAGCATCAGTCAAACAAGTTTTGTTTCAATGTCTGTTTTTCCAGCAATGTGTACTAGTATTTAAGAATTAAGATTTTGGATGGGGTGTTCCGTGGGTGGGGATTTGAGCAGTAGGGATCTATGTCGTTGGGGAGTTGTGTCTAAAGGAAGTTCAGCGAGAGACTATAAAACCAAAGAGGAACTTTTGCGCCTCAAGTCTAAAAACAGGAAATCCGCAGATAATACTGAAGACTTAAATCCCCAGACAGTGAGTCTGGGAAAGTTTACAATTAACAAATTCCCACGTGAAATCTGAATTTCAGTTTCCAGTTGAGGCGGAAAACGCCTGGTCAATCTACTCCGGCTGCAAATAATGAAGAAGTGGAAATACTGTGACCAACTCAAAATAAAACTACTAGATCTAATCTGACAAAAAGTATCCTCTTTCAAATTTTAAGAATACTTTCAGAAGTTTTGGAGCATCGTGGGACATTCGAAGTTTTAACAAAAACATATGGTGTTTTCGCTAAGCTTAGGCATGACAGCAAATGGACCAGGACAGGGTGAGAGTAGACGATGATAATGAGTCTAGCAAGGTACATTAACAAAGAAAGAAGAGGAGGATTTACTAGTGCTTCTTCAGAGCAAACGATGATGGATAATATCAGGTATAAAGCCAGAGGCTTTGTGTTTGACATGAAATTGAGCTACAAAAGGGTACTGTGTGGATGAACGGGCTCGAGTCCATTGAGTATTTACATCAGAAAGAGAAGCTTAAGTCAAGTATGTACGATTACATATATTTATAGTATGATTTTTAGGAAGGTAAAAAAACGTGCTATACTGAAAATATAGTTTAGTAATGCGAAAACAGTATACATCTTAGGAGGTGGGCACGGGTCACGGAAGGCCTCTGCGTAAGTATCTAGCCTAATTGGTATGGCTATATTCATTGAACCACAAAGACATTTACATCGGTTTATATGAATGGGGCTAAAAGAATGACCCAACATCCCAGATTACACTGAATAAGGTTTAAAAGATAGAGGATTTGCCGGGATGCAACAAAAACATAAGGTTTAGTTAAGGCAGGTTGAAGGAAGACTGCTAAATTGTTCATGATACTCAGTCCTTGGACAAGTGTGTAGTAATAGTAGATTCTAAACAGCAAAAGGTTACTAAATGTTTTACCATCTAAACAATGCTCAATAAACAATTACACAACAAACGAGAAACTACTTATCCTTTTTCCTTTATTTACATTATTTAACTATTTGCTTAAGAAGATATTTAATTATCAAGACGTCTCTTTGCTTTGTATTTTATTCAACAAGGCTAATTTTCAAAGTAATCAAAACCTAAGTACAAGAATCCAGAAAACAAGTGTTAAAGTTTCTCTGCTTTGTTACAAACTTGAAAATCAGAGGGAATAATTGACTTCTGAGAAATTGGGACAGGGGCAGGAATTATATTCATTATCTAGAATTAATCCTTTACTCACTCGAGTTAGGTAACTGATTTAAAGACTTCCCCTCCATGCCACAAACATGAATTGATTCCATTGTCTTCACTTTGAGTTTGCACATACCTTAGAGGAACTTTCTAAGCTAAAAATATCTTGGGGAATCCGAATAAGGTGATCAAAATATATTGTCTGTCTTACTTTTAACATCTATCTTCCTAAGACCAAAAAAAAACACGCATTTTGGATCTACTGAAAATTGACTGAGAAAGTTGAGGGGCAAAACAGAGGGAAATAATGTCAACAAAGCACAGGATTCAACCAAAGATTTGAGTCTCCAACAAGATTAGTGATTGATTTACTACAATAATGATATGTTCAAAGAATTTTTTTGCTGTATTTGAGAGACAAACAAATATATAAGGCCTTGACAATATTTTTTTTGTATGTGACAATTATTTGATGGTCATGACTATATAGAAATGACAGAACTTGCAACCTAAAGCCGATTTTATAGGGACCAAATGAAAGTATCAAATATTTTTTTCAAATGTCTGAACTCGTGAAAATTTTCCGGGAATAGCTCTTGAGATAGATCTAAGGGGGATATACCATCTATCCGTTAGTATAGCAGTACGATTTTCACACGGATAAGGACTCTGCAGCCTTATACATTCTTCAATTTTATAAGAAAAATTAAAAAAAAAACAAGTTTTTTTAACTGAAAGTAAGGAGCGACATTAAAACTTAAAACGAACCGAAATTATTCCGTATGTGAAAAGGGCTGTCCCCTCCTCAACGCCTCGCTCTTTACGCTAAAGTTTTTAATTGTTTAAAAAAATAAAAGTTGTGTGACAGAGTCAAGCTTTAGCGTAAAAGGCGAGGCGTGGAGGAGGGGACAGCCCCTTTCATATACGGAATAATTTCTGTTCGTTTTAAGTTTTAATATCGCTCCTTACTTTCAGTTAAAAAAAACTTGTTTTTTTATTTGATTTCTGAACGTTTTTTAAATTAATGCAGCTTTGATTTTGGCTCACCGTACATGAATAATTAGAATGAAATTTGCATATTAATTTTACTTGTTTTGGCTAAATGGCTTTTCTCGAAATTTTATTCTGACGTAACTTACGAATTAACTTACGTAACGAACTTCTATATTTGTATGTTTTTATTACGCATATTAGGGAGTTTACCCCTAGTCAATACCTCGCTCTTTACGCTAAATTTCAAATTTTTTTCGAATCACAAACCCCTGAATCACAAAGGCCGGTTAATTAGAATAGATAGCTCTTTTGAAAGTACTAAAAAAAACTTTAGCATAAAGGGCGAGGTATTGACTAGGGGGCGAATCCCCTCATATACGTAATAATTTCTGTTTGTTTTAAGTTTCAATGTTGCTCCTTACTTTCAGTTGAAAAGAACTTGTTTGTTTTTTTTATTTAATTTCTGATCGTTTTTTTAAATAATGTTGGGAAATCCAGCGACCCCATCATAGAAATTTCCCTTCCCCCGAGGAAACATCCTCTATGGAAAGATCCTCCCCCGTAGCCCCCCTCCTCCAACCCCCCCCCACCAGAAAAAAAAACCTCCTGAAAAGTCTGTATACTTCCCATTAACCAATAGTATATGTAAACATTGGGCAAAGTTCATAACTTGCAGCCCTTCCCCCGGGAACTGTGGGGGATTAAGTCATCCTCAAAGTTATATTTATTAGATTTACGACTATGCTGAACAAAATGAATATCTCAAAATTTTGATTGGGTGACTTCGGGAAAAAATGAGCGTGGGAGGGGGCCAAAGAACCCTCCAATTTTTTTGGTCACTTAAAAAGGCACTAGAACTTTTAATTTCTGTTCAGATGAGCCCTCCCATGATATTCTAGGACTATTGGATCGATACGATCACCCCTGGGGAAATGAAAAAAAAAAACAAAAATAAACACGCATCCGTGATCTTTCTTCTGGCAAAAATACAAAATTCCACATTGTTGCAGATAGGAGCTTGAAACTTCTATAGTAGAGTTCTCTGATACGATGAATCTGATGGTGTGATTTTCATTAAAGTTCTATGACTTTTAGGGGTTGTTTCCCCCTTTTTTCGAAAATAAGGCAAATTCTCAGGCACGTAACCTTTGATGGGTAAAACTAAACTTAATAAAACTTTTATATTTGAAATTAGCGTAAAAATCTGATTCTATGGATGTATCTATTGGTATCAAATTTCCGGTTTTTTTAGAGTTTTGGTTACTATTGAGCCGGGTCGCTCCTTACTTACAGTTCGTTACCACGAACTGTTTGATTCATAGAAGATCCAATTAAGGGGCAAGTAACAGGAGCCCCTCAAGCCTTTCAGAAAAGGAAGTGGATAGCACACACGTGGACGATCCTACATAACAATGGGTCCTAATTAAGTTTCAGGTCTAACTTAAAAAAGAAGTATATAATAGTCATGAGATTCCAATTTATACCCTAATAAGAGTTTCAAATACAACTGATACAGTAGACATTAACCGCCCATACCTAGAAATTGTCAAAGCCAAGAATTAAAGCTGAAAGGTAAAGATGGGTCGAACAAACCAGACACTAAAGGATTAGGAGTTTCCCGGGGCTCGGAAACTGGAATCCTTTTATCTATTTATCAGAGGCAACACTATAGCGTTGCCTATAGTAAAGGCCATAAGGCTTCAATGTTTAATTATTTACTTTTTTTATTATTTTTTCCCAGAGGCACTTCATATGAAAGTGGCACTCCATATGAACTTTTGAGGAGGCTCATTAAATTGGAAATCGGAAGTTCTAGCGCTCTTTTTTAAGAGTCAAAAGATATTGGAGGGCAACATGCCCCTGCCCCAACGCCCTCTTTTCCCCAGATGCATCCGATCTAAATGCTGAGAGCCATTTTGTTCAAAATAGTCCAAAGATCAAATAACAAAAACTCCGGGATAGACACAATGCCTCAGAGACCAGGAGCAAGTGTTGTAAGTTATGCCCCGGAGGGATATAAGGTTTTTATGGAACGGGTGATCGTATAAACGTTGAAGGAGGCTCATTTGATAGGAAATTGAAAGTTCTAGTTCTCTTTTTAAGAGTCAAAAGCGATTGGAGGGCAACCAGCCCCCCCTGTGCCCTATCTTCTTCAAATGTATCCAATCGAAATTTTGGATAACCATTTTGTTCAAAATAGTCAAAAGACCATATAAAAATGCCTCCAGGATTGACACAGCACACCCCCCCCCAGAACCCAGGGGCAAAGACTGTTATACCCCAGGGACATATAAGGTTCTTACAGAACGAGTGGCCGTTTAACTTCGGAGGAGGCTCATTCGATTGGAAATTGAAAGTTTTATTTTCTTTTTTATGAGCGAAAACTCATCGGAGGGCAGCTATCTTCCAATCACGTCCTCTTTTCCCCAAATGCATCATATCGAAATTTTGATGTGGACATTTTGTTTAAAATAGTCCCAATATCATATAGCAATGCCTCCGGGGTTGCCACAACTCCCCCCCCTCCCAAAGCCCGAGGACAGGGGTTGTAAGCTATACCCCGAGGGCATATAAGGTTTTCATGGAAGCTATGGCTATATGAACTTTGGAGGAGGCTCATTTGATTGAAAATTGAAAGTTCTAGTTCCCTTTTTAAGCGTCAAAAGCGATCAGAGGGCAAGCATCTCCTCCGCGCCCTCTTTTCCCCAAATACATCCGATTGAAATTTTGAGATATCCATTTTGTTTAAAATAATCCAAGTATCATAAAACATTGCCTCTGGGTTGACTAAACCCCCAAGAGCCCGGGGGCAAGAGTTGTAAGTGATCCACCGGGGTCATATAAGGTTTTTATGGAAGGAGATGGTCATATAAGCTTTGAAGGAAGCTGATTTGACTGAAAATTGAAATTTCTAGCTCCTTTTTAAGAGTCAAAAGTAATCGGAGGATAACCAGCCCCCCTTACATCCTTTACCCCCCCCCCCCCCCCCTCCCCAAATGGATCCGTTCAAAGTTTTGAGATAGCCATTTTTGTTCGAAAGAGCCCAAATGCAAAATAACTATGTCTCTGGGGTCGACTACCACCCTGTCCCCCAAGGCAAGAGTTATAAGTCATGGTAGTTGCCCATTGTTAACACATAGGGTTTTTATAGAAGAGGTGGTTGTATAGACTTTGGAAGAGGCTCAATTGATTGGAAATTGACAGTTCTATTTTCCTTTTTAAGAGTCAAAAGTGATCGGAGGACAACTATCCCCCCTTGAACCCTCCCCCCCCCCCCCACACGGATCCGATTCAAAATGTTGAAAAGTAGAATGTTGAAGAAGTTGAAACTTAGGCAATCAAAAGCGAACAGAAAGGGGGGAATAAAGGGGGGAAAATAACTTTCTGGAAATGAAGTTTTTCAAAGAAAAGTAAAGACCAAATTAAACTTAGGATCAACAGAAAAAAATCCTATAATAATTCAAATTCAAAACGATCAGAAACTACTATTAAAGAATAAAAATGGCACCTAAAACGAACAGAAATTAAATAAATAATCATAGGAAGCAATCATACAACAGGTACTAATATAAAGGAATAAATAAATCCTAAAACGAGTAAAACTTAAATCGATTATGCAAATCAAGTTAAAAACGAACAAAAATCACTAAAAATAAGAGTTTGGCTATTGTAAAAGGTTAAAGCCTACTGCGTTATTGGGTCTTTACTAAAGACTATATGCGTCTTGAACAGTCTTGAAAAAAAACTAATGAAATTAAACTGAATATTTGATATATATAATTATATTAATTACCGAAAGCTCATCAATTCAAGATTTTATTTCACTGTAATTTTTATTTTCAATGTTGTAATAAGTACAAAAAGAAAATATTTGTAATATAATTCGTTTTCAGTAAAGCGCCAAAGACGCAGTAAGCTATAGACTTTTACAGTTAGGGAAGGGGGTAGTAGCCGAACTCTTGTTTGTAGTGTTTTTTGTACGTTTTAAGCTTGATTTGCTTATTCAATTTAAGTTTTACTCGTTTTAAGATTTATTTGTTCATTTACATTAGTACTTGTAAGTTTCTTTGCTATGATTTGATTTCTGTTCATTTTGGGTTTCATTTGTTCTTTAATAGTAATTTTTGGTCGTTATGAGTTTGAATTATTTTAGGAATTTATCCCTCTCGATCTTAAGTTTAATATGGCCTTTACTTTTCTTTACAAAACTTCTTTTTTAGGAAATTTTTTTTAAAATTAATTTTTAATCAAAAGATAGAAAAAAACTTGACTAGTGATTTTTAAACGGGCCGAGTCCGTTGATTTTTGAATTAAAATCAAGTTGCCATCAAGCCATGGCTAGTTGGAGAAAAAACCAAGACAGATAGCCTGAGTGAGAGGCAAAGCATGGCATAAGCATTTTTTTCACAGAAAAAGTCCAAACTTGAGATAAAAAAAAAACCAAGACAAGCATGATGTCATTTTTTCAGGATTGTTGTGTCATTTTCAAAAACTGTGAATAAATCATCCAAGACGTGCAAATTTTACCTGAATAAATTCCGCGAGTAAGGAAGCTGCATTTCAGCTTGAACCTATAAAATTGTACATATAAAATATTTTAACATGTCATTTACTACTTTTGTTGTTTTTTTTTTCAATCTATAGTACCTCCCCAGATGCTTCCTTATGTTCTCACCCAAGTGCATAGGGACTCTTTTAGTAGGCAACTTCTCTCCGAAGTTTCTTTACATCAATGACTGAAGAAGACACATTCGCAGTTAAGTTTTCATCATTTCAGTCCCCATCCCAGCCGTCCCCTAAAAGGCCCCTGGGTCGTCAAATGTTAGAAACAGGGTTGCTAACTGAGAGATCCAATTGCTGAAAGATTAAAAGCTCTTTGGTATATGAAAGAAGAGAAAGCATTTTCTTTTATCGTTGTAAGAGGAGGCAGCAACACGGACATACACTTAATAATTCATAGGACGAAAATGGGAAACTCTTTTAGAGGGGGAAAATCCTAGATAAGCCTCAGAATCAAAGAGTAGAACTACTTCACACTCATAAAACTTTTAAGAGAATCTGTAAAATCGCACCGTTATATAAAAACTCACGACTCTTCCGTTATTCAGGGATTTATGGTTAAAGTGGGAAGAAAAGAAAAATACTATATAAACTGGGTCACCATTTCTGGCTTATTTTTATACACTACTTTTTATTTGTTTCTAAGTTCTTAATAGTAGGTCTTGAGAAAGAGCATGAAATTGAGCAGTTAAATGTCAATTGTGAAGTCCAAGTGTTTTCGTGGGAACATGCCTGGAGCACGGGGATTAAAAAAAAAAAAAAAAAAGAAAATCAGCGGAAAGATGGTCAAAGAAGCCCTCCAAAAAGGAGAGAGAATTAAATAAAAAACAAGTTTTTTCCACTGAAAGTAAGAAGAAACATTAAAAACTTAAAACGAACAGAAATTATTATGTATATGAGGGGGTTTCCCCCCTAGTTAGTACCTCGCTCTTTACACCAAAGTTCAAATTTTATTCCAATTCTTTGAAAATAACCCCTGAATCACCAAGGCTGTTTAATTAGAATAAATAGCTCTTTTGAAAGTACTAAAAAATCTATAGCGTAAAGAGCAAGGTATTTACTAGGGGGCGAACCCCCTCATATACGTAATAATTTATGTTCGTTTTTAAGTTTTACGGTTGCTCCTTACTTTCAGTTGAAGTGACTTGTTTTTTTATTTAATTTCTTATAGTTTTTTAAATTAATCCCTCACAGTCCCCGGGGGATTAAGTCATCCTAAAAGACATCGTTATTAGATTTTTGACTATGCTGAACAAAAATGGCTATCTCAAAATTTTGGTCAGGTGACTTTGGGCAAAAATGAGCGCGGAGGGGGGCCTAGTTGCCCTCCAATTTTTTTGGCTACTTAAAAAGCGCACTAGAACTTTTAATTTCCGTTCAAAGGAGCTCTCTATAGATATTCTAGGGCCACTGGGTCGATACGATCAACCCTGCAAAAAAAAAAAAAAAAAAAACAACAAATAAACACGCATCCGTGATCTTTCTTCTGGCAAAAAATACAAAATTCCACATTTTTGCAGATAGGAGCTTGAAACCTCTACAATAGGGTTTTCTGATACGCTGAATCTGATGGTGTGTTTTTCATTAAGATTCTATAATTCTAGGGGGTGTTTCCCCCTTTTTCGAAAATAAGGCAAATTTTTTCGGGCTCATAACTTTTAATGGGTAAGACAAAACTGGATGAAACTTAAATATTTGAAATCAGCATAAAAATCCGATTCTTTTGATGTATCTATTGGTATCCAAATTCCGTTTTTTAGAGTTTCGGTTACTATTGAGCCGGGTCGCTCCTTACTTACAGTTCGTTAACACGGACTGTTTGATATAAAATGTATGACCAACCAAACATTGGCCTAACCGTCGTCTCGAATACTTTAGACTCAGTCATTCTTGATATTCTTATACCCACCCCCCTATGTTTCATAAAGTAGGTTGATAACACTTGAGATTTTGGTAATCTTTTTCTCAAGTCTTCACCGCAATCTTCAACCATACCTGTAACGTTGCGCGATTCATGATTTAACTACTTTTTTTGATCACCTGCATTCGTATAGATTTCTGGCCCAAAGTATTCTGGAATAAAAAATTCGGCAAAATGTTCTTTCTAGGATTTCTTAATTTATCACATAATTTTCACGTCTATTTTGTCTGACGTTCGTTGCTTTAAGATAGTGCTCAGAGAACGCAGATTCACTTAATCGTCAACGAATATTAACTTACAAAGATTATGGGAAACTGATGTCAGCTTCCCAATACTCTTCGAACAAACTGCTCTTCGACAAAAAAAAAAAAAAAAAAAAAAAAAAAAAAAAAAAAAAGTGCAGAGATGAGTAGGTAGAAAGTGATGGCGTTCAGTGAGCACTTACCTGTACATAGCTTTTGCTTAACCCAAGAAAACCGACAGTTTATTATAAATTTACAAACCCAACAATTCGTGAGTTTCAGACAGTATTCTACCAAATCAACGTTCAGTTTAGGACATTATTTGTAGAATATGCAGTTAAAAGATGAATGGACAATAGACTTTAGAAACGATGCATGGTAAAATGGTTATTATATAAGGAATAAAAGGATAGTTGTTCAGAATAGTATATACTTTTGAAGTTAGCTGATTGATTGCCTAGCTGTAAACTTCCTGGGAATTTCCTTCCTCCGACCGATATCATCCAAACATACAAAAGAGAGTCATTTGTTATTGAAGAAAATCTTTCACAGCGGGCAGACAGTCTGGAACTAAACACGCTTCAGTAAATTCATCATTAACGCCCTTTCTTCGCTCCCTTTCAACTTAAAGAGTAGGTAAGCAAGAAAAAAATAGCATCTGAGTGAAATGCTCTTCCTTGACTAAAAATGTTCCCAAAAAGCATTTTTTGTGTGTACGCTATAATTACAAAAGAAGGCTTTGCTAACTGTCTAGGAAAGCTTCCGTATTGCATTAATTGCTTATGCTAATCAACTCCCATTAGACTGTGATATTTATAAAAACAAAGAAAGGAAAAGCAAAAAATTACAACATACAATGGAGGATAGAACTATAAAAAATAAAGAAAAGTAGTGGAAGTTTCTGTGAAAGTGTAACAAGATTCAACAGTCGTAATAGTATAGCAAACTTCAAGTTTTCTACTTTTTAAGATTCACTTTGATATTTTTCCTAAAAAATACTGTAAAAACAAGAAAAATCATAAGTGATGGAAACAGAACATAACTATAGTTATATAATATAATTATAAAACAAGAAAAGTTACAATTATTGCTGATTCGATTTGCCCCCTACCTAGTGGTGAAGGCCTTTATAAAATATTGGTAAAGTAGCCAAAAATCCTGCTTCATGGTCCTTTTGGCTAGCAAAAAGTCGGCTTAGCCTTTTATTGCCTCAATCAACTCCCTTAAGGCAGCCTTCGCGCATTCAGTATTTACATATTTGACTCCAGGTTATGACACAACTTTACACTTGTATACGAATTTAGGCAAAAATTTTCTGAGAGACTACCTTCTTTTCGAATTTCAGCTCAAAAGGCAAAGAAATAGTCCATCACAACTCAAATTCTAAGTCCACGAATAGTTTTTTATTTTTGTTCGAAAATCAGAGAAAAATTATTGCCCCTCCCCCCGGGAACAAAATTCAAAGTCCTCTTGGCTCCTCAATAAAATTTTCCTGAAGGCTTCCCACCTATGAGACAAAACAGGGCATACCAAAACAAATCACTATTTTATTGGAACCTACAGCATAATGAAACAGACAAATGACTCACTTGGTAGAGAGAATAGCTCCAAATCTCTAAGCCGGAGTAAACAGACGTAGAAAATTATTGCGAAGGATGCTAAGAAACTTGATAAGATTTTAGGGGGTTTCCTGGAAGAATAGTGCTTCCGTTCACCAGTACAAAGCAGAAATAAATCGGGAGACGACAAAGGGGTCTACGGCCAGTATGAAGAAAAGGAAGAGAAACAAACGAATATTTTGCCCGCATCCCGCATACAACGACGTTAGTTCTTCAATTCGTTCAGTCAGCTTTAATATCGAACTCGAATAGGGCTAATCCATTACACGCTAATATATATCCATTTACTATTTTCCGATTAATACTTGGAGACTTTGCATCTGTATGTTACTTACATTTTATAACGCAGATCATGTTGCAAAATGTTTGCTTTATCCAGAATTTAGGATCAGGAATGAAACAGTCATAAAAAGAGAATAAACACGCCCATTCCAAACTTTTTAATTACTAAGCACAAACTCGAGACTTGGCCCGGAAAACTTTAGATGAATATATGGAGAAGCAGACGTTAGCAAAACACCAAATACCTCCTTTTTTGCCTCGCAAGACAAGCATTACTAAATTACAGTTTAACGACGCAAAAAATCATAAAACATGTCAGAGGGAAATAGTAATTTGACAAGTCAGTTTTATGATGGACAAAAAGGTTGAAACAAAGTTTAACATATACTATTTGTCTCAAATAACTCATTAGCTCATTTCACACACGAGCTCTAAAATAATCAGAGACAAGCTGAGTACCCATTAAGCCATTAGGATAAGATAAAAGTGGTTAGGGGAGGGGTGGGGGGCAAAATTAATACATGGAAAAAGTAGATACAATGAAAACACTATCCATAGAATACATTCTCTGTTGGAACACACGTTATGAAAAACAAAGCTTGGATGAATCTTACCCGAAATTAAATAAAAAAAACAAGTTTTTTAAACTGAAAGTAAGGAGCGACATTAAAACTTAAAACGAACAGAAATTATTCCGTATATAAAAGGGGCTGTCCCCTCCTCAACGCCTCGCTCTTTACGCTAAAGTTTTTATTGTTTTAAAACATAAAGTTGTGAGACAGAGTCAAACTTAAACGTAAAGAGCGAGGCGTTGAGGAGGGACAGCCCCTTTCATATACGGAATAATTTCTGTTCGTTTTAAGTTTTAATGTCGCTCCTTACTTTCAGTTTAAAAAACTTGTTTTTTTATTTAATTTCTGATCGTTTTTTAGTTAATGCAGCTTTTATTTTGGCTCACCGTCATTGAATAAGCAAACAAAATTTGCAAAAAATTTTACTTTTCTTTTGCTAAATGGCTGTCTCTAAATTTGGTTCTGACGTAATTTACAAATTAACTTACGTAACGAACTTCTATATTCGTATATTTTTCTTCTGGCAAAAAAATACAAAGTTGCAGATTTTTGCAGATATGAGCTTGAAACCTATGTAATAGGGTTTTTTTGATACGCTGAATCTGAGTTTGATTTTCATTAAAATTCTTTCACTTGTAGGGGGTGTTTCCTCCCTCTTTAAAAAATCAGGTAAATTTTCTCAGGCTTGTAGCCTTTGATGAGTAATACTAAACTTAATAAAATTTATATATTTAGAATCAGCATTATAAGCCCATTCTTTTGATACATTTATTGACATCAAAATTCCGTTTTTAAAAGTTTCGATTACTATTGAGCCGTATCGCTTGTTTCTTTTTATTGTTTTTTTTTTATTACGTATATGTTATTACGTATATGAGGGGGTTCTCCCCTTAGTCAATACCACGCTCTTTACGTTAAAAGTTAAAAAAAAATTTAATTCACAAACCCCTGAATCACAAAGGCCGTTTAATTAGAACAGATAGCTCTTTTGTAAGCACTAAAAAAAACTGTAACGTAAAGAGCGAGGTATTGACTTGGGGGAGAACCCCCTCATATACGTAATAATTTCTGTTCGTTTTAAGTTCTAATGTTGTTTCTTACTTTCAGTTGAAAAAACTTGTTTTTTTTTAAATTTAATTTCTGATCGTTTTTTAAATAATGCTTGGAAATCCGGCGCCCCCTTCACAGAAATGTCCCTTACCCCAAAAAAACATCCTCCACGGAAAGATTCTCCCGAGTAACCTCCTCCTCCAGCCCCCCCCCCCAGAAAAAATGCTTCCTGAAAATGTCTATACTTCCCAATGACCAATACAATACGTAAGCAATGGGCAAAGTTCATAACTTGCAGCCCTTCCCCTGGGAACTGTGGGGGATTAAGTCATCCTAAAAGACATAATTATTAGATTTTCGACTATGCTGAACAAAATGGCTATCTCAAAATTTTAATTGGATGACTTTGAGAAAAAAATGAGCGTGGGAGGGGGCCTAGTTGCCCTCCATTTCTTTGGTCACTTAAAAAGGCACTAGAACTTTTAATTTCCGTTCCAATGAGCCCTCCTACGATATTCTAGGACCAATTGGTCAATACGATTACCCCTGGGAAAAAAAAAAAAAAAAAAAAAAATAACTAAACACGCATCCGTGATCTTTCTTCTGGAAAAAAATGGAAAATTCAACATTTTTGTAGATAGGAGCTTGAAACCTCTACAGTAGGGTTCTCTGATACGCTGAATATGATGGTGTGATTTTCATTAAGGTTCTATAATTTTTAAGGGGGTCTTTCCCCCTTTTTTTCGAAAATCAGCCAAATTTTCTCAGGCGCGTAACTTTTGATGGGTAAGATTAAACTTGATGAAACTTATATTTTTGAAATCAGAATTAAAATCTGATTCTTTTGATGTACCTATTGGTATTAGAGTTTCGGTAGAGTTTTTGATGTACCGTTTTTAGAGTTTCGGTTACCATTGAGCCGGGTCGCTCCTTACTTACAGTTCGTTACCACGAACTGTTTGATAGCTCTCAGGCAAACGGCTTCGCTAGATCAATCATACGTGATTCTTAAAAACAAAACAAAAACACAACACATATACAAGAAAAATCCAGTAAAATAATTTTGGCAGTTTTGGCCCTGATACACAGCCTATCATATGAAAGAATCTATTTCAAGGGATATCGGATTGGAAAAGGGCGGGAAATCGTCAAAGTAGCCAATAAAAGGGTAAAATATACGAAAATTATCCCAGGCTATGAAAAATACGGAGAACTGGTTATGCACATGCAAGAATGTAATATTAATATTATTTTCTTGGTAGATATTGAAGGCATTTTTTTAGGAATAGGTCAGAGAATTCCACTTAATTTGTTATGCTTACCCAATGATTTGCCAATTTTTGGTACCTTTCCAAGTCCCCCTTCTTCCAATATATATGCAGCGTATTTGCCTGAAATACCAGTCAGAACTCAAAGGGAATTCGCTTGAAAGAATTCCAAGACAATTTTTTTTTAGCATTTTCGCTTGATACCATTTTCCTGTCTTCTGTAAGAGCTTATCTTGATGGTCTCCTAGTTTTTTTAGACCGGAACAATCGCACCAGGATCCGTTGATTGGTTTTCAACTACAATTAGGGCAGCAAGATGTAGGATGGCTTCTCCACAGAGAGTTCCTTTTCCATCCCTTATAAAGAAGTCTCCAATAAACAGCAGAACTTCCACACAGAATCCCACTTTAAAACTTTAAAGCAGAATAAAAGTAGGCTATAAACAATTATTGACTTCCCCTTTAGTCTTATCATAGGCAGCGCAGTCGTGCTGCCTAAGTAAAGAACGATGTTGGTACAATGTATTATTCATTTATTTACTTTTTTCTCCTTTAGACCAGGGCATTTCGTATCGAAGGAGTTGTCGTAGAAAATTCGAAAAGGGCTCATTCGATTGGAAATTGGAGTGGCTTGTGCCCTTTTTAATAGTCGAAAGCGATTGGAAGGCAACTAACACCCCTTCCATGCCCATCATTTCCCCAAACACATCTAATCAAAACTTTGCGATAGCCATTTTGTTCAATGTAGTTGAAAGTTTTGAAAATTATATCTTTGAGCAGGAAACTCCCCCACACTCTTTAGGGCAAGGGTTATAAGTTATGTCCTGGGGGCATATAAGGTTTTTATTGAAAGCTTTGTCGTAGAAACGTCAAAAAAGGCTCATTCGATTGGAAATTCAAGGGGCTAGTGCTCTTTTTAATAGTCAAAAGTGATTGGAGGGCAACTAACCCCCTCTCACGCCCACCTTTTCCCCGAACACGTCGAACCAAAATTTTGAGATAGCCATTTTGTCCCATGTAGTTGAAAGTTTCGGAAATTAGGTCTTTAAGGATGATACCCCCCCCCCCCCCACAGTCTTCAGGGCAAGGGTTATAAGTTATGTCATGGGGGCATATAAGGCTTTTATAGAAAGCGTTGTCGTAGGAACTTCAAAAACGGTTTATTCGATTGGAAATTGAAAGGGCTAGTGCCCTTTTTATAGTCGAAAGTAATTGGAGGGCAACTAACCACCCTCTCACTCCCACTATTTCCCAAACACACAATCAAAATTTTGAGATAGCCATTTATTTTCAGCGTAGTTGAAAGTTCTGGAAATTAGGTCTTTGAGAATGACAACCCCCCCACAACCCTCAAGGCAAGGGTTGTAAGTTATGCCCTGGGGGCATATGAAGTTTTTATAGAAGGAGTTGTCGTAAAAACTTCAAAAAGGGCTCATTCGATTGGAAATTGAAAGGGCTAGAGCCCTTTTTAATAGTCAAAATTGATTGAAGAACAACTAACCCCCCTCTCACGACCACCATTTCCCCAAAAACATCCAATCAAAATTTTGAGATATTCATTTTGTTCAACGTAGTTGAAAGTTCTGGAAATTTGGTCTTTGAGGATGACAACCCCCCCCCCCCCCCCACAACCCTCAGGGCAAGGGTTGTAAGTTTTTCCCTGGGGGCATACATGGTTTTGTAGAAAGTTTTGTCGTAGAAAGTTCAAAAAGGGCTCATTTGATTTGAGTGAATTTGATATGATTTGATTGAAAGTGACTGGAGAGCAACAAACCTCCATCTCCCACCCACCATTTCCCAAACACATTCAATCAAAGTTATGAGATAGCCATTTTGTTCAAAGTAGTTGAAAGTCCTGGAAATTATGTATTTGATGATGACAAACCCCCAAGAGCCCCCAGGGCAAAGGTTATAAGTTATGCCCTGGGGGCATATAAGATTTTTATAGATAGCGTTGCTGTAGCCACTTCAAAAGGGGCTCATTCAATTGGAAATTGAGAGGGCTAATGCCCTTTTTAAGTCGAAAGTGATTGGAGGGTAACTAACTCCCCTCTGACGCTCATCATTTCCCCAAACACATTCAGTCAAAATTTTTAGATAGCCATTTTGTTCAACGTAGTTGAAAGTTCTGGAAATTAGGTCTTTGAGGATGACACTCCCCCCAGAGCCCTCAGAGCTAAGGTTGTAGGTTATGGCCTGGGGGCATATAAGGTTTTTATTGAAAACTTTGTCATAGAAACTTGAAAAAGGGCTCATTTGATTGGAAATTCAAAGGGCTAAGTGCCCTTTTAAATAGTCGAAAGTGATTGTAGGACAACTAACCCCCCTCTCACGCCAACCATTTCCCCAAACACATCCAATCAAAATTTTTAGATAGACCTTTTTTCAACGTAGTTTAAAGTTTTGGAAATTAGGTCTTTGAAGATTACAACACCCCCACAGCCCTCATGGTAAGGAGTTATGCCCTGGGGGCATATAAGGTTTTTATAGAAAGTGTTGTTTTAGAAACTTCAAAAAGGGCTCATTCGATTGGAAATTGAAAGGGCTAGTACTCTTTTTAATATTCGAAAATGATTGAAGGGCAACTAACCCCCCTCTCACACCCACCATTTCCCCAAACACATTCAAAAAATTTTGAGATGACCATTTTGTTTAACGTAGCTTCAAGTTCTGAAAATTAGGTCTTTGAGGATAACAACCCCCCCCACAACCCTCAGGGCAAGGGTTGTAAGTTATGCCCTGAGGGCATATCAGGTTTTTATTATTGGGAATTAAGAGGGCTAGTGCACTTATTAATAGTCAAAAGCGATCGGAAGGCGAATGCTCCTCCCCACATACCCATCATTTCCCTAAACACTTCCGATCAATATTTTGATATAGCAATTTTGTTGAACGTAGTTGAAGGGTTTGGAAATTATGTTTTCGAGTATGACAGCCTCCCCAGAGCCCTCAGGGCTAAGGTTGTAAGTTATGCCCGGGGGGTATATATAATGTCATATAGAAAGTGTTGTCGTAAAAACTTAAGAAAGGGCTTTTTCGATCGGAAATTGAGAGGGCTATTGTCCTTTGAGTGGAAAGTAATCAGAAGGAGAATCCCCTCCTCCCACGCCCATCATTTCCCCAAACATTTCCGATCAACATTTTGATATGGCCATTTTGTTCAAGGTAGTTGAAAGGTCTGGAAATTATGTCTTTGAGGATGACAACTCCCCCCTCCCATAGCCCTCAGGACAAGGGTCGTAAGTTATTCCTTTGGGTTATTTGACGTTTTTATAAAAATATTTTGTCGTAGAAGTTTCAAAAAGGTCTCATTTGATTGGAAATTGAGAGGACTAGTGCCTTTTTTAGTCGAAGTTGATCAGAGGGCAAATGTCTCCTTCCACGCCTATCATTTCCTCAAACACTTCCAATCAAAATTTTGATATAGCCATTTTATTAAGCCTATCAGAAATGTCTGGAAATCATGTCTTTGAGGATAACAAATCCCCCCAGCCCTCAGGGCAAGGGTTGTAAGTTTTGCCCTGGGGACATATAGAGTTTTTATAGAAAGTGTGGTCATATAAACTTAAAAGGGGGCTCATTGGATTGGTAATCAGACGCTCTAGTGCCCTTTTTAAGAGTCAAAGTGATCAGAGGGCAGCTACCCCCCCCCCCCCTACAGACATGTCATATTGTCCCAAAATGCGTCTAATAGAAATTTTGAGATAGCCATTCTATTCAAAATAGTCTAAATATCATATAACAAGGCTTTTGGGGTTGAAACAAACCCCCAGAGACTAGGGGCAAGGGTTGTAAGTTATGCCCAGGGGGTATTAAAGGTTTTTATGGAAGGGGTGTTGTTTAACTTCAGAAAAGGCTCAGTCTTTCTCCCTGAAAAAGACTATGTCAATATAAAACGAACAGAAATTAATCAAAAAAAACTTTTTTTTTGACTAACCACCACAAATCAGTATTAATAAATAAATGAAACCTAAAACAAACAGAAACTAAAATAAGTCAAAATCAAAACGAGCAGAAATTAATCTGAGTAGGATTCTAAACCCTATACTTTCTAAAAGCCAGAATGTAATTTGTACTTTACTGAAAAAAAAATCTTTTAAATTTGTTCAATTTTATAACTTTAAGAAATCAAAATTAATTAAGATTTTAAGCAATAAATGTCAGCATTATGTAGGCCAAAATTAAACTGACAATGCACATTTTTTCAGTAACTTCATTTGAACTTTTTTCAGTAAAGTACAAATTTGTTTTGTTTTCCTGTCTCTTCTTTTTTTTTAGTCACCGCTTTCCAGTGATAGTTTGATAGTGGTAACAACACCAATCATGTTACCATGAACAGAGAATTTGGAAGCCCGCCTTAAACAAACAGGAAACCCCTCTGCGGTTTTCACTCAAATAAATGCTGAGTGACATTTTGCAACTCAAGTGCAACAAAATTCCCTCCGTCATCACACCAAGATTTTGGCAAAAGGATTGTTCAGCCGACTGTTTATTTCATCTTCGTTCACACGGATACTTGAGTTATGACTGCGTAATATATTTTACCGTTCAAAAGATTGCAAGGAATTTCTCTGCTATCTCACTTGAATGTTTATAAGAAAAAAGTCAACATAAAAATTTCTTAAGAAATTAAATTGTGGTGGAAAAGAAATTAAACGTCTCAGACATGTGACTGGTAGCTGGTGGATAAAATGTCTTGCGCTGTCCCAGCTCAATGCATACAAAGTCTGGCCACCCATTTATTTTCTACAAAACAATGTTTCTTAAGTTTTATTACAATATAGTCTTAAGATTTTTTTGAATGGCTTACGACAGAAAGAAAACAAGTCTAGAAATAGGCCTGTTTTTTCACTCATCAATCAGCTAAGATCTTACATCTTTTGTCAGAAAAACGCTTAAAAGTGAAATCTTTGAACAAAGATCTTACATCTTTGGCCGTTTTTGTGCAAACGTCTATCATCATTCTGCTCTGATCAGCGGTCTGAGAACAATGATGAGTAGATCATCAAAGTTCTCTCATCATTGTTCTATATGGTAAAACAGTGGCGGTCTTCACACTTTTAGCTAACATCTGTGAGCTGTAAGATCTGAGAACAAAGATGAGTTAAAAAACGATAATCTTTGCAGAAAGATGTAAGATCTTAGATGTAAGATCTTAGTGCTAAAAAACGGGCCTAATATCTTCCATCCGGTAGGCACAAATCAGTTTTTAGTCGATTAGGGTATAGTATACTCTAAGTATCGAAAGCTTAAGCATATTAATTCTTAATGTAATTTTATTTATTCCTGAATTCAAATTATGCACAAAAAACTATGTTCATGTAGGCTACCTTCTGCAAAATCTGAACTTGCGATCATCATCTCTTTCTTCAGTAAACAATCCCTTTCAGTTTTTCTCTGTAATGTCACATATTTGTTTCTATTTTACAAATTAGTCTAAGGCCCATTCAAATTGAGATTTTATCATTACTGAGATTGAGCTAGCAATAATTCGGGCCAAGTAGATTTTTCTTAGTTTCCTGATTGGCGGAAAAATTGTATGAAAATTTCTAATTGGCTCAAAATAGCGCTAGCTAAATCTCGGTATCTGTAAAATCTCAATAAGAATGGGCATTTCATAGGCAGCGCAATCGCGCTGCCTAAGTAAAGAACGATGTGGGTACAATGCATTATCTGTTTTTTTTTTTGTTTTTTTTTTCTTGGTCTTAGACCAGGGCACTTGGTATCGAAGGAGTTGTCGCAGAAACTTCGAAAAGGGCTCATTCGATGGAAATTGGAGCGGCTTGTGCCCTTTTTAATAGTCGAAAGTGATTGGAAGGCAATTAACACCCCTTCCACGCCCACCATTTACCCAAACACATCCAATCAAAATTTTGAGATAGTCAATGTATTCAGCGTAGTTGATTTCCAGATAAAAATTATGTTTTTGAGGACGAGACTCCCCCACAGCCCTCAGGGCAAGGGTTGTAAGTTATACCCTAGGGTATATAAGGTTTTATAGAAAGCGTTGTCGTAGAAACTTCAAAAAAGGCTCATTCGATTGGAAATTTAAAGGGCTAGTGCTCTTTTTAATAGTCGAAAGTGATTGGAGGGCAACTAACCCCCCTTTCACGCCCACCCTTTTCCCAAACACATCCAATCAAAATTTTGAGATAGCCATTTTGTTCAACGCAGTTGAAAGTACTGGAAATTAGGTCTTTGAGGATGACAACCCCCCACAGCCCTAAAGGCAAGGGTTGTAAGTTATGCCCTGGGGGCATATAAGGTTTTTATAGAAAGCGTTGTCGTAGAAACTTCAAAAAGGGCTCATTTGATTAAAATCGAGAGGGCTAGTGCCCTTTTTAAGCCTTTTTTTTTTTTTTTTTTTTTTTTTTTTTTTTCTCAGAGCCCTCGGGGCAAGGGTTGTAAGTTATGCCCTGGGGGCATATAAGGTTTTTTATAGATAGTGATGTTGCAGAAACTTCAAAAAGGGCTCATTCGATTGGAAATTAGAAGGGCTTGTGCCTTTTTTAATAGTAGAAAGTGGTTGGAGAATAACTAGCATCCCTCTCACACCCACCATTTCCCCAAACACATCCAATCAGAATTTGGGATAGCCATTTTGTTCGACGTAGTTAAAAAGTCCGGAAATTATGTTTTTGAGGGTGACACTCCCCCCACAGCCCTCAGGGAAAGGGTTGTAAGTTATGCCCTGGGGGCATATAAGGTTTTTTTCATAGAAAGCGTTGTCGTAGAAACTTCAAAAAGGAATCATTCGATTGGAAATTAAAACGGCTAGTGCCCTTTTCAATGGTTGAAAATGATTGGAGGGCAAGTAACCCCCCTCTCACGCCCATCATTTCCTCAAACACATCCAATCAAAATTTTGAGATAGCCATTTTGTTCAACGTAGTTGAAAGATCCGAAAATTATGTCTTTGAGGATGACAACCCTCCCCCCAGCCCTCAGGGCAAGGGTTGTAAGTTATGCCCTGGGGCATATAAGGTTTTTATTGGAAGCGTTGTCGTAGAAACTTCAAAAGGGCTCATTCGATTGGAAATTGAAAGGGCTAGTGCTTTTTTAATAGTTGAAAGTGATTGGAGAGCAACAAACGCCCCTCTCACGCCCACTATTTCCCGGTCCATGAGGATGACAACCCCCCTCACAGCCCTCAGGGCAAGGGTTGTAATTTATGCCCTGGGGGCATATAAGGTGTGTTTATAGAAAGCATTGTTCTAGAAACTCAAAAGGGGCTCATTCGATTGGAAATTGAAAGGTCTAATGCCCATTTTAATAGTCAAAAGTGATTGGAAGGCAGCTAGTCCCCCTTCCACGCCCACCCTTCCATTTGCCCATTATGTTTAAAAACTAAATGTTGCCTTAAGATTAAACCAAAATGCACTGTGTTATTGCTAATTCCCAATAAGGCATCTCAGCAGTATCCCAAGAACGACTGAGGTAGTATGTTCAAACTTTTGGGGCTACTTCTGCTCTTAAAATTTAACCAAATCAAAATAGCTTAAGTTTATCCAAGCTATCAAAGAAAGTAGACAGATTTTTTTTTGCGAATGGTATCAAGTTTTCTATATCAGGTCAACTAGAGGATGTATGAAACTAAATTAAACACTAGCATTTGTGTCCAGATTCTTAAAAGGGTGTATGTTGTTAAAAATTGCTGAAAAATTTTTCTCCAGCTTACAAATAGCAGGCCAAGCTATAAAGTCTTAAAAAACAAAAAGATTTAAATTATTATTTTCTTTTTCCCTGAAAAGATTATGTCAATATAAAACGAACAGAAATTAATTAAAAAAAAAATTTCCACAAAATAAGTTTTTCAAAGAAAAGTAAAGAACACCATTAAACCAAAAATGATCAAAAATAAAATGAAATAATCTACCAAGCGTGAAACTACCACAAATCAGCATCAATAAATAAGTGAAACCCAAAACAAACAGAAATTACAATAAATAACCGAGTCAAACTCAAAAGAGCAGAAATTAACATGAGTAGGGCTCAAAACCCCTTTGCCTTCCCAAGGCCAGAACATAATTTGCACTTTACTGAAGAAAATACGAATGAATGTGCATTGTCAGTTTTATATACATATACTGATATTTAGTAATCAAAATGTTAATATTATTTTATTTATTAAAGTTATAAAAGTAAAAATATTTACATTTATTTTAAACATCTTATATTTTTAAACATTTATATTTATTTTTAAAATAAAAACATTATTTATATTTATTTTTACTATATTTATAAAAAATAATTTATAGGATTATATTTATTTGGGATGTAAGTTCACAAGTTCAGGGAAATGGAGTGATCAGGTGCAAATAGCGAGTTGGAAGGGTCAGAAGGTTTCATGGGCGTTATTGAAGAGTCCCCTTAGGGACTAGGACCGGCAACCCTAGGACCGGCAGATATTAAGCTACAGAAGAGAATTTTTGAGACGAAGGTAGGCCCAGTATTGAGTTACGGTGGGGAAGTTTGGGGTTTTGAAAAAGGGGAAAAAATAGAGAGAATTTGTTTAGGACATTTCAGGAGACTTTTAGGGCTAAGCGGGAAATTTAATAATCTGGTGTTAAAGGGTGATCTAGGATTGTTTTCAGTGAGGGTAAAAAGATTGGTTAGAATGATAGGATACTGGGAAAAGGTGATTGGTTTACAGAATAATAGGTTAGTAAATGCAGCTTATCTGGAGGTGTTGCAGGATAGAAGGAAATGTTCATGGGCTTCCCAGGTGAAATCAATCTTAAATAGTTGTGGTTATCAGGTGTTTGGAATGAAGGGAAGGGGATAGGGCTGAAGTAGGAAATGTAGCAAAACTAGTAAAGGGAGTGCTGGAAGATCAGGAGATTCAGAAATGGCAGTGTGAAGTCGCAGCCTCGGTGTCCCTCGGCATTTACCGGCAATGGAAGGAGGTCTGGGGATGTGATAATTATTTTAAAGCGGGTTTAAATAGTGAAGAAATTAAGTGGTATATATCAGGGAGGGGTAATTTTCTAGCACTTGGAGAAAGGAGGAAATATTTAGGGAGGGTAAGGGTAAAGGAGGGTCCTTACTCATGCCCTATGTGCGGAGAAAATGGTGAGGATCTGCTTCACTTCATGGCCCTTTGTCCCGAATTACAGGATTTAAGGAAAGAATTATTTTTTGTTAATGTGGGGACAAGTGAGTGGTTGGTTTCAGTAATGGGATCAAAAAATTATGGGACAATAAGAATGATAGCAAAGTATATAAAATTGGGTATGTCACATAGAGATAGATTTTTGTAAAGGGGGTGGGGTGAGCGTGGAAAGTATTGTTGTATGTGTGTAAGTTGTTTTCTTGTTTGTTATTTTTTGTAGTCATGGCCCTTGATAGATGTAACATACATCTATCTATTTATGTTAGTTTTAATGGTATTGTGTGCTTTATTATGTTTTTGTAATGTTTTGTAATTTTGCGTTGTTATTGTTATGTAGGCTACCATACTTTGCTATGAGTGTTATAATCATGTGCTATTATTTTGTGTGATTTTGCTTTTTTTGCCATGGCCCAAAGTGGCTTTTATTGCAATAAATATCTATCTATCTATCTATTTAAACATCTATAAAAGTAAAAACATTATATCGGTGCAGTATATAAAATTCTAATATCGTGGATACAAGAGACTTGAAGGTTTTATAAGCCCGATCCCCATGCACACCACATGCATCTCTTATACAACCATTTCAGGAACCTATTTAATAAGGCTTTATCAGTATTGTTTTAAAATAATATTTAACACTTAAAATTTCCTTTTTATTTTTAATAGCAATTAAATTAGATATACATCTTGAGAATTAGAGGCCCTCCAGTCCTTTCAGATTTGAAACCGTCTCTGTATGGCCACCAGATCTAAATATTACATCAACTTCAGGTCCAAGCCTCCCGCTTCTCGAGACATAAACTTTTAGATTCACCCTTTGATTTCCCATACTGTTTTCATATAATTCACATTTTTTTTGCTCTTTTTTTAATTTGCTCCCTCACCCTCGAAAAAAACTCTCGCATTTGTGTTTGCGGCAGTCCTTGATCAGGTCCTGTCGAATCTACAACATGATATCATCACACGCAGGACTTGACTCATTCTATTGAATGGCACTGGTTCAAACGAAATTCAAAGATGTAATGCACAAACAAAATGTATAAGGATATTGCCAAATAGCCTCTTCTAGCTGTCACAAAGTTGCAAAACTTTAAATTGGACTGCTTAGCTCTCTCCTTTCAAACCTTACAAGCCTGAAATATCTACAATTTCAAGATTGCTATTGCAAGAGTAACTTTTTTCAAGGAATTCTGGTGGATGAAACGTAGTTGGAAAACTCAAACTCCGAGGCAGAAAGGATAATCCCCTCGTGACTGACAAAGTCAGACAAGCAACAAAACAAAAACACTATCCACTCTCAAGCAAATTCAATTTCAATTCTGTCACGCAGCTGAGTAGCGTCAAAAATTACAAAAGAGTGAGGCGATAAGGGACAATAGTACATTTCCCAAGGGATATGAGTTTTCTACCGGGACGGGCAAATTCTTTACTACAGCAAAAAACAATCAAACTACAAAAAACTGAAAATACATATGATCTGACCAAAATAAGAAAAAATCATAAAATTTCAGTGGGTAGGGAGGAGAGAACCCCTTTTATCAGCTGACGTACCTAATTTGAACCCTAAACATGCAAAATAAATATAACTTTTACTTATTTTCCTTAAAAGCACCAGAATATCACACTTTCTGGCAGAAACATTATCTTGCAAAATCCTGCAAAAGGGTAAGGTGGGACCACAGGTTATGCGCTGATATTACTACATATTTTTTTTTTTTTTCAAAGCGCTTTAATTATTTCTTAATAATCAGAGAAAACGGTTTCTGCCCACCCACTCATTAAATTGGCATCCTTATTCTCAGTATTTCATTTCTAACAACATTCCTAAGCAATGGTTATATTAACAATATCGGATTACTATGCCTCATGGTTGCCAACGCAGTCCCCAAATAAGTATCTCAAAACTGACTAGGAATTCTAAAAAATATCCTTTTAGTTTTTTTGGTAATGAAAAAATTTGTTGTTTCTTTTGGACTTCAATTTGAACTCTATATCTGGCACAGAGGATATAATTTTTCGGAAGGGGGTATTTTTTGTGGAGATTTTCACAAATAAAAGACAATGGGCAATGTGCGACCATCATTATAAATTATGTAAACATTTAAAAATGATGAGATACCACTGGGCTTGGTATTCTAAATAGGCAGAGGCTTCTAACATTTAAACATGAGAGAGAAGGTATTACGAAAAAAGGGAAGCACGTGGTCTGTGAAATTATATAAAATTTTAAATATCGTATGTGAAACTGTTTCGAAGCACAAAAACTTGGTAAAATAGAATCCACGCCTAGAAAATAAAAATTAGCCGTTCTCCGCTGAGATGGCCAAATGAGGAGAAAATTAGTTCTAAATATAACAATGAAAAGATGAATAACATGTTGAAAGAAACCTCCAGGGTAACTAAAGAGCTTAGGGACTTTAGAGCTAACCTTGCTGAGCCTCATCAAAACAGGGACGCCTAGCTGGAAGCTACGAAGAAATAAATTAAGTGGAAAATGAGCAAGAGATTGAAAAATGTGTGCTTAACTTCGAAGTTCTTCACGGTTACACGACCCGGAAAATCATAAAGAAGAAAATTATCCTTGCTGAAGAAAAAAGCAGAACGTGTGCCAAAAACAGAAATATTTTGAATTAATTTTTGTTAGGTTTTAAATAGGATGCTTTTCTCATTTGACTATTTGAATACATTAGGGTAAAATACCTCTTTCTGGAAAAGACCACTTTTCTTTGGCATTCTGGAAAAATAGAGATGAGTTTTCGGACTGCCCCTTTTTTACGACACCCTGGCGCAATGTGAGTGTAGGAACAAGATCCCCACCTTCTTGGTGAAAGTTTCGTCAATAATTTGTCATCATAAATTCAAAATGTGGTCTCCGTTTTGACAAGCAATTGAAAAGAAAAAAAAAATATTTGTGATTTATACAATAAATATCAAGCAATAAAAGTGACATTTTAGAATCAGAAGACAGTCAGCCTTATGTTAATGTGTGAATAAAACTGAAACACTGAAAGGATATATACACTAAAATAGGATAATTGGTATTTCCGAAAGAGAGGCCCTTCTTGGTAAGTCAATAAACTAATAATTTCAAGTGTTTGATCTTTCTCAATTCCTATTTGGTAACAAGATGTGAGGGTTTGAGTTTTACATAATTTTGCTCAGTTGCATACTGGTTTTTTACCTACTTAATTTGGGGTAATTGGTCTCGATTCGGGACTCTTAAAACATACGGAAACAACTATCTACAAAGTTTACAGATTTTTCCCTTTTTTTAGATTGAGATAGTTTATTTCGCAAAATTTCTATCTGAAGCCATGAAGGGCTAAATTTAAATTTCAGGGTCAAAAACAACAACAGGAACAAAAAATCAAACAAGATAGGTCAAAAGATAAACAAAAGAGGTAGAATTAGTTAAAATACATTACAAAAAAAATAATAAGGGTAATTAAAAACATAAAAAAAGAAAACAAACGAATATATACAAAACATAGATAACACCTGTAAAAGTAACAAAAAAAATATATCAGGACGTTTTCTTAATTTTTCCCGTAATGTAGGGGACAAAAGTTTTTAATATCTGGAGGTAAAGCAGTGAAAGGGGGACAAGCCAGTAACAGGCTTAGGAACAACCCAAGGCAGGACGGATCTGAGTAGGGATTTTCTTTTTGGAAAAATGCTTTCTGTAGGAAGATTTGTTTTTGCATTTGTTGAAAAACAGAGGTACAACGTAACTCTCCTGCACTCAAGCGTTACCAACCTAGTTTTTTTTTGTTCTTTTCAGTAAAAGAGAGTATGGAACCTTGCCTTCTTCAAAAAATTATTCGCAGGGCTCTCTTGGATAGATTTGATTTTATCTGATTCTTTCCGGGAGATACAAGGGTGCCAAACTGGAGAAGCATATTCTAGATGAGGGCGGGCAAAGGAAGTATAAACCCTTGAAAAGCGGGAAGGGGGACGCCAAATTTATTTAGAAGCTTGAGGAGGGAGATAGACACATTAGCTCTATAAATGATATTTTGAACAAGGATATCCAGCTTTAAATTAGAAGAAACTGTGACTCCGAGTAACTTAAAGGAGGACACATTGGTTTTGCCAAAAAAATTATCCAAATTTTATCATTTTCCCTGTTTGAACCACACAAAACAATCACACAAAACCAGCTAGAGCGAAAAAAAAAAAACAGCAAAAAAAAAACCCATAGAATATTCCATAATATTCGAAATCAGATCCCAAGGTCTCGCAGGAGTGACCCAACTCTACATGTTTTCAAACATTTTTCTTGAAATTATCCAAGGCTCCATATTGTTATCTCCAATCACTTATCTTTTTCACCTTCTTTAGGGTAAAAATTTGCATAGGGCTATTTAGATCCGAACGGGCACTTCTCCAGTCAGGCTTGCACTCTTGTTCACAGAAAACTCATATTCCCTACACCTAATTAAAATTTTTTTATTACTGATTAAACATTTAGTCACACGTCAAAGCAAAAGCTCCATTACAACAAAAGCCAATCAATAAGAAAAATCATTCTTATGAAAAAAATGAGGATTTTTCAAATTTTGGGGGAACAAAGTCAAAGAACCCATCCTCTTTTCTAAATTTCAACTGATGAACTTCCAACCAAATCCCAAAATAAAATTAATAACCTATCCCTTCCACACAAGACGTGAAATCCTGAAGTAAAATCCCATCACTATCTCTACCTAGCCTCTGCTTCTAAATATTCTTTATCCACACCAGCCAAAATATGTGAATTCCCTTCCTTCGTATATCCACCAAACGCAAACGCACACGACTGGACCAGCAGGATCCAACGAAAAGATTCGAAAGGGGTAGCTCGGATCTACATTTTGACCTGAAGTCTGTTTTACTGTTCGATGATCCTAGTTTTTGAGCAGACATATATTACAATTCCCATAACATTTTCTAGCCTTCGATTTACTTTTATCAAAAACAGAAATGTGACTAACTCGCTCTAATGTCTTCTCCTCTGAAATTTGACCACCAATAAGTAAACGATCGTGCGATAACTTTATTGTGGAGTCTACTAGGACATTGTACCCTTGCCCTGTCTGAGTCAAGTTCTTGTCTGTTACTCCTTTTACCTGTACCTATTTTAAACTAGTGTACATAAATCTAATAAAAAAACACATAATTTGCAGCAAAAGTGACTCATCTGCCACATCTCTGAGAGCCCATTTCTCTGAGCTATTCGGCTTGCCTTATCAAAGTAAACCCTACACCAACAGAGAGAAAGGCTTACAGCATTTTAGTAGGCACAGCTGCAACGAATAACAAAATAAATTAAGTGACGGAAGTTGAAAAAAACCGGACTGAGGTGACGTAACTGATGTGTCAGAGGTCGAAGATAGCATAGATCCTAATGGTTACAGCAATGACGCCATTGTGGACAATCACAGTTACTTTAAACACATCTTGAAACAGAACCCTGACTCCAAATTGCCCATACTGGTTGAATACATTCTAAATTTAGGATTTGATTACTTTCTAAAAAACATTGGTAAGATTTCGAAGCGAGGGCAGTCCACAGAAGAGGCTGAAATAAAGAGCTAGAGATAGACATGCTTCAGTAATTAGCCTACTGGACAGGACTACGGACTTCCAAAAAAAAAAAAAAAAAAAAAAAAGTTTTCTTGACAGCAATTGGTGCTTTTCAATTAAAATCAGGAGATAATCCCTTATCCTAACTGGATAAATCAACATCAATCAACATCTAAAGAAAGTAAACACATTAGAATCACCATTTTGAACAATAAAAAGTAACGAAAATAAAAACATTAGAACCACCATTTTAAACGATAAAAAGTAGACAAAAATAGACTTTTCCATTGCTGGATTGTTTTTCTAATATTAGTTTCGAAACAAATAGGAAAAAAATTCAACGCTGGCTACGAACTACTGGGAAGAGCATAGTCATAAGGGGAACCCCGAGCATGACAACTTACAATTTTTGCAAAGTAGGATTAATGTATATGTTCCTTCTGAAACAAGCAATTTTGAGATGAGCCTGAACCCGTAACTTGCATCTCAAGGACCAGGTAATTACATCGCTATATTTATTACTCTCTAGTCTATTCATCGAGCCAGAATTTTGATGTTACTGAGAACTTTTCTTGGGGAGGGTTTTCTGTTTTACTTACTTACTTACTGTTGAACTTACTTGCAAAAAGCTTGATGTGTTCGGATTCCACTTTTCCTCAGGTCGTCCATGCCAAGTATTTAGAACACTTAAACACACTTTGCCGTCGTTATACAAATTTGGATTAAATCGAACTGTTTGCCTACCCGTTGTTTCTAAGTGTACTTGCATAGGGGACTGAGGGTAGTCTGCAGGGAAGAATATATCAAATTCAAAACAGCCATTCATGTAAGGAGTATCTGAAGGACCAGTAATTAACACCTAAAAAAGAAGAAAGAAACGACAGTTTTTACTTTAGTTCATGCAGTTCACTCAAAATGAGACATAACTGAGACGTTCAGATCACACACGTATGCCAACATTACAAGACAACACAAAAAAGGAGATAATCCCCAAGTTCAGGATTGGGCCAACACTCTTCGACTCCCACAGCGCATTCATCTAGTTTGATTCCACATAAAATAAGCTAAGTTTCATAAATTACATTCTGGAATAAACGAAAATAACTCATAAAGAAGATATATTATTGGGGTAGGAGAACGATATATTATACCAATCGTTTGGTGGGACTCACGTCCATTAAAAAATTCTTATTTCTTTTTTAATGTGTTTGAGCATTAACAGCCTTACAAATAATTATTTATGACTGTACCACTTTACGGATGAGTCAAGTGCTCTGAAGCTAAAATCCAAAACGGTGGTTTCAAACGGACTATCGACTGTGATTTGGTTAGTCGGTGATGTTGTGTTCACCTCCAACAATGGATACATCTGACAGTGTAGATTTCAATGCAACTTTTCAACCACCCTGAGTCAGGCAGAATCAGGCTTGTCTCAATTCGATTTGGTCACCAGAAACTGAAAACACCAACATGACAAACGTTTTTGGAGGAGGGCTAGATAACTGCCATGTGTTGAGACCTTATGGGGGAGGAGAACGGGGCATAAGAGGTCTGAGCTTAATTGAATGCTTTTTTATTTGTAAGTACAGACTCCAAAGGAATGCCCACAGTATTAAGCTACAAAAAGAGGAAGGTAAAAGATAGTTTTAATGATTTGGTTTTAGCTCGATATATGGAGATCCCTCTAATTATATCTAATTTTAAATCCCCGATATATCGAGATAAATCCCTCTAATTATGCCCCCTTTAATATAACCACATCATTAGCCGCCATTTTAAAGTACGTGGATTTTTTTTTTTTTTTTTTTAGAGGTAGAAAAAATCATTTTCCGATATACAGGGAAATTCAAATTAGCAACATTTGGGAAATCGTCTTAATCAAATTGAAAGACATCAAGGAAGCTCAAACTTCCTCTCTCATAATACCCCCCCCCCCCAAACCACACACAAATGGTGTAAAAAATCGGCGGTTATCTAGACCTCTTACAAAATTAAAGCCATGTTAAAGTAATATTCAATTTTGTGTTCTTTGTAGAGTTTTCAGTTTATTTGTATTCAATTTTTCATCTAAATTTTCCAGGAGACAGATTCAAAATAAAAAAGCCAAATATTGGCAGAAAACAGCTGAAATCATCGTTCAATGATTAAAATGGCCTGATTATATCCATTTCATAGATAAGGTAGGCTAAAACATCCCTCTCATTATGTACAATAATTAGGCTAGCTTGACTTTATATTAATCTTAGAAGCGTTACAGAAATTTAATTAAAAAAACGAAGCGTTAGAACAGTTGAGTAATCATCATGACCTTAATATTTAGTTACAACAGGATGAGAATTATAGCGACATTTACCCTTTGTAAGCATGAAAAAGCTCTTTTTTATGTTTGCTCATGAAATCCTGAGACAATAGGATCGACAAACAACGAGATTGTATTTTGATACTCCATTTCCTTGGTATAAGTGTTTCGTTTGTGTAACTTAAGACTTTTCCTCAGAAGATTTTTTACTCTATTTTTACGCACTATGCAATTCGAAATTAAACAAAAAACTTGAAAAAGCGATGGTCCAACCCCTGACGAAAAGGACTCTTTCTTCTCGATCTTATTTCAATTATTGGAGCAATAAATTCGTTTTTTGTCATTTTATTTTCTCAATATTTTTTTTTGTAGTTTAGGATTCAAACTGGGACACACATTACCATATGGAAAGGGCATATGTCAGATTTTCCACAATGTTACGGCAGAGCAAGAATTTAGTCATTACAGCTACCAGAAGAATTATCCACGGATAGTTTAATGCTCTTTTGAATGACCGCACACAAAACAAAAAGCTAAATGACAAAAGTGGGTAGAGCCTATTCCCAACATGGGGTACAGGCCCCACCAGTGGGTCATGACGATAATTAGATGGGTCATGAGTAGGACATGCACCCTTTGGCTGACTTTTCTTCAGAACCTTAATTCGAAAAAAAAAAAAGAAAAAAAAACATTTTTCATGTGAATCATGTCGCATTCATATGCATTTAAAGAGCAAAAAACATACATGATAGTTTTACAATAAGGTCATGCATTGTACAAAAGGGTTTTTTTTAAGCAGATAATATTTTTCGTTAGCATAAAATATGCCTAGAGGACGACCCGAAAAAAAGTTAATGGCTTTCTAAGCTTCCTTCAGGTAAATCCACGTAAAATTTTGAATAACAGAATTTAAACGTTGAGGGGCGCATTAGGAATTTATAATTGCCTAGGTGGGAATGGCTTGAAATTGGTTGGGCCCCCTGTTCTACAGCTATAATGAAAGAAAGGTTAAGATAACATTTTAAAGATGAGAGTTTGCTAAAAATAGTGCTGTTGGTAATCTAGTAAGGACCAAACAAAAAGCAGGACGTTCTCTAACAGGGTGGAAAGAGGTCACAAGAAAAGGCTTAAGGGAAATAGGAACTTCATGGGATAGAGAAGAGTGAACCTCTGAATGAACTGGAGAGGAGGAGGAGCGTAAGCAGTTGTACTGGGCACAGGCGGCTTAATGCTAAAATGAGTTGTCAGTAGCAGTAGCAGTTCTCGTTAAATTATTATTTTGCTTATTTTGTGCAAAAATAACAGGCGGCTTTTCCTTTTTTGGCATTATCTTCGTGTTTTTTTTTTTTTTTTTTTGTAGCGACAAGCAGCTGTTTAGCGCTTAATGCATAATTAAATAAAAAAAAAAACTAAAATTAATTTCGGTAAGTCTCTAGACTAGAAGGCACTTAAGTTACTTTCGCTCCGACCATGACCGGTCTCTGCTACGTCCTATTCAAACACCACGCTTTTGTAAATACAATCTGAGAATAAAACCCAAAAGAACCCCCCCCCCCCATCTAAATTGTTCTCGAAAAAAAGGGCAAAATGGACCCTATTGATGTTGGACATAGGCTAACGATATTGAAACATAATTTGCATAATTATTCACTTGAATCTTAAATCAGGTACGATGACTGCAATATTGATCTTACAAATTTGGAAAGCGTATTCACGAGGCATGTAACACAATCAATTGACTAAAATCAATTTGAATTCTTTTTAAAATCAACAGAATTAAAATCAATTTAGTGGACTGTGATGAAAAAGTTGAGAGCCATGGCTAATTGAAAAAAAAGTCAAGATAGATAGTCTGAGTGAGAGGCAAAGCTGGCATAAGCCTTTTTCAGAATTGTATAAAAATGATGTCATTTCACTTGTTATTAAACAGTCTATCATCCATCCATCCTAAGGCAGAACTAAGGTTAATAGGCATGAGGTAAGGGTAAATCAAATAGTCTATCAGTTCTATGAACCATTTGAAGGCAACTGGAGACCCCAAATAAAATGTTATCTAAACTTTATGACTGAGCATGTCCACAGGACTTGTAGGCAATTGGGTAACTGATATTGTTCAGATTATATGAGCTTTGCCAACTGGAAAATACCACTAGAACTGCAATGGGGATGACCAAGATTCTTGGGTTGACTCACGACAAAGAATGTTCACTGAACATGGATGCAAAACGGGGGACTGAATTCGCTTGGACTCACAGGCAAACAAGTGACCTAAGCTAATAAGGCCAGCATGCATAGTGACACAGGCGGGATACTGAGTCTTAGGATTGACATATGACCGACTGAGAACGGTTCCTATGCTGCCAAACTGTTTTGAAAAATAAGACAGCTTAAATATTCCACTTTCTAATAGCAGGTCCTTATTTATAACAAAAATACGTTTGGATAAAAAATAGCGAAATCCCAACTTTGTCCAATCCCGTTGAAAACCCCAATTCTTTGGAAATCTTGTCACTTAAAATCGTGACTATTTGTCAGTCTTTTGATGATAGATTATTGATTTTTGTTGGGTCCATATTCGCTTTGCAAGTCCTTGCAGATATAGAGTATTGAAAGTTCTTCTAGATAAAAATTTATGCTTTTATTTAAGTACAGTTTTATTTATTTTGTCATTTCTGTTTCTTTTAAAGCCAAATTTGTGGTAAAATACGAACATGTATACATAGCAAATGTGTGTGTGTGTTTAAATGTGTAGTTTAAGTTAGCGTCTATGTGTTCGTAACTACATTTTCTTGCAGAGATTCGTAGATGTCAGGGCTGTTGATCTTTCCGAAGCCTCAAATAAATTTTCGAAAAACAAGTGCCGCAAAAGCACGACTTTCTATAAGGCTTCACCTTTCTGCTATTTTCTTCCTCTGTTCGATCTTGTGTTTTTTTGCGCTTTACTTTAGCGTTTTGACAAGCGTTTTGTCACTTTTCCCGGATATTTATATTTGAAGGCCTTGGGAACTGTCTGGTACTTCCATATTCTTTTTCTAAATTTGTCATTTATGGATGAATTAATAATTTCTTTTTCTATAAAAAAAATAAATACCCAGTTTGTCCCCTACCCACCACTGTGAAAGAGCATGTGGTGTGCATATGAGTTAGGGATTTGATCTTGAGAATGTTTTTAGCTAGGCATAGGGATGTAGACAGGACTGTGGGGACTTACAGAAGGGGGTGGGAGAGAGAGAAAACCTAAAATTTGTACATGTCCTTCATATCTCAAAGTTATGAGAGAGTCTACAACGTTGTAACATTTAGAAGAAAAAAATGTCACTCTCCTGAGAAACCCAAACCTTTTACAAACCTTCGCCCCCCCCCTGAAAAAAAAAACTAAGTTGGCACCAATGGCCCGGAGTCTATCTCCTATTAAAACATCTTTTAATTTATGACTTCATTACTGTAAAATTGCCCCTCTGGGTCCTATCAGCATCATTTTGTTATCTCATTTCCTAGACAAACATTTTCATTGCCGAGAAAAGCTGGAGAAGTGAACCTTGAAAATGGGCAAAATAAGCAGAGACAGAGTCGGCACTGGTATGGTGACTGGTGACACAAACATATGTTTTCCAAGATTTATTTTCTTTTTTTTTCTGAGATCGACTCTTCCAATAGGATTCAGAGCATTCACCAGGTATTTATTATTAGTTAATCAGATATACGGGTCGTTCAGAAGTCAAATCCATCGACTTTAGTTTTAAATATTCGATATTTCATTTTGAAATGTTACAATATTTGGAATTTACAACGAGAAATAAGCATGTTCTGTTTGAAAAATATTTTTGAAGCCATTCAATTTTATGTAAGGTTTTAATACTTTCATTATTTACCTTGACATACCTACTTAATTTTATCCAAACATTTCCCGGTACTTTTGCGTTATACCCACTCTTTTATATACTGCTAGTTTGGTTAATGCTAATGAAATAAAATAAAATAGGAGAATATAGAATAGTTTAGAAACAAATTTGTGCTATATATTTGCACATTAGGGGGGTGGGGGTGGGGGGGGGGGGGCAAAGCATAGCATATATTAAATACGTAACCTAACCCAATCTAGGTACCTTCCCCCCCCCCCAAAAACCCAAAAAAAACAACACTTTAAATATCTTATGCAATTAAAACCACGCTTTACATCTACAGCAGTGTGTTGAATCATGCCGTAAAAACGGATTTCTTCAACGCGTCTTGAGTTTTAGATTATAAAAGAGTGGGTATAACGCACACGTACCCATTTTCCCTCAGAAAATTCAGCAAAAAACCGGTTCTTACTCCTAACATATAAAATTTTATAGAGGGTATCATTTGAAATTTTGAAGTAACTCTGAAGAGGGATGTGCATTCCTATAGGGTTGAAGAATTAAATAGCTTTAGAGTACTACAGCTTAAGGCACATAAAATTCTTCCTCGAAAAAATGTTTCATTCAAAAATTATTCATCCAGCTCTTACTAGCATCTAAGGCTTGCCTTTGGGGAACATCAACGCTAGATTACTTTTGGTGCTCAGAATTAATTGTCGGGGCAAAAACAAAGAGAAAGAAAAAGTTTTCTTCGATTTTAAATATGTAACATTTTAGGGGCGAGCAGAGGTACTGGGGGAGGGCAACATATCTATGTTGCCCTCCCCAAGGGACATTAAAAGAATATTGTATTGGCACGTAGCTTTCTACTGAGCTTCAAAACTTTTAACTCAAAACAGTTTTAAAGGCACTGACTAAGAAACAATAAGCATTTTCGAAAGTAGAGCAGGAAAAATAAAGTTGTCCCCTCCAACTGAGGCTGCTGGTCAGAAAAGGACGCGATCAACCAGCATCAGTCTCCACTATCTACAGGCATTCTTATGTTCAAATAAAGCAAAAGGATTTTTTTTCAGGATTCAACATCTTTATTAAATATAATCCTTGACGACCAATATGCTTGAACAAAGCACAACTATGCTTGAAAAACGCAACCAGTACGCAATTATAAATTATACAACTAACCAAATCATCACTGAAATAAACACAAATAAAGAACAAAAAAAGATATGTTAATAATAATTACAGAACAATAAAAAAGAAGAAATGTTCAGTTTATTAGTTTTACAATAATCAATCATTTGACTTTTATTACGTTTTTACGAGTCAAAAAACATTTCGGGAGGGGTTCAAACCCCCTAGCCCCCCCTCTGGGTACAGCCTTGGAGGGAAGTAAAGAGTGAAGTTGAAACTTAAAACGAACAAAAATGATTGCTTCACAGTCTATCAAATATATATCGATAAATCTAGTGCAAATAAACCAACTGATGACATTTCCCTATGTTTGTAGGGTTACAAAAAACTAACATTGGTTATTATGGATAGTGGTTCGCTCTTTACTAGGTTGCAGCTACTGCTGCAAATATGATGAAAATACAGGAGGAGTTATCGAGTACTAAAAAAAAGAAGAGAGAAAAAATGTGCTCTTGTCATTGGCATTAATTTCCAAGACACGTGTACCAAATGTCCTTGGGGACAGAAGGGCAAGGAGAAAAAACTAGGAAAATCTATTTCAAAAGAAAATGTGGATCACCTTTGAAGGAGATCATCAGAAAATGTTTACCTCGGGGGTTGTACTCTTATTGGCGGTTGACTAATAATTATTATTTTTATATATGCTTCATAGTTTATATGGAAAATTTAATGAGTTTTATTTATAATTGGGAGCTGAAAATAGAACAAAGTGAAGATTCCGGAAGAAAGAACAAAAATAAGTCTACTCAGTGTACCTGGAATATAATCACAAATATTTTGAAAGCATATTTAAAGTCTTGGATCCAAAATTAATTTTCGACAACCAGGATCAAGCATCCTTTCTTCCAAAATCTAGCGACTAATGAAACAATTTCTCTCTCTCTAAAAAAAAAAATCTTTTGCTATAAATAGCCATAAAAAAACTGCCAAAATTACTGATAACTGACAACAATTCATCGATAAACGACGAAATAAGCACCAAAAAGACATTGTTTAGGAAATGACAGCCCGTAACGGTAATAGAAATAGGCTTTGACGAAGGAAAAAACATAGACATACAGCTTACTCAGACGAGGTAAAGGGGGAAATGCTAAGCAAGAGTAGGCTACTTAAAAAGTTGTTTTGGTCAGCACGGCTAATGTACCTGGATTCGACTCAATTGGGGTATTATCCCATCAAATTCATTCCTTCATTCCAAGGTTCAACAGATACATAGCCCAAGTGATTAAAATACACAAAAGACTGATGGCTGATTTGGCATTCATGGCGTGCCCCGTATGCTAGTAAGAAAAGAAAACAATAACAATGGCCCCAAAATATAAAAAGCCCAAACAGACAAAAAATACAACATCCCAAGGTAAGAACCACAAATTTTTCCCATTGAATATAAACCAAACACTTCACCCTTCAAAGGAAATGTTTTCCGAAAAGTCTTTTCATTCGTCAAGGAAATTGGCGCTTGCAAAAACAAATAGAAAAAGCAATAAAACCAAGCTTTCAACAAACAGGGACTTGAAAATTCTTTCCCGTTTGCTATCAAAACAATGACTCCTTTTACTTTCAAAATTGATAAAATTTAAGATAGCTTACAACCCAGGCGATTATCAATTTATCTGGAGTTGGGATATCATTTAGCAGCAAAAATAAATAGGCTAAAGTTTTATAAGGGAGCCACGTGTGACAATCATTCTTATGACTTTTTGTTCACAAGGAAAATTAGCTAATTCCCGAAAACCGTACGTTTCTGCACGCAATTAGTAAAATTTATACTGATATGCAGATACACCGAAACATTTTCTTTATTAGGACTGCGTAACTATTCAAAATGCAGTCATGCCATGAGGTTTTGAGATTAAGGTTAGAACCAATTCACATTTATGAAAAAAAGAAGAAAGGAAATGTCCAAGACAGTTTCTACTCGAAATGGGATGTCTCGCATCAAACCCCTCTGGACGGTTTGCGGTTCGCGCCCTCTCTCTCAAAATAAAATTTCCAGAAAATTTTCATTTATTTACAAAATTTTTCATTTATTTAAATCTGACTTTTCTTACTTAAACCTCTGTAAAATTATTAATTATCTCGTCCCAATTGATTGCTTCTAATTCTTCGCGTTCTCTGCTCATTAACGCTAAATTATTTAGTCGCTCCTGGCCCATAGTCAATCCAACCTTTCTTACTACCCCCCCTCCCTAGCACCAAAAAAGTGTAGACAGCTGTGAAAAAGTTGAAAAATGGACGCGCATCTGGAGTCGATGGGAACACAGCAGAGATGCTGAAGACATACCTTCGGGCCTGCACAACTGTTTTGACTGCTCTCCTAGTGATCGTCTGAAATAACAAAACAGTCCCAAAAGACTGGACCAGGGGCATACTAGTCAAACTCTTCAAGAAGGGCGATGCGCTATTTTGTGACAACTGGAGGGGCATCAACTTTTCGACCTGGTAGGTTTTGGTCTGATCTTATTTTCATTCTTAGACTAATAGTTGAAGAGTCCAGGGAATGGGACAGAAAAAAATAAAATAAAAATAAACATGCTTCATTGATTTTGAAAAGGCATTCGATTCTGCTGATCGTAAGATTTTATGGAAGGTTTTGAAATATTAGGGATTACCACACTCTATGAAAAATTGCACTCTATGAAGTTAGTGAACATTGAGCTACTGAAAACATTCTGAACATTTTCTGTCAGAGGCAACGCTGTAGCGTTGCCTATAGTAAAGGCCATTAATCTTAATTTATGAAAGAATTGTTTTCGGTAAAGCGCCAATGACGCAGTAGGTTTTAGGCTTCTGCAATGAGGCGATACCCAAACTATTGTTTGTAGTTATTTTTATTCGATTCAAACTTGATTTGCATATTCAATTTAAGTTTCACTCGTTTTAAGATTTATTTATTCATTTACATTAATATATATTGTATGTTTGTTCGATTTGATTGTTTATTTAATTTCTGTTCGTTTTAAGTTTCATTTATACTTAAATAGCAAATATTTGTTTTCGTTTTAAGCTTGATTTTCATATTCAATCTAAGCACTACTCGCTTTAAGATCTATTTATTCATTTATATTATTACTTGTTGTATGTTTTTTGCTATGATTGTTTATTTAATTTCTGTTCGTTTTGGGTTTCATTTATTCTTTAATAGTAATTTCTGGTCGTTTTGAGTTTGAATTTTAACAGGTATTTGTATCTCCTGAGCTTAAGTTTAAAATGGCCATTACTTTTCTTTGAAAAACTTATTTTTCGGAAAGTCTTTTTTAGTTAATTTTTAGACAAAAATGGGGATCCGCCTTTGTTCAAGATAATGTCTGGTGCCAAACAGGGATGTGTCCTATCTCCATTCCCGTGTGCCATAGTTGTGGATTACATTCTAAGGCAGGGTTCAGATTCTGAAGTGAAGTTTTGTAGCCAACAGATCTCTGACATGTACTTCACTGACAAACTGTTCTTCTTGAAGAAGCGAAACAGTGAATGCAGCTGCTACTCGACGCCAAAGATGAAAAGGCGAAAAGTGGGAGCATCAGTGAATGTAAGCAAGACAAAGATCATAGCTACATCTGACTCTCTGCTGACACTGAAATGCAAAGATAAAGCAATGGAACATCGGGTTTTAATAACTTGAAACCAATCTGGTGCAGTAGGAAATACTCTACGCGTTTAATGCTCCGCCTCATGAATAGTAATGTGATGTGCGTTCTCCTCTTTGCAAGTAAATGCTGGAAACTAAATGTCTAACTGGAGAAACGCGTCCTAGACTTTGGAAACATTAGCCTTAAAAGAATACTGAACAAATCGTGGCAGAAAAGGGTCACGAACATAGGTGTTTGCCAGAAAAACGGTCAACCCTTAGTTACTGACCTTTTGAAACGTCGGAGATGGACGTACCTTGGCCACGTCCTTCGTATTCCAGAGTATCGACTCCCATGTACATTTTATGAGTAGGGGCCTGAAAGGAGGCGCAAAAGAGGTCGTCCAAGACACACCTTGCAACGGCAGTATGAACAGGATCTGCGTAGAGGATATATGTCTCTTCAACCACAGTGGGAGGACGTCAGGGCTGCAGCTCAGCTCCATGACGTCTGGCGAGGTTCTGTAGACGCCCTATGTGCCATTCCTGACTCTGGAGGATCTAAGGTAAACGACCTCTCATTACTGGCCACCAACACTGTAATCGCTTATAATATTTGACAGGCAAATCTTACGTTTGCGATGACCCCTTCATCTTTGCATTGCACAATTATTCTAACACATTCATAGGTTTCTTTAAGGAAATGTGCTGGCATTGAATTATTTTCTTCATGTCTTGGAGTTCCTGGAACAATTGAAATGGATCCAAATATTCGCAATATTTTACTTTCATAGGTACTTACTTTTATTTTCAAAAAATAATGATGAAGATATAGGAAACATGAACAGGTTGGATTCAATTTGCTTATACTTACAAAATTATTATAGCCGCTAGATTATTTATTTGAAATTTTGTGCCCCTAAAATTCCTGAACCGGGGACAAGTGCCCCCTCTGTCCCCTAAGACCACCACTGCTCTGGACACTGACATAGTGTGCTCTCTAAACAAGAGTAAAAAACTAACTTTTGACTGAGTTTTTAAGACAGTTGAATAGCGGGTAGAATAACTGACTACTTAACTAGTCAAATAAAAATAAAAAATAAACGATTGTTTTGACCAAATGTTAAGTGTTTGTCTCCGATGAACATTAAGTTAGAAATAAAAACTGCATTTTGATGAGTATTTCACGCCAAAAGTATACTTAATAAGATACAAAAATTCTCAGAAAAAGTGTCACAAAAAAAAAACAAACAAAACACACTTTTAAGTGACGGTTTTTGGATTTTTCTTTTCTTCTCTAATGTTGCCACGTAAAATTATTTCGCCAATTACAACAACTATTCGACAAGAATTACAAAACTATTCATTTAAAATTAGTTGTTGATTAAGACTTGATATCTGCCAAAAGTAACATCAAACAGAGGTTCAAATTTCAAATAACAGCGGAAAGCTATTTTTGACAACCAAGAATTCTTTTCCAGTATTCTCACTTGCTTATTGCAATCTTCTTTGCCATTATATCTAGTTTGCTACTATGCCAATTTTAGTACAATAGAGCAAGGCTAGATGGCAGATATTTTTATATTCTGTAATTTTATTATTCCCGCTTTACTGTACAATCTTATACATTTCCTAATTAGGATAAACCCAAAACTAAAAAAACAAAACGAAGGTACAAAAATAGCATTATAATATAAAGGGAACTGCAGTAAAATGTTTGTTTAATTCGTACAAAACAAGTATAGCTTTATCCATCTACCATATTACATTTTTTTCGAATTTCCTTTGCATATTTTATTTTGATTCGTACAAAACAAGTATCCTACTTATATTTTCCCATGATTACACATTTGTACATTAAAGCTTAAGCCATCTTTATCCACCTACCCCATTACATTTTTTGGAATTTGCTTTGTATATATATGTTTGATTGAAAAAATTGTTGCAATGTGAAAATAGGGAAAATATTCTTATTAAAACAAGATTATATAAAAACAAGCCTCATCAAAAGCAGAAATATAAATATATGTATATATATATATATATATATATATATATATATATATATATATATATATATATATATATATATATATATATATATATATATATATATATATATATATATATATATATATATATATATATATATATATATATATATATATATATATATATATATATATATATATATATATAGCCAAATGTTATATACCCTAAATGACCAAGAAATCAAAGAGTAGTAAGCTCATAAGGGACAATCTATGTCTTTGAGGTTTTACTCTCAAGCTAAAGACTGTTGGGGAGGAGGAGGTTTATTTTAAATTTGGGTTGAATAAAGAGGATTTGAAGAATTTATTGTTGGTAAGAGGGGATAGTTTGGATTTAGGTTAGAGAAGGAAATTTTTAGGAAAGTTTAGGCTGGGACAGTGACAGGTCCTGTTTTTGCCCTATGTATGGATCTATGAATGAGAACTTACTTCATTTTGTATCCGAGTGTGAAGAGCTGTCTGAGTTGCAGATTGAATGTTTTGGACGAGTGTTGAGATTGCATGCTGGTTAATTGAGGGGATGGCTGAGAGGAACGCATGTGCTATTAAACAGTTGTGTAAATTTCTTCGTTTAGAGATTAAAGATAGGGAAGTATGTTTGAGGGGATAGCTTGTTACGGTTTTTAGGATTTGAATTCTATTATGATTGGCGCTTTTTGGTTAAAATGTTGAATCTTGGAGTGTTTCTTTTTTGCCTTTCTGTTGTTCATTTTTCTTTTTCTTTTTTTATTTATATTATCTAAAGTTTTATTTTCCTGAGTTGTGTTTGTAGACTGTATTCTGTGTTGCTATGGTCTGCAGGCTTTTTGCAATAAATGTTATCTTATCTATATTCGCATATAACAAATTAAGATTTCCTATTCCAAGTCCGTATTCAAAAAATTACTTGTATATAAGTTTTTATGCTTGAACTTTACCATAAGAGGGTTTGTACCTTATATAGGGAACCACAGAGAGGTAAATCTTAACATAGCATAAATTTGTAATTACCTACAATTTCCGTTTGCAAAAAAAGAGCCAGAAAAACACATTCAAAAATATTGTACAAAAAATCTATATCAATCAGTTTAGCATCATCACACAGACAAAATAAGGTAAGTCCTCAAAGAAGTACCGCCTTAGAACTGGATATGAATTGTTTATTCGCTTTGAGGATTGATCATGTATTATATTTGCTCTATATTTGTAGTCCAAATCTTGGTTTGTGCTCCAACAGTCTAAATTATCTGTGAAACATGCGATTTTGCGGTAAGCCTTCAGCTGTAGCTTTCACCAAAACGACATTGGATTCAATAGCTTCAGCTTTATCCATTCACCAAGCCAGAATATAAACTTTTTTTTAAGAGTATGAGGTAAATTAACTTAGAAAGTACGAAAATATCAGTTTTATCAATGATTTTTGAGCTAATTTTTAGCGAGCTTTTCAATCTAAAAAATAATGTAATGTCCATTCACGAATGTATTTCGGTAGAAAGATAAAGCTGAATCTCAGCTGCCGAATGATTGCAAAATTGCCGTTTACAGCTCAAACAATAAAACCATATAACAACGTGAAAAACCGTGTAACAACGGAAAAAAACCGTATAACGACAAAAAAAAAAAAACCGTAGAACAGCGGAAAAAACCGTATATCAACGGAAATATCCAAGGTTACACAGGGAGCATAAACCATAGCGGTAAGATAAGAACTAGCTGCAACCCCAGCTACAATGAATCAGAACGATCCCACCGAGACGACATACTGGAGTACTATTACTTCCTCCAAGTAAGAGTACTCCACTGGAGTACTATTTCTTTGTCCAAGGGGCATGGGTTCAATCCCTGGCGTAGCCAGTTTCTTGGTTTGGGACGCGGGTCAGTGGTGTTACCCTGTAAGCTTATCCAGAGTCAACCCAGCTTTAAATGGGTACCTGGAGAAATCTGGGGAAGGTAAGCAGGAAGGGTGTGCGAAAGCACAGGATGGCTGGCCCCCAGCCCCCCATTGCACTTCCTGGCTGAAGGGCCACGAAACGGAGATCAGCACCGCCGGTTTGGACCTTAAGAGTCTAGTGCCGTCATACTTACTTACTTTTACTTACTTTCTATTACTTCCTCACTGAGAACTTGAACTCACTTATACTATAGCTTTATCAAAAAAGCCAAAGTATTTACTTTCAAAGCCCCTTATTTCAAGAAATCGATAAAAAGAACATGCAAGCTTTGGTTTGTGTTAGCCTTGGTTATGTTTTGTGTTGGGTTGTGTTTGTGCTTGTGTTAGCCAACCCTAAAAGAGAATCACCTGTACCCTCCCCTAAAACATTTGCTGCGTTGTCGTATTATAGGAGTGGGTTTTACTAGCACTTAACTTTTCGTTAAAAGTTAAATGCTTCTTATCTTTTTGATATCTATACACAAAATATCATAATGCATAATGACACAACCACTTGTCCAAAGAGGGCAGGGTATCACCTGAAGAACCTCCCATAATAACATTTGGTGGGTTCATCTGCACTACGAACAAGATTAGCAGCACCCTACTTTTTGGTGATAAGCTCATGGAATCTTACCTTCATGACATCCAGACGTGAAGAATCACAACGCACAAAGACACTACTACTTGTAGAAAGAGGGAGGGAGTTGACAAGAGTTGCAGCTTCTTGAGCTAAACGTCGCATTCTTCCCGCGGTGGCACGCTCTCCAGCGGTCTTGGCAGCTGACTCGTAATGGTAAGGCACAATATAGCGCAAATTCCCTGATTCATCCTCTTGTATCATTTCGTAAGTGTCTATAAAATTTGTTTTTCTTTTATTGATGGAAAAATTAGGCAATACAAGAGGCAAGCATAAGTTAAATGGAAGAGGCCAAATTCAAATAGTCAAATGGAATGGTCCATTCAAAAAAAGGCTTGTATTGATTTCTTGAGGCTGAATAAGGTCTTACATTGGAGGTAGGAAACCAATTCAGAAAAGGGAAACCAGGTGGTTCGATCAGGATATTTCACATAATAGCACGGCAAAGCGTTATATTTTAAATTGTGACTGGGTAAATATGCTTCAAATTTCTATTTGTGTTTCACGATATGTCTCGACGTTTGCACGATACTTATGACATGATATTTTGCATAAGAACGCCATGCGTATTCATTATGCGTATTCATATACTTAGTGGACTGAACTTCTTATACTCTGAATTTTTTTTTTAATTTTCTATTGATTTGCGTATTTTCTATTCATTTTCCCTGGGGAAGTAGTTGCGTGTGACCCCACCCAAAAAAAACCGGTTACTTCCACTCCTACCATAAATTGCCATTTCTTTTACAAGCCCCTTTTTCAAGGTTGTTCCTATTATACGCTCAAAATTTAAAGAGTTTTAGCTTAAATTTCAAGTGACATCCCTAGTTTTACTTGAATTATAGAAAACTGTTGAAGAAGGGACACAATCACCTATCCCCTGTTCCCTAGCCACCGAACGACCGCACTTAAAGTTTCTAACGAGAGATGGACAATATTTCAAGAAGCAAAAGGCAGGAAGAGAAATTACCAATTGGAGGTGCTTGGGTAATCACGTCTTCATGAAAAAGGCAATTTCCCCTGGAATTAAAAAAAGAAATGCATGAACCTCATTAGTTCTACTGCAAGAGGGGTGTTCAAAATCTTCAGTAAATATTTCAAAAGTTTATCCCGTGTGGTTCACCTGTCGAAACGTAGAATGACACCGAAGATTTTTCCTAGAGTAAATGAATTTGGTACGTATTAATATCTGTAACATGTAGAAAAATTAAGCATAAGGAGTGTATTTCAAAACTAAAAATTTAAGCATTTTTAGTTTTAAAAAACGTTGCTCATTAATTTTATTGAAAACAAATATTTGCTAAAATTAAGTTCATACTTAAAGTTTAATATATGCGGTTATTTATTCTTGCGTCTTAAAACCAGAGTTGCCAGTGGCCCAAGAAAAGGAATACTATAAAATCGTCTGAAAGTAATACGAACGGAGGAAAAGCCGCAAAAAACATAAACATACTACAGTAGCTTCATTGCTTTTTCCATTGGCTTTTTAAGATCATAAACATCAGCTTGATTCTCATATCCAACACATCCAACTATGGACATGTAATAAGTTTATTGTAATTTCAAATATGAAGTGTTTGACTACCGAAATTTTAAAATTAAACTAGAAACAAGTAGGAAAAAGTGAGTGACCAAAAGTCAGTGATGGGAAGTGCCAAAAACTAGTGATTAATCACTAGGATGAAAAGGGGCAAACTTGCATATGACTGATGGACTTTAAAAAACAGTATCAACTCTTTTTTTCAGAAGAGAAACATTTTACAAAACTGAACGGAAGCATTCGCTACACGTGATTTTCCGGACTGTTGTTCAAGAAACACTTCGTACCCATAGCTGTTAACGATGTTTCGAGAGTATTCCAATAATATTTCCAAAAATGATCCAAATCTAAATGATATTTTTTCCATGTATCTAGAATCCAGCCCCAATGGTTGAAAACAAAGTAAACCTTCCAAAGGCGGGCATCATCTATAACGTCCATTTTTTCCAAAAAAAAGCGAACAGGGTGATTAATAGATCAATTACTCAACTGTTGGGTTTATCAAGAAAAATGGAGAGCGATGGAGATTTTGTCTCCGTTTCTCAGGATGTTCCCAATAATAAATATAGACCTTCTAGGGCCTTCTTGTGCACATTTCCTAAGGAAAAGATTGGATAAGTCGTGATAGGAAAGAGTAATTTCGTGTAATTCGGATGAAGAACTATAAGATGAAGAACAGGAAATATGGGATATCCTGGACAGGGATAGATAGCAATGAACAGACTTAATTAAATAAATAAGCCTTTAAAAGACAATATTTTTTTTTGGCAATGGAAGCCATAACTGCTTTTGGAAAACATTAATCTAGCTTTTGTTCTGAAGCCAAATTATCTACAAAATAAAATTTTAATAGTATAAGAAGGAAAAAGTTGTTAAAGAGAAAGAAACTTCGTTTACTACAATTTGGATGCAGAAAAGAAAAAAAATAGGCAATGTAGAAGTTGGAGCTGATAGTATGGACATATGAAAAACATCAGAATGGATATTTAAATCTTCATAGTTACGTGAATTTCTTTATTTTATTGTAAAAAGTTATAAAAAATATATAAGCGGCCATAGGATGAGATGATAAAATAAAGACAATTAGAAAAAATCTATTTCGTAAAAAAAACGGGTACATTTAAGTGAGTAGGAGCACACCTGGTGAGGGAATATTTAAGCTAAGTGAAAATAGATTAAATACAAAACATCGCAAGTCTTAAAACTTGGAGGGAGGACCAGAGACCCAAATCCTCGACAACCACTCTCTCTACGTTTGCGAGTCAAAATATATACCTTAAAGATCTAAAAGAAACGTTGAAAAGAAACGTTGAAAAAAGTGAAAAAAGCTTAAAAGAAAAGAAGAGCAAGAAAACTTTCCCTCGCATGAAAAGTGACAAGACTCAATAAGTAAAACTCGTATAAATAGGTGAAAAAACGAAACTAGAAATGGACACGAGAGAACAAAATTTAATGCAATTAAAAAAAAATGAAAAACACATTACGATACTTTTGGAAAAAAAAGTTTCTTATTTAAATAATAAAATTCAAGGATTCAAGAAGGGAGGCCAGTGTATTTACTAAACCCCATATTACGGAAGGCAAAGAAATATAATTTATTTTGGTCGAGGCCCATCGTTCAGAAATTACTAATCCAGGTTAATAGATATCTCTTCACCCTTTTAAGATAATTTATCCTACGCGGCAAAATAGTGAAAAAAAAACCCCGATATAGTACGAGAAGAAAAATTCCATGCGGCAAAAACGTATAGAAAAAACCCCGGAGACAATACAAAAAGTAAACTAAAAAATTGATAAGATAAACCGGAAAGCACGAAAAACTCAGAGAATTTTGAAAACAAAAGCAGAAGAATATAAGAGAAAACAAACGTACAGTTTTTATACTATTCTACATACAGAAACATTTTTTTTTTTTTTTTTTTTTTTTTTTTTTTTTTTTTTTTTTTTTTTTTGCGGCGAAACCATTTAGAATTGATTGGGCGGTGTTATAGAGCTTGGATAAGAGATCCTAATAAACAGCAAAAAAATATTCCAACCTTTACTTTTCCGGAAATTTTTGAAAAACGTTTAACTTCTCCTGTTTGTACCGGAGATATTCAGATTTAATGACACTTGTTTTATTAGAAAGTTTTAATTTATCTTTCAATTAAACGGAGCAGCATTTTCTTTTTAAAGTTCAGGAAAGGGCATTCCCTAAAAATATTCTAGCATACCTGCTTAGAAAACGTTTAAAATCCGCTAAGGGGAAGCATCACTTGAGTAATTCTAGAGCTTCGGGAGTTCCCTGCTGTGCTACCCGCCTTGATTGAAAACTTACAAGTGCTTACAACGAGAATTCAAAGGAGGCTTAGTTTTCCACATATCACGCTGGGTGAATGAAGAATTGCAAGTTCAGTTACCGAAAAAAAAGTGGGAGTTCCCTGCTGTGCTACCGCCTTGATTGAAAACTTACAAGAGTGCTTACAACGAGAATTCAAAGGAGGCTTTGTTTTCCACATATCACGCTGGGTGAATGAAGAATTGCAAGTTCAGTTAACGAAAAAAAAGAAAAGTGGGAGTTCCCTGCTGTGCTACCCGCCTTGATTGAAAACCTTGCCGACACAGAAGATGTGTAATTTATGCTGTATGCACATTGAATAGACAGCGCTTTTATTAACAATTTGGTAAGAGATTATATGTTTTATTTAATTTAAACTAGCCTCTCGTTAGCTTTTCGAACTACTGACAAATTTAAGGTTCCCTATTATTTTTGCCAAAATTGTTTTGGAAGTTCAATGTGGTACAGCGAAGAAGTCACTAATGGGCCCTTTGTATTTGAGAAGGTCTGCCGACGCTGAGACTCGCAAAATGCTTTTTAAGGTATCGAATGATTTTAAGTTACAGATAATTTTTATGACGGAAAGTTATTATATCCGTTAATTTACAGTTTTGTAAAACGGTAAAATACTGATAGATAAATTAGCAAGAAGAAGCATGGTTTTCTTCTCATTGCAAAAGAAAGAAATATAAGCTAAAGCAAAGACAAAGGCATTTGAATTTTATTCGCTGTTTAACGGCGCAAACTTGTTTAGGAATACAATGAAAGGGTCAGATTTTAGATATTTTGAGGCATTAGTACTTCGAAATGAGAAAAATGAACCTGGTTCCTTTTAGGACTAAATCCTTTACAAATGAATAGGATATGCTTAAGATTTATTCGGATCAATCATTCTGTCTGAAAAGCGTAGCCTATAGAGTAGTGATACCATGAATGCACAAAAACCAAAAGGATATTAATATGATTCCTTTTATGAGGAATGAGACTGATTTTTTTTTTTTTTTTTTTTTTTTTTTTTTTTTTTTTTTTTTTTTTTTTTTTTTTTTTTAAAGTACTGAAGCCTTTAAATATGAACAGGACATGCTCAATGATCGATCTGGGCCGATCATGTTGTCTGAAAACCTTAAAGGATAGTCCAGCATCATGAATGCATTAAATACATAAGGAGATGTACTTACCAAACCTTATGTCCTTGAGGACATCCATATATAGCTCCTCTTGGTTGGTGTACCTTTTCCTATTATCCTCCTTATCCTTATTGGCTTCTTCTTCACTAGGAATTTCCAAAGGTAAAAATGTAGAAATACATTTCTGCAATTTAAAAGAAGCGTTAAAGGCCTAGATTCTTGACAAAGTTACAGAAAAAATAAAATCTCCAAGGACAAAATCAAGACAAAAAAAAAAAAACAAAACAATATACATCAAAATCTTTCACTGAGTGTTCCTTTTTAGCTAGAGAATATAAATGTAAATAGTTATTTTTGAATTATATTTTGTAAATCACCCAAGGTAACCTTACTTTTTCAGAAGGCCCAATTGCCAGTGATGAATATTTATCATTTGCTGAACAGTTTCTGAAGCTCAGCAATTTCTAAAAGAAAGCACGTCTGATTGTTTTCATCAGAAATACTTTGCTACTTCATAAATAAAGGATGATACCAGACCAATAATATCAAAAGGATCCCAAACGCCACCCCACACAAAACAGAGGGGATAAAATACTCTTGGCAAAACCCTTTGCACACAGTTTTATATATTGCTTTTTTATCAATTTGGATGAAATATTTACGTCATCAAAAAACAGTTAATGGTAAGAAACAGTAAGTAAGGAGCGACCAAAGTAACATCAAAAATGGCCTTGTGTTTTTCTTGATTCTGTTGTCATTCTCGCATAATTTCATATCAAAGGGTATTCAGAAGCTTTATCTAAAGAACGTGTTGCCTCGGTGTTTTTCAAAGTTGGGATCAAACACATGGCCGTAAAATCAACCTTTCAGAAGTGTGATATACAAGTTCAGTTGCAATTTAATCTCCCACGTAACATCTGATTTTCAGATACCAAGTAAGGCGGAAAAAACGTCTGGTCCTGTTGAAAGTAGGCCAGCAACTGCAATTACAAACGGGTTCTAAATTCGGCTTCGACAAAGTGAGGCTAGCGAGAGTCACAGCTTAGCTAAGTCAGTGCATAAAAAAAACTCGTGATTTATGAATAACATGCAGTTTTCATTTGTTTTAGTGCCCAATAGTGCTACTAGTGCTACAGAAGTGAAAAACTGAGATGGACAAAACTTGGTTTGAAAACCTACATAAAGCCTAATTCGTTTTCAAATATTGTCTGCTAATACCATGTCTTTTTATATCCTTTTCCAAATATAGATCTGTATAGAAAAACTGCTTTTTCAAACTTCCGTGTCCTAATTAACAAAATTATGCAAATCTTTCTGAATGGTCCAAATCATAAAGACTACACTTAAAACATGTACATACACTACTCACTAAATTAAACACGGGATACATTATTGACACTCGTGCATAATTTTGATTGTGTCTACTTGTGTGACCAAGGGGTCATCCACAGTTGAAAATCCCTTATACCATACAACGGAAGCCAAGCGTGATGGAACTGTGCCAATACCAGACAGTGTGACGAAGGTGTGACAACGTACAGTATGGAATTTGCCACACACGGTGGAGCATGTAGCGCTCAGAGATCAACACTAGGTACACAGGGAGTGGGAAGCCCCTTCAGTGCGACAATAGTGTGGCTCAAGCATAAGAAAGAATCTACCTATACCCTTTAACTTTGGCGCAAATTCAGAAATTCGGAAATAGTCTTTTTTATAAAAAAAAAAAAAAATCAAGAAGTCGTGACAGATGTGGAACAAATCGTATTAAGTAAGTAAAACAACTAGTTTAAGAACTCTCCAGAAGTTGAATGAAAATAAAGTTTTCCAACCTGAATCTTAAATTATAGATTTATGATAATGATTCCTTTTGGAAAGGAAAAGGGATTCAACTTAAAAATTAGCAAACTTTTATCGAGTAAACAAGATATTCAAGACCACATTAAATGCGTCTTTTAATTACCCCCCCCCCCCCCCTATTTCCAACCTAAAAATAACCTGCATAAATTCAAGTTTTTTCACTAAAAAAATACAATAGTGAGTTCTTAAAAGATACCAATGGCACCCATTTTCGTAGCCCAGAATATCCTAAAAATACGCTAAGGATAAAACTACCTAGGCAAAGCCGAAAATGTAAAAGGTAAAAAATAATGTAAAATGTAAAAAAAAATGAAATGAAATCACTTTTTTGGCACAGCTAATCCTCAATCTTCTTTCAAGAGGAAGTGACTGGTAAGGCTTAAAAAAAAAAAAATCACCAACTAAATAAAAAATTAATTAAACTAAATAAAAACAACTAAAACTAAATAAAAAAAATGTAACTAAATAAAAAAAAAATGATTGGAGGATCCTTTACGACAGGTGTTTTGAAAAGCACAATTTCCACTAAAAATTCATTATTTTATTTAGATACATAAAGAGGAAACTCATTAAGGCGTCACAATGCTTTAAAAACTATCAAAAGAAAAAACATATGACTATTAACAAACTCAATTTTCAATTCAAACTACCTATAAACGTTCTGACTTACAAGGAAAGTGACAGACATTTATTGAATAATAAGGTAAAAATATAAAAAGATTATTGCTGTTGTAAAATCTGTTAGACTAAAAAATAACGACAATCACTCCAATTCTGTCATTTGTCTAGAAAATTCTATTAAAAATCTGAACTTTTTAATACAATTAGAAGGTTTAGTGCTAAAGTGAATATACTTTGTCACAACTTTAACAGTTAACAGTTAAAACTTCCACAGTCAAAACTTTAACTTTGTCACAAAATACTCGACTTGCTCGACTTGCTGGATCAGTAGCAGAGCATACTGCTTATGATGATACCGAAAATTGCTTGATCTCTACTATCATCAACTTGGCTCAAGATTTCATTGGCACTAATAACATCAATTTGCTGATGCCCATTGGTCACTTTGGGTCTCGACTTGGAGGTGGCAAAAGATGCTGCCAACCCCAAATATTTGTACACGGAAATGAGGTGTGTGGCTTATTATATTAACAAACAAATCCGTTGTCATAACAATTCTATCTTGTCCTTAGGATCAGTTTTCAGCTATTCAAAAGAATATGCAATTTTTCATTTCTAATTTGACAGGATTTGGAACAGTTGATTAATTGAATTGCGATGTTTCTTTGTAAAATGCTTATTTGAAGTCAGTGAGGCGTGTGTCATTTAAAACAATTTATGTTGGAATTTCCTCCAGTGGATGTATTTAAATATTTAGGTATTTTCAACTTGTGGATTAAAGCACATATTAGTAAACTCTCGTGGTAATAGTGACCAGGAATCTCGGTTGTTTGCATTGATTGAAGTTTCTGTTTTTGTAACAGATCATAAGGACTTTATATTTTTCATTAGTTAAATGCTATATTCAATATTGCCCGAGGGTTTCAATGCTGACTTTCTCTTTGGATTTGCGAGGACTCCAAACTGTTCAAAATAAATCAATAAGAATCATGAACAATTTTTTAACACACCCAAGAAAGACAGAAAAATAATTTGAAACTTTTATTTCTAGATATTCTTGATTTCCTGCAAATTTCTCACCTTGATTTGAGCATATGGTTTTTTAAACATTCAGTGTAGTGATCATTTTTGTTAAGAATGTTCTTAAGAATGAGAGATCAAGACTAAGTCTGAGATATCAACTTCCCCGGATTACGAGCAAATATAAGCTATTTGATATATATATATATATATATATATGTGTGTATGTATATATATGTGTATATATATATGTATATATGTATATATATATATATATATGTATATGTAGGGTACCTCCATAGGAGGCATGGACCAAGGGGGGACCTTGTCCCTGGGGGTCCATAATAGAATCTGGGGCACCCTTGCCCGGGGTCATAAATACAGGCGGAGGAGGAAGAAGGCCCCTCAAATGTACTCACTCAAAAGGGCCCACTTGTTTATCCACAGGTTCCATGAGTTGCAAACCTTCTCCCAGCAATGGGTTAAATTGCATGGTGATGCAGAACACCATCGCGGGAGGATCCTCTATAGGAGGACAACTGTGGCAGGGCGTAAGATCCAGATCTATGGACAACGACCTCTGCAAAGGGCTGCCTCGACCTTTTCGGGGTACCTGCAAGACTGGGGACCTTGCGGTCAACTCTATTCCCACTTGAGGAGTGGCGCCCCTCGAGGAAATTATAGCCTAGTAAACGACACAGCATTCGCACGGGATTCTGACTAATGGACAATTCTTCTGGAATTGGTATGTTTTGATGGGCGTCTTTGGGCTGAAAAAACCTCTTCCTAGCTGATTTATCTATTACGGGTTGCCTCCCCGTAGTAGCATAATATTTGTAGGCATGAATATATAATGAGTCGGAGGTAATAGGCTTGAGATTGTCTGTGCAGGATTTCGACTCTTGTTGATAGAAGAGCATCGCCAAGTGCTGAAAACCATGTTGTGACCAAGATGGACCCAGGATTGCACAAAGCCTCCATTCATGGAGGTCCCAGGGACTTCTTGCTGTCCGGTTCTAAGCCGGCTTAAGCACTTCGGTGTAGACTTGAGAAGATATGTGATCCCCGTTCTGCACTGGTATCCGGGATCATTGCTTTTCCTGAGGCGAAAAAAAAATTTCAATGATTTAAAGAAACATGAAAATTGGAACTTGGAATGTTACGACATTAAAAAATGACTATCGTATCGACATTTTGACTGACGAATTCAGACGATTCGATCTGGATCTATTAGGAGTTTCAGAAACTCATATCCCAGGGGTAGGAAGCATGAAATTAGGTGATATAGAATTTGTTTACTCAGGAAGGAAGGATGGGTTACATAGACAGGGAGTAGGGCTCATGATGAATAAGGAAGCGGCTAAGTCTTGTTTAGGCTGGGAAGGTATTAATAATAGAATACTAATTGCTCATTTTATGACTAGAAAGTTCAAGGTATCAGTTATAGTAGTATACGCCCTGTAGAACCGACTGATGGAGATACTAGTGATTCAGATGAATTCTACTTACAGTTACAGGAGCAAATAGACAAGGTCCCAGGTAGAAATATGATGTTATTGCTGGGAGATTTTAAACGCCCAGGTTGGTAGAAATAAGGATAGATGGTATCCCAGCTTAGGTAAATTTGGTAGGAAAAGAAAACAGTAATGGATACAGACTTTTGCAATTTTGTAGGTTATAACAATCTAGTTATAACCAATACGGTGTTTGGTCATAAAATGGCTCATAAGCTAACATGGTATTCACGTGATGGTAAGACAGCAAACCTTATTGATTATGTTATAGTAAATCGAAGACTGGCAGGATCAATACAAGATACTAGGGTATATAGGAGTGCTGTTATTGATGTTAAAAGTAAAGATCACCATCTAGTACTGTCAAGGGTTAATTTAAAGCTGAAATATCGGAAGGGTAATTACCTCCCGAGAAGTTATGATGTTAGTAGACTCCAGGATGAGAATTTGAGAGAAACTTTCCAGGAACAGTTGAATACTAAACTTGAGAGTTTTAAATTTGATAATATGGAAGATGGTTGGAATAATTTTAGAAAAATAATGTGTGAAGTTGCTGAAGGTGTATTAGGGAAGAAAGCTAGAACTGCAGCTAAGAATATTAGTGAAAAAGCTTTAAGTTTAATAGAAAGGAGAAAGGACTTGTACAAGAATTATCTGAGTGATAGATCACATGAAAACAAAAGAAATGTAAAGAAAGTGGAGAAAGCATTGAAATATGAACTAAGGAGGTGTGAAGTGGAGGCCATGGATAAAATTGCCGAGGATTTAGAAGATGCAGCTAGACGGCATAATAGTAAAATATTGTACTGGCACGTTAACAAATTGAGAGGTAGTAGTCAATCCGGACTTGGCCCAGTTAAAGATAGGAATGGGGTGGCAATTAGCGATAAGACAAAAGCTAAAGCGAGATGGGCCGAACATTTTGAGAATTTGCTTAACCGAGATAGAGTTGCAGGAAAAAATATAGAGGAAAATGAAAAAGTTTGTGATACCTTGGATGTGAAGGAAGATTTGTTTTGTGAGGAGGAATTAGAAACAGTACTAAAAGGATTAAAGAATAATAAGGCTCCAGGTGCTGATAGGGTAGTAAATGAGTTTCTTAAATATGGTGGCTCTGAGGTTAGAAATAAGTTATTGGAGATTATGAATATGATTTTTGAAAAAGGGGAAGTACCTAACGATTTTAGGAAAACCTTAATTAAGCCACTTTATAAGAAAGGTGATAAAAGTGAGTGTGGTAATTATCGAGGCATTAGTCTGGTCTCTGTAGGTAGCAAATTGCTTAGTAATATGATACTTTTAGACTGAGAGATGCCGTAGACAAAGTTTTAAGAGAAGAGCAGTGCGGTTTTAGAAAAGGTAGAGGATGTGTTGACCAAATTTTCACTCTTAGGTTAATAATTGAGAAGTGCCTAAATTTTCAAACACCTTTGGTCCTCAGTTTTATAGATTATGAGCAAGCGTTCGATTCTGTTGATAGAGGAGCTTTAGTAAAGGTTTTATCCTTGTATGGTATACCAGACAAATACATTAAAGTGATTAGTGCTATGTACGAGAATAACACTGCTGCGGTTAAGGTAGGAAATGAGGTTAGCAGCTGGTTTTGTATTAAATCAGGAGTTAAGCAGGGTTGTGTTCTATCCCCCTTTATATGGATTATTTTGATGGACTTTGTTTTAAGGAGCACAGGAAAGGCAATGGGAGACCACGGAATCAAATGGGGAGGAAAAAGTCTCCTGGACTTGGATTATGCTGATGATTTAAGCATCCTAGATGAAAGTGTGAGCAAAATGAATGAAGTTTTAGAGGTTTTGCGAGTTCAGGGTGCTAGTATTGGTTTGAAAATTAATGTTAGGAAGACCAAGTCACTAAGGCTAGGAATAAGTGAAGATGAAAAGGTGACGTTGGGTAATGAAAAAAGATTGATCAGGTGGGCAGTTTCACTTACCTCGGTAGTATTATTAGTAAAGATGGTGGGAGCAGTGAAGATGTTAAAAATAGAATAGCCAAGGCTCAGGGTGTTTTTTTCACAGTTAAAAAAAGTCTGGAAGAATAGGAAGATAAGTCTGCAAACCAAGATTAGAATTTTAGAAGCTACAGTGATGACAGTGGTCAAATATGGCTCTGAAGCATGGACGCTCCGAAAAGCGGATGAAGATTTGCTAGATGTTTTCCAGAGAAATTGCTTAAGGATTGTTCTGGGTACCCGGCTGACTGACCGTATTTCAAACAATAGGCTATACGAAAAATGTGGTTCAATACCGCTTTCTAGGTCTATAATGAAAGAAAGGTTGAGGTGGTTAGGGCATGTTGTTCGGATGAAGGATGACAGATTGCCGAAGATTGTTCTTTTCGGCCAACCATCTAGGGCTAAACGGAAAGCAGGTCGTCCCCGTCTGGGTTGGGAGGACGTCATAAAGAAAGATTTAAAGGAAATGGGAAAACTTCGTGGGCGGGTGTAAAAAGGGAGGCTTTGAATAGATTGGGGTGGAGGAGGAGCGTGCGTAGCTGTGTTGGCCTCAGGCGGCTTGGTGCTGCGATGAGTTGTTGTTAGTTTATGAGTTGTTAGTCTATAGTGCAATTTATAATACAATATAAGTTATATTTCCCATGAAATTTATAATCCTTACTCTTTTTGTGCAATTAGAGGGCTCAGCATCAAAGTAAAAAAAAAAAAAAAAAAAAAAAAAAAAAAAAAAAAAAATGGCAACTTCAACTGTAAAAGCTTTAGCTGTGCCATAAAATGCTCCTCTGGGTGAAATATGCGAATCAATCAATTGGTATAGATTAAACCAACATTATCGTCAATTAAAGTAATTAATTAAATGCGCTGAGAAATAAAACAGTGTAATAACTTTAGTTTGAAAATTATGAGTTAAGAGCACGCTTCAAACTGGTTCAAGTTCTATGTGAATCAATCAATTGGTATAGATTAAACCAACATTATCGTCAATTAAAGTAATTAATTAACGCGCTGAGAAATAAAACAGTTTAATAACTTTAGTTTGAAAATTATGAGTTAAGAGCACGCTTCAAACTGGTTCAAGTTCTATGAGCCGCTGAATCATGAAATTGTTTCGACTAAAAAGTACAATCAAATTCCAGCATTTTCTGAATTACGTAAATACGAATCATTCAATGTGTTTTCCTCATAATTTCGCATTATACACTAGTTTTTTTAAATGTACCCTTTCCTTTTTCCGTTTATATGTTTCATTTCTTATACTGCGGACAAATACTTAAAAATTAAAAAAACTAGGTTTTCAGTCAATATCTGGCGCATGAGTTGCTAAGTTAAGCCAATCCAACTTTCAGTAATCCATCTAAACTTCAAATCAGGTCAATCCAAAGCATATCCAAGGTCAATCCAAAGTATATTACATGTATATCGTCGAAAAACATACACATGTCCGACTAAATCAAATTCAAGATTTTTTTTTTTTTAATCTTATAAAGTCATCTGCAAATGACAGGCAGCACGGGTGAAGGTAGCGATAGAACCATAGTGACGCACCAAAAAAGTTTTAGACGAAAGGATAAAAAGTGGAACAAAAGTGCTACACACTTCTGGAAATGTATATACAGTGCATAGTGTCTGTCCATCTTGTGCAACAAAGCCGCTTTACTCGGACAGCTTATGATTGGATACAAATTTGGCCGAACAAGACGAGGTCGTTCAAGAATCACCTTACGGCACACTTGTAATCGAAATCTAAAGACGACTGAGACATCGTTAGTACCCGAAGGGAAGACGTCACCACTGCGGCACGGCTTTGGGACTAGTGGAGAGATTTCCTCGAAGCTTTATGTACCATCAGTGGCTCTGAAGGATCTAAGTTACGTAATTAAGCTTTTGTTTTTGAGTTCTTACCATACTTCTCAAACAGTAGCCACACAACGATGCATTAGAAACAGAAAAAGGATAGATTTTTCAGTCAGAGTTGGAAACTTGTCTGTGCGTATTCTATTGAATTTTCCACCTGCTATGGAAAGAAAAATTTCCCTGTTAAAACACTGTTGGTCGGCAGCACATGGACAGTCCCCAATCATTTATTTTTTCCTTGTTAGAGATGCGCTTTCCTAATAAACGAAAACTAAAGAAAATTAACATCTACTACACTCAGAGGACAAAGAAGAAGGTCGTGAATGCAGGACCTAATAAATTAGTGCGGTTTCCATGAAACTCTCGTCATCCCAGGTAATTAATTTCCTCATTGTAGCATCAAATGATCAATTGGGAGTTGTAATACTTATTCGTTCCAGGATACTCTTAAATGCTTGTAATAACTGTGAACTTTCAAACAGTTCGTGGTAACGAACTGTAAGTAAGGAGCGACCCCGCTCAATGGTAACCGAAACTCTAGAAAACGGGTTTTTGATACCAATAGATACATCAAAAGAATCAGATTTCAATGCTGATTTCAAATATATAACTTTCATCAAGTTTAGTGCTACCCATCAAAAGTTAGAAAATTTGAGAAAATTTGGCTGATTTTCAAAAAAAGGGGGAAAGACCCCCTAAAAGTTATAGAACCTTAATGAAAATCACACCATCATATTCAGCGTATCAGAGAACCCTACTGTAGAGGTTTAAAGCTCCTATCTACAAAAATGTGGAATTTTGCATTTTTTGCCAGAAGAAAGATCACGGATGCGTGTTTATTTGTTTTTTTTCCCCCCAGGGGTGATCGTATCGACCCAGTGGTCCTAGAATATCGTGGGAGGGCTCATTGGAACGGAAATTAAAAGTTCTAGTGCCTTTTTTAAGTGACCAAAAAAATGGAGGGCAACTAGGCCCCCTCCCACGCTTATTTTTTTTCCCAAAGTCACCCGATCAAAATTTTGAGATAGCCATTTTGTTCAGCATGGTCGAAAATATGATAAATATGTCTTTTAGGATGACTTAATCCCCCCAAGTCCCCAGGGGGAGGGCTAAAAGTTATGAACTTTACCCAATGTTAACATATAGTATTGGTTATTGGGAAGTATGCAGAAGTTTTCAGGAGGGTTTTTTCTGGTAGTGGGGGGGGGGGGGGGGGTGTTATGTTTGGAGGATCTGTCCATGGAGGAAGTTTTCATGGGGGAAGGGAAATTGCCATGAAGGGGGCGCCGGACTTGCCAGCATTATTTATTGGTTATTGGAAGTATACAGACATTTTCAGGAAGGATATTTTTCTGGAGGGGGGGGGGGGGCGGCGGTGGGTTTGGGGGGGCTAGAGGAGGGGGTACTCTGGAGAATCTTTCCGTGGAGGATGTTTCTTTGGGGTAAGGGACATTTCTATGAAGGGGGTGCCGGATTTCCAAGCATTATTTAAAAAACGATCAGAAACTAAATTAAAAAAAACAAGTTTTTTCCACTGAAAGTAAGAAGCAACATTAGAACTTAAAACGAACAGAAAGTATAACGTATGTGAGGGGGTTCTCCCCCAAGTCAATACCTCGCTCTTTACGCTACAGTTTTTTTTTAGTGCTTTCAAAAGAGCTATCTATTCTAATTAAACGGCCTTTGTGATTCAGGGTTTGTGAATCAAAATTTTTTTTAACTTTTAACGTAAAGAGCGTGGTATTGACTAAGGGGAGAACCCCCTCATATACGTAATAACATATACGTAATTAAAAAAACAATAAAAAAAACAAGCGATACGGCTCAATAGTAATCGAAACTTTTAAAAACGGAATTTTGATGTCAATAAATGTATCAAAAGAATGTGTTTATAATGCTGATTCTAAATATATAAATTTTATTAAGTTTAGGATTACTCATCAAAGGCTACGAACCTGAGAAAATTTACCCGATTTTTTAAAGAGGGGGGAAACATCCCCTACAAGTGAAAGAATTTTAATGAAAATCACACCGTCAGATTCAGCGTATCGGAAAACCCTATTACATAGGTTTCAAATTAAACTTAAAAATAATAACAGGTTTCAATTAAAACTTAAAACGAACAGAAATTATTCCGTACATGAAAGGGACTGTCCCCTCCTCAACGCCTCGGTCTTTACGCTAAAGTTTGACTCTGTCTCACAACTTTATTTTTTAAAACAATAAAAAACTTTAGCGTAAAGAGCGAGGCGTTGAGGAGGGGACAGCCCCTTTCATATACGGAATAATTTCTGTTCGTTTTTAAGTTTTAATGTCGCTCCTTACTTTCAGTTTAAAAAACTTGTTTTTTTATTTAATTTGAAACAGAGACCTAGACTACGTTAGGTAGTAGCAATTGATCAACACGCACTTTTTTCTGTTTCATTTATGTTTTCACTTCATTCCAAGGGCACTTTTATTTTGTTAAAGCTTGGGGAGACCAGCAAAAAATTAAAGCATGAAATATGCCAGAACACAAACACTGCCAGATATAATTTTATGGATGATATACCAAAATGCTCCAATGTTATTTAGTTACATATGTACACTTCAAATTTTCCAATATTTATCCCTCTCATCTCTTGCTAAAAACAAGATTATTCACACGAAAAGCTTCCAAACCTCATCTTCACTAAAGTATAAATGA